>CM053034.1:55145259-55155259 GCA_028564925.1 Lithobates sylvaticus
CATGCATGGAGAGCGCTATAGGGTACAGGAGAGTTTATGGGGCATGCATGGAGTGTTCTATGAAGTAAAGGAGAGTGTATGGGGCATGCATGGAGTGTGCTATGCGGTATAGGAGAGTGCATGGGGCATGCTTCGAGTAAGATATGGGGTATAGGATAGTATATGGGAGACACATGAAGTGTGCTATGGGATATAGGAGAGTATATGGGAGACGCATGGAGTGTTCTATGAGTTATAGGACAGTGCATGGGGCATGCATGGACTGCACTATGAGGTATAGGAGAGTGCATGGGGCATGCTTTGAGTAAGATATGGGGTATATGAGAGTATATGGGAGACGCATGAAGTGTGCTATTGGGTATAGGAGAGTATATGGGAGACGCATGGAGTGTTCTATGGGGTATAGCAGAGTGCATGGGATCATAGGTGTGCGCAGCCCATTGCATTAGTGCAGGGCCAGATTAAGAACATCATGGGCCTGGTGCTGAGGATTTTGGTGGGGCCTTTTATAAACAATAAATAATAAATAATAATGCAAACAATTTTTTTGTTTTAAAACAAATTAATTAAAAAGAGAGGGAGGATGAGAGTGAGAGAGCGAGAGAGAGAGAAAGGGATGAAAGAGGTGTGAGGGTAAGGGAAAGAGGATGAGAAAGGGGGGATGAGAGAAAGAGGAAGCACATGAGCATGTGTGGGAATGACATCAACACTGCCCGGCCAAGGCAAGTGACCGAAGGCACAGAACCCGGAAGGAAGACGATGGAAGCGCCCGGGTCGGATTGATCACATCACAGCACTGGAGGGCTCAGTCTGACAATATAAGTGTACCCTAATGAGCTAATATGCTGTGCATACTTGTACATTATGGGATAACCTACCTAAGGGCCTCTAAAAAATAGTAATGTTAGAAAAGTTTATTACCGCTTTAATATCATTGGAATCCAGGAGCCTCTCATGGGGCCCCCTACTGAACCGCATAGTTGCCAACATTTCAAAAATATTTTCAGGGACACTTTTTACAAGTGCTATATTTAGAGTAGCTGACATCACCCATGTTCCTCTATACATCACAATAGTAATTACAAAAATTAAATAAGTACTAATAATAGGGCAATTTTAATGGGGCACTATGTATAGGAGAGGAGGATGAAGGAATCTGGGAAGGAAAAATGTAAAGGTTTGTGGATGGCTGTTTAGGGACTGTGTTGTGGTTAAGCGGGCCATACATGGATTGAAATTGCACCAATTAAGCAGAGACCAGCCTTAGTCGATCTATGTATGGGCTGCCTGGTTTTACACAAGTCAACCTATTAACCGTCTTGAGTACAACCAGCCTGTCAGGTTTTCCCCAAACAATCAGTGCTGCCAGCTATAGTTAGCAACACCGATCATCGTATTCACTGGCAGAACACAATAACACTGCAGGAGTGATTCCCCCATCCACAGGTCAGCAGGTGAGAGGGTGTGTGGGGACAGGCTGGGGAGAGATACTAGTCAGTGGCTGGGTAGGCACTGGTTAGTATCAGATCCAGATACACACAGGTTACATATGCCACGATCGTTAGAGCGAGAACAATAATTCAAGCCTTAGACCTCCTCTGTAATTCTAAACATGTAACCTGTAAAAAAATTAAAGCATCGCTTGGTACACAAAAACTATCGTGCTAACTTTAGTGTTTTTTTTTATGAATGAAACAGTTTCTTTTCCAAAAAAAAAAAAAAAAAAATGTTTGAAAAATTGCTGCACAAATATGTAACATAAAAAGTTGCAAAGACCACCATTTTATTCCATAGGGAGTCTGCTAAAACAATATATATATAAAGCTTGAGGGTTCTGAGTAATTTTCTATCAAAAAAATTGATGATTTTTACATGTAGGAGAGAAGTGTCAGAATTGGCCTGGGTGGCAACGGGTTAATTACCATAAGTAATATACAAATAATTATTATAAGCACTGTGAGTTCATCCTCTCAGTCTGTTGCAGAGTGTTCCAGCTTGTATTTATACTGGCCACTCTGTATGTAGCTTCTGATCGACTGCGCAAGCAACCCCATATCTCCAGAACCATAGATGATAGCAGCCCCATATTTAACCAGTGCTGGAGTAGGTCTTTAGCTACCTACTCCTGCACTGTGGGGTCTCTGTGACTCCTGATCGTTGCGCTACAACCCTCGAAGTCGATTTTTTTTTTAGAATTTTTTTTTTTTTTTTGGGACAAATGGGCCTATCTTGAGAAATGGGCCTGGAGCTGCAGCTCCATTAGCCCCTATGTTAATCCGGCCCTGCATTAGTGTGCACCCCAAAGCTCAAACACACATGACTTTCTCTGTGTATGGGGGACGCATGGTTCAAGGAGACCCCTGACCAGGAGGACCAAAGGGGGGTGATGACATGGGTCCCACATCCAGGTATACAGGAACCCCCCTCCCTCCAGTTATAGGAGACCCCTGGATAATATGACTACGGGGGGTGATCAGAATGGAACACCCACCCAGGAATACAAGAACTCCCATCCCTCCCCCCTCTAGATAAGGAAGACTTGCAGCTAGGAGGACTACAGGCAGATGATCGAATGGGAATACAGGAATTCTCCCTCTCTCCAGATAAAGAAGACCCCCAGCTAGGAGGACTGCAGGCGTGATAAGAGGGGACCCCATCCAGGAATACAGGAACTCCCTTCCTTCCCCCCTCCAGTTAAAGAAGACCTCCCGCTTAGGGTTGCCACTTTTCTTCAAGCCAAACCCAGACACTTTAGTGGCGCACAGTACATTCTTTTTGTTTGATTGTAACAGACCTGGGACACCTTTGGGCGCTCCAAACAGAATAGTAATGCACCGCACATAGTGCCCCCAAACACTCCTGTTCCAAGCCACATTTCTTTTTTAATAATGTGTCCGGGATTCAGGTGGACTTAAACCCAGACACATGATTTAAAACCCAGACTGTCCGGGTGAATCTCGAACAGGTGGCATCCCTACTCCCGCTTGGAGGACTGTAGGAGGGGTGATAAGGGGGACCCCCATCCAGGGATATAGAGACTCCTTCATCCCCCTCCAGTTAAAAAAAAAAACACCAGCTGGGAGGACTGCAGAGGGATGATAGGGGGGCCTTGATCACCCACCTCTAGTAGAAAGAAATCACTGGTCAGGAGAATACAAACAGCTGCCCCCTCCTAATAAGGTGGAATGGTGTGTAGTGAGTGAAGACATCCAGAGGTCTGTACACACATAGCAGTCCCGGGAGGGGGGACTATCAGAGAAGGAGGAAGAAATCCCCCACACAGTTCAGATGGCTGTGATGGAGCTCTTGGCGGGCTGTCACTGCTGCTTCTACTCTTCGCTCTGTCCTCTGCGTTGCTGAGACTCTCGCTGGTATTGGTGACGGCGGGGGTGGGGTCACGGACAAACAATACTTCTCCTCTGTCCTAAAATCATCAAATAGTTCCGACAGAGTGTTCCTTCTGCTGTGGCTCTGCCAATTAAACTAAAGGGCCAGCCCCCTCCTCTATACCACTCTGCCGGGGCTTTGAAATTGCCGGGAGCCGCAGCACAAGCATTACTCATCATGCCGATAAACTCTAATAGTCCCGGCGGAGTAATCCTTGTGCGGCCGCTCACCCCGGCAATTTCAAAGCTCTAGTGGAGTGGTATTAGAAGATGGGGCCGGGACTATTTGATGATTTTCGGGAAGAAGAGGAGTAATGCTTGTGCTGCGGTTCCCAGGAATGACATGCCCTGGCGGAGTGCTGTAGAAGAGGAATCTGTTGGAACTGCTCCAGACCTCTGGTACCCTAGTCCTGTTCCTTCCCCCACCCCCAGAGCTGAGCAGATGAGCTTAGAGCCGCAGTCTGGTGTGAACAACTGTGTCTAGGTGTCAGGCAGACTGAGACCTGGGCACATGGTTCAAACCGGACTGTCCGGGTGGAATACCGGACAGGTGGCAACCTTACGTATGGAGTGTGCTACGTGGTATAGAAGAGTGCATGGGACATGCTCTAAGTGCGATATGGGATATAGGAGAGTTTATGGGGGACACATGGAGTGTGCTATGGGATATAGGAGAGTGTATTGGATACACATGGAGTGTCCTATGGAGTATAGGAGAGTGTATGGGAGATGCATGGAGTGTGCTATGTGGTATAGAAGAGTGCATGGGGCATGCGCCGAGTGCGCTATGGGGTATAGGAGAGTATATGGGAGATGCATGGAGTGTGCTATGGAGTATAGGAGAGTGCATGGGATACAGGAGAGTATGGGGATGCATGGAGTGTGCTATGGGGTATAGGAGAGTGTGTGAGAGACACATGGAGTGTGCTATGGGGTATAGGAAAGTATATAGGAGACACATGGAGTGTGCTATGGGGTATAGGAGAGTGTATGAGGGATGCAAGGAGTGTGCTATGGGGTATAGGAGAGTGTGTGAGGGATGCATGGAGTGTGCTGTGGGGTATAGGAGAGTGTATGAGGATGCATGGAGTGTGCTATGGGGTATAGGAGAGTGTATGAGGGATGCATGGAGTGTGCTATGGGGTATAGGAGAGTGAATGAGGGATGCATGGAGTGTGCTATGTGGTATAGAAGAGTGCATGGGGCATGCGCCGAGTGCGCTATGGGGTATTGGAGAGTGTATGAAGCATGTGTGGAGTGTGCTATGGGGTATAGGAGAGTGAAGGGGGCATGCATGGAGTGTGTATAAGGGGGATGTATGGAGTGTGCTATATGGTATAGGAGAGTGTATGAGGGATGTACGGAGTGTGCTATATGGTATAGGAGAGTGTATAAGCTGTCACAGTGTTAAGACAGCAGTCAGAGGGATGCCCCCAGAGGTTCTCCCCCTAGCGAGTAGACTGCATTCATATTTTTGCCACCCAAATGCATTATTTTAAATTTTTCAACATTAAACCTCATTTGCCATGTAGTTGCCCACCCCATTCATTTGTTTAGATCTTCTTGCAAGGTTTCCACATCCCGCATAGAAGTTATTGCCTGCTTAGCGTAGTATCATCCGCAAATACTGAGATTGAGCTGTTTATCCCATCCTCCAGATCATTTATGAATAAATTTAATAGGATTGACCCCAGGACAGAACCCTGGGGGACCCGGCTTTCCACACCAGACCATTCAGAGTACTCCCCATATATCACCACCCTCTGGACTCGCCCCCGTAGCCAGTTTTCAATCCATGTACTTACCCATTCCTGGGGTGGGAACCCAGGTACACCAGATATGAACCATTGTGGAGGACCTCCCGTAGTGCAAGGGTCAAACACCCTTATTCCTCACTCCATGCTGTGCAACCCCTCTCCCAAAGCCTCTTCTCTAAGACACCAGCCTGGCAGCTGCCCACTGGCGTTATTAATTACAATAGAGGACCAACGAGGAAGGAGAAGGCCGGTGGTCCACAGGCTAAGGCCTAGGAGAAAGGAGAGCATCAAAGCCTGCCAGAGCAAGGGCTTCAGTAAGTATTACACCTTACTCTTAGACTTAACAAGCATTTAATCATTGCAATGACGAAGAGGCCCACTACAATGGTAGCGTTCTTCTTTAACCACTTCAATACCGACACTTAGACACCTTCCCGCCCAAGTCAATTTTCAGCTTTCAGCGATGTCGCAATTTGAATGACAATTGCGCGGTCTTGCTACACTGTACCCAAACAAATTTTTTATCATTTTGTTCCAACAAATAGAGCTTTCTTTTGGTGGTATTTGATCACCTCTGCGATTTTTATTTTTTGCGCAACAAACAAAAAAAGGACGAAAATTTTGCAAAAAAACAAGTTTTTCTTGGTCACTGTTAATTTTATTTTGTAAATAAGTGCGTTTTATTCTTCAATGACGGGCACTGATAAGGCGGCACTAATGGGCACTGATAAGGCGGCACTGTTGGGCACCGATGAGGTGGCACCATTTTGGGGGCACCGATGAGGTGGCACTGATAGGCGGCATGATGGGCACTGATAGGTTGGCACTGATGGGCATTGATAGGTGGCACTGGTATGCGGCACTGATGGGCACTCAGGTGGCACGGATGGGCACTGACGGGTACTTATGGGTGGCACTGATGCACACATATAGGTGGCACTGATCGGTGGCATGCATGGGCACTGATAGGTGGCATGCTTGGGCACTGATAGGTGGCATGGGTGGGCACGGATGGGCACGGATAGGTGGCACTGATGGACGCTGATGAGTGGCACTGATAACACTTTTGGGTGGCATTGCTGGGAATCCTTTTTTTTTTACTTTTTTTTTTATTAAATATGATGTGCCAATCAGTGCCCATCTGTGGGCACTGTTTGGCATATTTTTGATTTTTTTTTAACATGTGGATGGCCATGGGGGATGTACCTGGCCATTCACATGCTGGGGGCTTCCCTGGTGGTCTTGGGGGCTTCCCTGGTGGTTTAGTGTGGGCATCTGAGGGGGGGCTGCGCTGATTAACAATCAGCGCAGACCCCCCACTGTCAGGAGAGACGCCGATCGGCTCCCCTCTACTCGCGTCTGTCAGACGCGAGTGAGGAAAAGCCGATCAACGCTCTTCCTGTGTACATCGTGATCTGCCGTGATTGGACACGGCTGATCACGTGGTAAGAGCCTCCGCCGGAGGCTCTTTACCGAGATCAGTGTAGCGGTGTGTCAGACTGACACACCGCTCCACCGATTCGCCGCGATGCGCGCCCCCACGGGCGCGCGGCGGCTGTTATCCTGAAGGACGTCATATGACGCCCAGTCAGGATAACGATGCCACTTCCCGGACGTCAATTTACTATTGACCGGGCGGGAAGTGGTTAAATCTTGTATTGTTAGTGCTGCAAAGACCCGCATTTGAACCAATTCAGGACAGCTCCTTGGGCTTTGCTTATGTAATCCACATTGCTCTTTAGGCATCGTACATTAACACAATGTGGTTTTGCAACCAACCTTCTTTTTACCTAACATGGTTCCTGCTCTGGTGAGGATTTTTGACTTATCTGAACATTTCTTGGAGTACAGTACAGGTATACTCAAATGGCTGGGTTACATATGCTGCATTCAGGTGACTGGACACTGAAAAAGAGAACAGTCACTCCCTCCCAATCACAGTAGACCTCAGTTTTTAGCAAACAAAAGATTAACAGAGGGTGAATTAAGGAGCCTATGTCCTGAACTGTACTCCAAGAAATAGATTTTACTGGAAAGTCAAAAATCCCTTTTTCAATTGTACAGTACAGGGGACAGACAGAGTAGGACGGCCAAGAATAAAAACATAAAAATTAAGGGTAAACAAGCCCATAACAACAAAATAAGGGAACAGACCCTAACTAGACACCTGCTTCTAGCACCTTACAGCTAAAACCAGCAGCAGCAGGTTCACCTGGTAAAATTTTGTAAACATGTGAACAGAGAACTAGGTAGCAGCCTTACAAATCTGTGAAACCGATAACTAATGTTGAAAACCCCAGAAAGCATCCACAGACCTGGTGGGGTGAACCCTAACAGAAAAGGGAGGCACTTTACCCTGTAGGAAACGGTAGGAGAAAGAAGATGCCCTCGGCAAAACTTTCATTAAGGCCAAAGAGCATTTGTAAATTTAGGAAAGGCCGTAGCTAATATACATGTACAGCACAAACCACATCCAAAAAAGTGAAGAGATTAGCATCTGAGTGAGGTCTAGGAGCCAGACAGAAATAGAGCAAGATGACATCCTGTAAGAGAAAAGAAGACCACCTTGGGCAACAAAAAAAGGACTGTGAAACACCAGGAAAGGTCCCTTACAAGGTAAGGGTGCCAGCTTCGATACACACCTCGTGGACCTTTATAAAAATGAAGAAACATCCTTACAAGTAAAATCTGCCAAGGTAATATACCAACGTAGGCTCAAAAGAGAGGTCATTGTGGGGGTGAAAGCACCATAGGGAGATCCAACAGTCACAGAATCCGAGAAGCCTCCGTCTCACAGAACTTGGGCTTTAACAGCAAGGCCTAGGTCGTTTTGGAACCGTAAACAGGTTGGAGTAAAAACCCCTAAACCTCACCACTGTGGGAACAGGAAAAATGACCCACAAGGCAAAGCAAATGCTGTAGAGCAGCGTTCAAGTCCTTCAGATTTTGAGAAGGTAGATTGGAACATATGAAGCGGGGTGGAGGAAGAGAGTGACAACTCCAGCCTGGAGCCCTGGAGAAAACATTGACCTAGAGATCTGGAAGATCTCTGACCCAGGAGGCCAAAAAGGCTGAGAGACATCCCTCACCTGAAGTGGGGGCACCACGTCAGAGAGGGGCTTGGAGCCAGACTAAAGCCCCATACATATCAGATTTTCTGCAGATTTTCCAAAACCATATAATATGAGGTCAACCTTTAAGAGTTTCAATTTGTTTGCAATCACTCAATCAGGCCCTTGTAGTACCAGGTTTTGGTAAATCTGAAGAAAATCTAATAGTGTGTATGAGATCTTAGCTTGGGAATGTAGGGTTTGCAGTGAAAAGGGGTGCTGATGTAAAAATAAGAGGCCTAGAAAAGGCAAAAGACATTCTAAATCCAGGAGAGGAGTTAACCACTTCAGCCCGGACCAATTGTCAGCTTAAGGACAGAGGTCTTTTTTCAATTTCGCACTGCACTACTTTAACTGGTAATTGCGCTGTCATGCAATTTTGTAACGAAACGAAATTTGCGTCCTTTTTTCCCACAAATAGAGCTTTTTTTGATGGTATTTGATTTGCCTCTGTGATTTTTATTTTTGCGATATAAACGGAAAAAAGAGCGAAAATTTTGAAAAAAAGAGATTTTCTACTTTTTGTTATAAAAAAAATCTAATAAACTCAAATTTTAGTCAAACATTTGGGCCAAAATGTATTCAGCCACATGTCTTTAGTAAAAAAGTGCCAATAAGCGTATATTTATTGGTTTGCGCAAAAGTGATAGCGTCTACAAACTAGAGTACATTTTCTGGAATTTACACCGCTTTTAATTTATGACTGCCTATTTCATTTCTGAGGTGCTAAAATGGCAGAGAAGTACAAAACCCCCCCATATGACCCCATTTTGGAAAGTAGACACCCCAAGCTATTTGCTGAGAGGCATGTTGAGCCATTGAATATTTTTTTTTTAGTACCAAGTGATTGAATAAAGACCAAAAATAAAAAATAATTTTTTTTTTTTCTTCAAAAAGTTGTCACTAATTGATATATTGCTCACACTTGCCATAGTTATATGTGGAATTGCACACCAAAATACATTTTGCTGCTTATCCTGAGTATGGGGATACCACATGTGTGGGAATTTTTGGGAGCCTAGCCGAGTTCGGGGCCCCGAAACCCAAGCACCGCCTTCAGGATTTCTAAGGGTGCAAATTTTTGATTTCACTCCTCACTCCTATCACAGTTTCGAAGGCCATAAAATGCCAAAATAGCACAAAACCCCCCCATATGACCCCATTTTGGAAAGTAGACACCCCACGCTATTTGTTGAGAGGCATGGTGAGTATTTTTCAGCTCTCATTTGTTTTTGAAAATGAAGAAAGTAATAGAAAAAAAATTTTTTTTTTCTTTTTTCAATTTTCAAAACTTTGTGACAAAAAGCGACATCTGCAAAAATACTCACAATACCTCTCAGCAAATAGCTTGGGGTGTCTACTTTCCAAAATGGGGTCATTTTGGGGGTGTTTTATGCCATCTGGGCATTCCATGGCCTCCGAAACTGTGATTGGCAGTGAGAAGTGAAATAAAAAAATTACACCCTTAGAAAGCCTGAAGGCGGTGATTGGTTTTTGGGGTTCCGTACGCAGCTAGGCTCCCAAAAAGTCCCACACATGTGGTATCCCCGTACTCAGGAGAAGCAACAGAATGTATTTTGGGGTGTATTTCCACATATGCCCATGACATGTTTGAGCAATATATCATTTAGTGACAACTTTTTGTAAAAAAAAAATATATATTTTTTTTTTTTCATTATTCAATCTCTTGGGACAAAAAAAAAAAAATATTTAATGGGCTAAACATTGCTCTCAGCAAATAGCTTGG
>CM053034.1:55160259-55207891 GCA_028564925.1 Lithobates sylvaticus
AGTGCTTGACCTGAAAAGGGCATCGGTTCCATGCGCTCCTTACATGCCAGCGCCGCAGACCAATATTTGAGCCAGAGAACCCTACCCATCTGAACAGACAGAAAACATAACCTGGTTATCTGATGAAGGTAATCCCCCAAGACCATCCACACAATACACAATGGAGGACCGGCATGTTAGGGAGAATAAAACCCAGGTGACAGGCAATTCTTTTTTTGTCAAACCACAAGGCTCTTTCAATTACAGTTGCAAAAGAAGCTTTAACAAGAGATTCATGAGAATCAGGTAACGTATATCTCTGTTCAACACAAAAATTCCTCTTTGGTGGAGGATTGTGCTTTGGAGGTACAAATATCTTTTCAGGATGTGACCAGTCCCCTTATAACGCTTTCTCAGCCACAGTGCATACTTGGCTTAGGAGTAAATACTAGTAACCCTAGGTCTGACAGATAACATCTGTTTTTTGGCAAACACTGCAGAACTGGCCCCTTCTTCCATAGAATCCCTAATTGAGAACAAACCGCACCCTCTTCCCTTTTTAATACTTCCTCCTCCTCCCTGTATGACCCGTTTTATATTCGTTTTAGCTAAGAGAAGAGGAAAAAATTTTTATTTTTATATATTTATTGACACTTTTTGGGAACCAGTGACACAGTGATCAGTATTAAAACTATGCACTGTACTAATGATACTGGCTGGAAAGGGGTTAAACATCTAGGGCAATCAAAGGGTTAAATGTGTGCCGAGCCAGTGTTTGGGTGTACCGTGTTAGGTGCCTATACTAAGGGAAGTAATGGATTTTATACCCGGCTTTACGGGAAAGAAAATCCATTACTTCCCTGCTGACAGGACAGGGCTCTGCCTTGTTTACATAGGCAGGGCTCTGTACTGTGTAAATTCATGACACTTGGAGGGTGCCAGTGGTAATCCATTGGGCGGCACCCACTGATTAACATCTGCTTGTTAATAATCACAGCACGGCCAGGTCACCAGCAGAGCATGCCCCCTACCCAGCAGGGACAGATCACATACCTAATACATGATCTGGTGCAGCAGAGCTGCTGTATATCCATGTTATACGGATGACCGGCCAGCAGTTAAAGAGGACAGGAGCCCTGTTTACCAACCAGAATAGGGCCGCAAAATTTAATATGGAATGTGGCTCCCCCACTTCACAAGACCATATCCTAGAAGTCTTCAGGATCTGGGTCACACCAGAATGATTTACCACTGCCCTAGATCTGTATAGCACCCTGCAGTTAATTCCACAAACTGCACAATGGAGGAGCACCGAATGCAGGAACCAGTGCCCAAAGCAATGCTACAGGTTGGTCAAGCATCTTTCATCATTTCAGCTGGATCTGAGTATGGTGCGCACCCCACCCCAGACTAGTACAGTGTCACTATGGTAACAGGATGTGTTAAAAAAAAAAAAACACCTTGAATACTTTTTTTGGGCTTCCTCTCTGCTGGCTGTACAGCTCAGGTCATAGTTTTCCACACCTCCCGCCAAGTAGGTTATTATGTTTAATAAAAAAAATAAAAAAAAATGTAACTATAGAATAAAACTCTCCGAAAGGCAGTACATAAAATCTCCGGCTCTTTTCTAAAAAAAAAAAAAAAAAAAAATTGTATTTTGTTTTTAGGGAAAAAAAGGAGGCAAAAGTGAACTACATTTTATGAAGTACTTTGGTCTTGCACTACACCAAGCCATATCATGTTTACTATATGACCAGTTCATAACATTCTTCATTATGGTTGCAAAATAAAGATTCTGCAGTCCTTCCATGTCATTAATGTAGTGAAAACTGCTATGCTTTCATACAGTCAGTACCCATTTGTGAATAAATTAACCAGACCAGTGTGTGTGTGTGTGTGTGTGTGTGTGTGTGTGTGTGTGTGTGTGTATGTACAGTATATATATATATTTCAGTTTTAAAAAAACATACAGAATCGCTAATGGAAAATGGAATTACACACTCACACTTCAATCGTCTGGACCAGCCAATGGTTTTTAGATGGTCATAAGCATGAATCACCATTGTAATAGCTACCTCAGTAATAACATTTCTACTGAGACAAAGCCAATCAATACCTTTCAAATCACCATCTCTTCTCTAAAAAAAAAAAAAAACTTACCTTATATGCACAAGAACATTTCAAACACCCTGCAGTTATACCAGGGCTTGACAAATTTGCTTAGAATCTAGGAGCCAGCTAAAAAAGTTAGGAGCCAGGTTTTTTTTTTTTTTAACGACGACAATGACTGACAGGTGGCACTGGGCACCGTAGGACGTCCTCCCAGAACCTTGCTCTATTCGGGAACATCCGTGACCGCCAGGTCCCGAGGACCCGGCGCATCGCGGTAAACTGCCACCGATAGCGGCCGTTTACCACGTGATCGCTCTGTCAAATGACGGTGCGATCACATGTACTCAAACCTCCCCTCTCTGTATCGATCGGTACAGTGAGAGGGGAGAAGCTGAGAGGGGGAGGGATGGGGCCAGCGCTGTGGGCTGGATGTGTAGTGCCCACAGCGCTGGTCAGTGACAGCTACTCTGCCAGCACTGTGCAATACTCTGCCAGCACTGTGCAATACACCGCAATACTCTGCCAATAAATTTTAATAGAAACAAAGAATTTTTTTATTTTTTTACCGAATTTTCTGTATTTTTTGATTTATAGCGCAAAAAATAAAAAACCCAGCGGTGATTAAATACCACCAAAAGAAAGCTGTATTTGTGTGAAAAAAAGGACAAAAAATTCATTTGGGTACAGTGTTGCATGACTGAGAAATTGTCAAAGTGTGAGAGCACTGAAAGCTGAAAAGTGCCCAGTGGTCAACATTGCATTAGCATTGTTAGATGTGTTGCAATACCAACGGCCACCACAAGATGGCGCCATATTACAAAAGTATTTCAGAAGGCCGCAAAGCCGCGGCCTAAATTTCTGGCCGGCGCGGCCCGATGCGATCGCACGGCGGGGGTCGGTGTCCACAGGTTGAAGGAGTACCGCAGCTGTGTCGCCCCAGGCGCCAGGGCCCCAAATCTAGTCGCAATTGCGCCCGGGCGACCGGGGTTTGTCGAGCCCTGAGTTATACAATGCAGAAAATGAACTAAATCTTTAAAAACTCTTTATTTTTATAACAAAACATCCCTACCATACAAATATATAAGATAACCAGTTTAAAAATATTACAGATAAAACAGACAGGTATAGAGCACCGTGCAGTAGTCTGGGATATGGGCTGTGAAGCCCGCAGTGCCATTGCTTAGAATGTCTTCAGACTGTAGCCCACAGCAAGATGCTGCCTGTTGCTGTTTAGTGGTGGTGAGTTCCATACTGCAGATCTAGTGCGCTTGTAGTAGCAGGGCATTTTCTTATAAAACAATTCCTCCAGTTTTGGGCTGTCAATTGTGCCAAATATTTTGTCGAGATTTATGGGGCGATAGTACTGTTGGTGCACTGCTTGAGCCAACTTGCTTCCTGTGGAGAAAAATGAGAGGATGGAATACATAGGCATTACTTAAAGCGTTTGTTACCCCAACACTTCATAATCCTGATATGTGCCTGCTGCTGTACCATGTATTTGTATGATAAAGTAACCTGTTCTCTTTGTAATGCTTAATTTATGTGAAATCCCTGATAATCCTGTTAGTCCCCTTGTTTTCAAAATAAAAACTGACCACACCAAGCAGGATAGCACAGCAGGGTCAGTTCTCTCTAGGATCTCAGCCTGCTCTTCTCCAATGATTAGACTTAAAAGCGGGATTCCGCCTACCTATCTTTTTTTTTTTAGGATCCTTTATATCTTTTTAAAAACTGACAATTTAGTACTCACATTTTTTGTCTCCCAGTTCCCCCGATTTCGTCGCAAAGGATAACTTTTAAAATAGTGTCCTGGCGGTTGTCATTTTGCTTGTGGGCATTTGAAGCCCACAAGCATGTATTTCCGGGAGGCGGTGAATGCTGTGCTCCCAGCATTCATCGCTCGATCCCACGCATGCTCAATGCTAGCAGCGAGCAGCGCCGTCGAATTCCGGGTTGCCATTGCAACGGGCAGCATCGTCGGAAGTTCAATTGCCCCCCCCCCCCCCCCCCCCCCCCCCCCCGAGAAAATAGTGAGCAGGCTGTGCTGATGCCGACCGCCAATCAGGACACAGGGCAGCGGCGCTGAAACTTACAGGCACTGTGAAGGGACACAGGCAGAGCCGCAGCTGCGGGGGATTTCCACCCCTCCTTCTCTTCCTTGAGGCGAGCAGCTTTCATAGCCCTGGCTATGCCTGCTCCTATTGGCTACATTCAGGCCAATGGCTGGGAAACTAATACCAAGAGCATTATGGGACATGTAGTCCCAGATACCAGCAGGCCCAGGTCGATTCCCTGAGAGTGCACTGCAGCCCCCAACATGCCGAGCGAGAGAAGGGAAGAGGAGGTCCGTGATAGGAGAAGAGGGACCATAAGGCTGTCGGGTGGAGGGAGCCACAAAGAAAGTGCCAGTGATCTGATTCTACTATATATCCCCCAAGGTAAGAACTTACCTCCAGGTGGGAGGATGAGGGGAGGTGGGGATGCAGGCTTCCATAGAGGTACAGGACCTCATCACTGGCTGCTCCCACCCTATGCTCCCTTCCACCTGGCTGCTCCCACCCTATGCTCCCTTCCACCTGGCTGCTCTCACCCTCTCCTCCCTTCCACCTGGCTGCTCTCACCCTCTCCTCCCTTCCACCTGACTGCTCTCACCTTATGCTCCCTTCCACCTAGCTGCTCCTACCCTATGCTCCCTTCCACCTGGCTGCTCTCACCCTCTCCTCCCTTCCACCTGGCTGCTCTCACCCTCTCCTCCCTTCCACATGGCTGCTCCTACTCTTTCCTCCCCTCCACCTGGCTGCAACCAACAATACTTTTTCAAGACACTGTGTATTTATGTGTGTGTGTATATATTTTATAGATGCCCCCCTTACTTTTGTCCCTGTTCCTCCCTAAATGTGAAAGCTAGAGAAGCCACTGTCTCTCACCGCCCCCCTGCATCGCCGCATTTCTGCATCTAAAATAAGACTGCCATTACTGTGCAGGCGCAGGCAGCAGAAAGATGACATCATCTCTCACTGCCCCCCCCACTCTGGAACAACAGGGACACTGTCACTGGCCACTGGCAAGTGACAATCTGCATCTGGTGACAGGTGACGTGGCAAGTGACACACTCAGGGCTCCCACTGATTCTGCATTATATTTCATTTTATATTACAATGTATTAATAGAAATAATGCGCTTCAATCATCCTGACACCATATTAACCATGGTGCCGTGATGATTGAAGCGCCAACACCAGCCATTGCCCCGACAAATTGTCCGCAAATATTTTGGCAGTGCCCCGCCCGAGATTAGACTCTGGATCCGCCCCTGGCTCCCAGGGGTCTTTGCGGAGACGGGGAAAGGAAAAACACACCTACTCCCACGGGAGGAGACCCCGGAAGTAAGCAGTGTTCTTACACCGCTTTAAACTGAATGGGCTGTTTTACAAGGTGAAAGTTTACAATTACTTTAATACTTGATCGCCCCCTAGTGTTAACCCCTTCACTGTCAGTGAAATTTTTACAGTAATTAATGCATTTTTTTTTTAGCACTGACCGCTGTATTAATGCCAATGGTCCCAAAAATGTGTTAAAATTGTCCGATGTGTCCGCCATAATGTTGCAGTCATGATAAAAAAAAAAAAAAAAAAAAAAATAAAAATAAAAAAATCGCAGATCGCTGCCATTACTGGTAAAAAAAATAAAAAAGCTATAAATCTATGCCCTAATTTGTAGACACAATGGCTTTTGCGCAAACCAATATACACTTATTGCGATTTTACCAAAAATATGTAGAAGAATATACCGGTATATCGCCCTATACTGAGAAAAAAAAAATAATTTTTTTTGTTTTTTTTTAATAAAACAAAAAAAAAAAAAAAAAAAAAAAAAAATCGGGATATTTATTATAGCAAAAGTACAAAATACTGTTCTTTGTTTCAAAATTATCGTTCTTTTTTTGTTTGTAGCGCAAAAAAAAAAAAAAAAAAACGCAGAGGCGATCAAATACCACCAAAAGAAAGCTCTATTTATGGGGGGGAAGGACGTCAATTTTGTTTGGGTGCAACGACGCACGACCGCGCAATTGTCAGTTAAAGCAACGCAGCGTCGAAACGCAAAAAGTGCGCTGGTCGGGAAGGGGGTAAATTCTTCTGGGGCTGAAGTGGTTAAACTACAACCTTTCCTGCATTTCTACAGTGACATTTAGCACTGGAGTGTTGGCAGCCAACGTCTCCTCCTTAGCGATTCTCTCCTGCTCCTCACGCAGCCTCTGTGCCTCTAGTTCTTGGCGTCTCTTTGCCTCCATTTCTTTACAAAACCTCTCCTGTTTTAGCCTTTCCTGCTGCTCCTGAAATTGCACACATAGCAGGTGTTCGTTATACTTGTATGTGAATGCATTGGACATCTTATTGATAAATATTACATAGCTATATAGAGAGAAAGAGTAAGGGCCTGGAGTAAAAGTCACAAATGAGACTGGCTCAAAAAGGGAGCTACCATCAGACCCAGAACTCATGGAAAAGTGGAGATTCATATGACTGTTTGATCACTTGACCCAAACATTCCAAAATAAGTCTGCTCTGGGATTGATTTCTGAAGGTTCAGGTAGAAGCCAAACTGTTGTCATATCTGAACAGTCAAGGATACATTGTCCAACAGGGACTGCATAAACTTTTACCTCAAAAGGGGAGTCCTCAGATTATCTCATAATGGGGATACTACAAGAATACAGCTGTTAACAACTTGGTGAACACTCAAGATGCAGACCAGGAGGTCGAATGGCAGGTCCAGGAACTAAGAGTGCAGAGAACCAGCAGCAAAGTATAAGAAACAAGGGGGCACTGGAAAGATGGGGACATGCAGGTATGTGTCTGATGTTCACAAAAGCCAGAAGTACCTCTGTTAAGGGCGGTGATGACAGACATGGTGGATTTTGCAGGCCAAAACGTTTAATCACATGGTCATCTAAACATACCGATAGGAGAGTCATGCAGGAGAGGCGATAGGAAACCTCCAGAAGCCAGTCAGTGGAAATAGCACTTGTAAAAGCAACAAGCTGATTCTCTAGTGTTAAAGTGTTGTGTACTGCACCAATAAGTGCGGAAACAGTCTCTTAAATTGGAAGTAATGGCACAAGTCTACAACTTCTCAGAGGCAACCTGATGTCTAAGAGCGCTGCAGAATACACAGGGGTAAGGCACAAGAGTGTACTTGTAACCTCTACGGTCAGAGTCTGCTAGTAACTGGGTGATTTTAGCCATAAAGCCATGAACAATGACTGTGGTAATGTCATCAGCCAAGAGGTCAGAAGAGAGCCACACCCGACACACACACACACACAATGTGTTAAGGTGTGAAAAAATGCTGTAAAGAATGCTTTCATGAATAGATTTTTTTTTAATCAATTAATGAAATGGACAGAAGAAAAAGGATATACCATAGGAGGCAGGGTGCAGAAAAATGGCAGCAGGTGCTCTGGACTGATAAGCCAAAATGTGAAATATTTGGCTGTAGCAGGAGGCAGTTTGTTCGTGAAGGCCTGGAGACCGGTACAATGAGTGTCTGCAGGCAACAGCGAAGCATGGAGGTTCCTTGCAAGTTCGGGGCTACATTTCTGCAAATGCAGATGATTTGGTCAGGATCAACTGTGTCCTCAAGGCTGAGAAATACAGGCACTTTACCAGCATGCCATACCAACAGGGTGGTGTGCGATTTGCCCCATATTTATTCTGCAGTAGTACAACGACTGCAAAAATACAGCCAATGTCATTAAGAACCATCTTCAGCATAAAGAACAAGGAGTCCTGGAAGTAATGGTTTGGCCCCCCACAGAGCCCTGAGCTCAACATCTGTCTGGGATTACATGACTAGAAAAGAGGATTTGGAGGCAGCCTACATCCACAGAAGATCTGTGGTTAGTTCAAGAGGTTTTAACTACCTACCTAGATCCTTCAAAAACTGTGCAAATGTACCTAGAGAAACTGATGCCGTTTTAACCACTTGCCGACCGGCGCACGACGATATACATCGGCAGAATGGCACGTACAGGCAGGAGGGCGTATATATAAGTCCCTCCTTAATGCCTGTCCGTGCCAGCGGGAGCGCGCCGGGAGCGGCACGCTCCCGCGCCGGTCGGGACCCCCGTGAGTCCGGTCGCGGTCCCCGCGGACTCGATCGCCGCGGGGACCCCCGCGATCGTCTCACGGGAAGGCTGAAGGGGAGATACCGAGATAAACAGCATCTCCCCCGGAAAAAAATTTTTTTTATATATTTTTGGGGGATATTTATTATAGCAAAAAATAATGCGTTTTTTTTTTTTTTTCAAAATTGTCGCTCTTTTTTGTTTATAGCGCAAAAAATAAAAACCGCAGGGGCGATTAAATACCACCAAAAGAAAGCTCTATTTGTGGGAAAAAAAGGACATCAATTTTGTTTGGGAGCCACGTCGCACGACCCGCGCAATTGTCAGTTAAAGCGACGCAGTGCTGAATCGCAAAAAGGGGCCTGGTCCTTTGGCTGCAAATTGGTCCGGTCTGAAAGTGGTTAAAAAGGCAATGGGTAGTCACACCAAATATTGAATTGATTTGGATTTCTCCTTTGGTCCTTTACTTTCAACTTTGATAAAAAAAATAAAACTAACTTTTTATTTCTGAAAGTATTCTTAAATTATTTTTTTTCACACCTGCCTAAATCTTTTGCATGGATCTATCGATCGACCTATATAGTAACAATAGGTTAGACTTCCCATCAGAGCTCCTAGGACACTAGAAAAAAAAAGGTCTATGGAATCTTTAGTTTACCAACCAACCAGTTTTCCTACAGGTATCATAAAGGGGAAATTTTCTTTCATTTCCACTATTACAGATCCTCCCTCCAGTGGTGCAAGTTTCTGTGATGTTGTAGAGGTTAGAACAGACTTCAGTAAGCAATTAGCTTGTTTTAAATATTTATGCTTAGGGTATTTTGCCTAAGGCTGCATTCACACCTGAGCGTTTTGTTGCCTGAAGCGACAAAACGCTAGAGGGGAAAAAATACATTATTCTCTATGGAGATGGTTCACATCTCCACTCCAAAACGCCTTAAGCGCGAGTCGGGCAGATTTGGGCGTTTTTCTTCTTTTTACATTGGTGACCTTTTGCTCTGCACAAAATCGCGGCAAAAAACGCCGCAATTCACGCGTTTTTTTGCCTGAAACCACTACGCTCAGGTGTGAATGCAGCCTAAGGCTTCGGATCAAAATCACGTCACCAATGTTTGCCATGTTGCACTCTAGGATTTTTATTTTAAAAATTGTACCAAACATAATCGTGTATATGGAATGATTTAGGTTTGTCATACTTTTTAGGAATCTGGTTTTAGTGAAAAGAGGCAGGCTTCATCAAATCACTTGCTACCCAATTAGCAGGACAGTGTTTAAGTTATTATACAAAAACTAATGTACAGAATGTCTCTGTACATTGCTGCATTCATATTTCCCTCGATCCTGACTAGTCTCCCAGTTCCTGTCGCTGAAATATATCCCCACAGCATGATGCTGCCACCATGCTTCACTGTTGGGATGGTATTGGCCAGGTGACAAGCAGTGCCTGGTTTCCTCCAGACATGATGCTTGCCATTCAGGCCAAAGAGCACAATCTGTTTCATCACACCAGAGAATTTTGTTTATGGTCTGAGAGTCCTTCAGGTGTCTTTTGGCAAACTCCAACGGGCTGTCATGTGCCTTTTACTGAGGAGTGGCTATGTCTGGCAACTCTACCATACAGCCTGATTGGTGGAGTGCTACAGAGATGGTTGTTTTTCTAGAAGGTTCTCCTCTTTCCACCAAGAAATGCTGGAGCTCTGTCAGAGTGACCATCGGGTTTCTTTGTCACCTCCCTGACTAAGGCCCTTCTCCCCTGATTGCTCCTTTGGCCAGGTTGCCCACTCTAGGAAAAGTCCTGGTGGTTCCAAACTGTGCTCATTTGGACCTTCGCAATGCTGCAGAAATTTTTCTGTACCCCTCCCCATATCTGTGCCTCCATACAATCCTGTCTCAGAGGTCTACAGACAATTCCTTGGACTTCATGGCTTGGTTTGTGCTCCAACATGCACTGTTAACTGTGGGACCTTATATAGACAGGTGTGTCCACGCCTTTCCAAATAATTTCCGATCAACAATTTCCCACAGGTGGACTACAATCAAGTTGTAGAAACCCAGAGGATAAGTGGAAACAGGATGCCCCTGAGCTCAATTTTGAGTGTCATGGCAAAGGCCGTGAATACTTATGTACATGGGATTTTTTTGTTTTAATATATTTGCTAAGATTTCAAAACAAACTTATTTCACGTTGTCATAATGAAGTATTGTTTGTAGAATTTTAAGGAAAATAATTGAATCAATCAATTTTGGAATAAGGCTGCAACATAAAATGTGGAAAAAGTGAAGAGCTGTGAATACTGGATACTGGATACACTGTAGTTGCCAGTGCTACTATGGGAAAAAGAAAATTCTGATCATTTTTGTTGAGGGAATAAAAAAAAAAAAAAAAAAAAAAAAAAAAAACTGTATGTAACCAAATCAATCGTGCTCGTCTACCAAAGGTGGTTTGTAAAAGGCAATGCATCAAAAGGTAGGTTTTCTCATAAAGAAAATATCTGGAAGTGGTTTCCACATCATTCAATGGGTTTTACAAAGATCAATTCTCACCGTTCTCAGACGCTCGCATGCAGCTGTCACTGCCTCTCACGTTCTTGTTCTGCCTGACGTATTTCTACCAGTTTCTTTGCCTCTGCAAGCTTTTCTGCCTCTCTTGCTCTTCCTCCTCTCGCTTCTTCTGGAGGAGCTCCTGGTGCCGGCGCTCTTCATCATCCTAGGTTATAAAATCAACAGCAATCTTACATACTGGACCATTTAATTGCTCTGAAAGATCTTACAAAGCCAGAACACACAACAGATGCAGAATTATCAAGAATTAGAAATATAAGCTTGTAATTTATTTTGTTAAAAAAAAAAGTAAAAAAAAAAAAAAAAAAAAAAAAAAAAACATCCTCTAGGAGGATAGAAGTTGAACTGCATTAATTTAAAGTGCAAGTCCAGTTATAACTTTTTTTACCTTGGAAAAAGCAAATCCCTGTTATACATTAAATGTTCACTTATTCTCCTTCTTTAAAACAAGGCATACTTACCTGTAACCACAATCCTTCTTCCATCCCCCACTGGCACTCCTGGCTCCTCTTTGGCAAATGCCCCCCACAGGAAGCAGCTTCTTATGGGGGCTCGCTCCCGAGCCGCCTTGTCTGGTCCATTATCAGACAGGGTCACTCTGCCCTGCCTACGGCTTCCTCGTCAAAGAATTTGATTGACAGCAGCGGGAGCCAAAAGCTCCTGCTATCATCAATCTGCAGTGAAGCGGGACAGCCATAGTGAAGTCACTATGACAAGCCAGGATTCACACAGAAGCGGCGAGGGAAACCACAAGCCATTCGGACAGGATTTGCACCGCCTTCGTGTTCACATCGCATGCAATTCTTTGCAGTGCAATTTAAGGCCATTCATTTTGTATGGGCTCAGATCGCACAGAAAAAGGGATCGGTTCTAGGTTTCTGTGTGAATCCTGGCTTGTCATAGTTAAAGTACTCGTGCAAATGGTTAGTATCAGCACCGATATTTATAACACTAATTTTGAGTGTTACGGGTTGGAAGCATGCGGGAGGTTTAGTGAAGTGGTGGTTTTAAGAGATTCTATAAGCCACCACACAATAGAGTACCCCTAAAAAGTAGTGTGCTACCTAGGGTGCCAAAGTGCCTCACTTTGGTTAAATTGTCTTGCCAGGTTTTTTGCAGATTTACACTCAGGCTTGTGTCTCAAGGCAACCCATGTTCTGGGGATGGGGCTGAGCTGATGGGGGACCCGAGAAAAGGAGGAAGTTTAAGGCTTCACAGTGTGTGTGTGTGTGTGTGTGTGTGTGTGTGTCTCTCTCAAATTTTCTACTCGCAAAACGCATTGGAAGTGGAAAATGATGGCTGGCGAGCGTGGGCTGCCTGGGAGCGAAATGGGCGCGCACCTCTGACAGGTGGTGTTGAATGGGAGCCGTTCGCCCTGGGGAAGAGAGCGTGGAGGTAGAGAGGGGGTGACCGGATCATCACAGGGGAAGAGCATGGAGGAAGAGAAGAGCTGGCCGTTTCACAGAGCAGGGATTGCCAGCTGTAACAGCTTACATTTTAACTTCCTCCGTTCGCGGCCACACAGTACTGCCTGACAGAACGCCAGGCCAATGCCGGCGTGGATGTGTTCTGTGTCACAGGTGCCGGATCAGGAGGCGGAGTCATTTCATGAGATGATTTATGGGGCAACTGGTGGAGAGAGACCCTTAAGGCCTGGACACACTTTTATTAATTAGACTTTAACATGAGTGTTGTTCACACATACCAGTTGTTTTGTTTTAAGTTTGCATGCTTCCTCTTCCTGACGCCTTCTGCTTTCTAGTTTCTCATGTTTTTTTTGCGGTGACTTTCTTTTTCGCTTTTTCTTCAGCCATACGGTCTTCCCGAACCTGAAAAGGTATCATCGATATAAGACAGCATGTTCCTGAAGCTTTAGATCCTGATCAATAGCCACAAAGACATGCACTACAAAAAAATAAACTACTTTTTCACTTTTCTCATTTATGTGTGCAAATTTCTGTTCCATTTTCTTTTTTCTCCTCTTCCAATTGCTCCACTCTCTCACGTGCCTGCAGAACCTTGCACAAACGTTCTTCCCTTCTCCTAAAAGTTGGAAGGTTGAGATGGTCAGCAACAACAAATACATTTACAGAAAACCATTTTATTTGTGATGAGATGGAGGCTTCTTGTGTAGTGCTACAAAGCTTCAAAATTTAAATCCAGCTGAAAAAGTCTCTAGAAGTATCCTCCTCGCTCTGCTCCTTACAATCAGCCATTAGATCCAAATTGATTGGCGAATCCTCTGACAAAGTGTGAAGACTTCAAAAAGGGAAGAGAGAAATAAGGGGCACACATTGAGGGAATAACACATTACTGATCTAAATGGAATTCCTCCAGAAAATAGCATTGAGGTGTTCCAAGGTTTGATTTTTCATAGTGCTGGTACAGCATCTGACATTTCACCTTCAGCACCTACTAAGGGCTAATCTGATATTGTGGCATAATTAAATGTAATGAATTGTTATGGAGAATGATTTATTTCACTAATCCTACTGCAGTCCACCATCTTCTGCAAAAAAAAGCATACATTTTTTCCTCTAATTACTTGCAAAGTTTCATCATCTAAGGTGCAGAGCTCTTCAAAACACAAAACACATGTGTTAGAGTTATATATGTGTTGCTTTTAATAATTTCCTTTATGGGCTGGATTTCATTAAGAATAGTATTTGTTACACAAAAATTGTGCAAATAGGGTGGATTCCAGTCCCAGTAGAGTATATACTGTGTATAATAAGATTACGCAGGAAAATTAAGTATTAACTATAGCAAACATGTAAACAGAGCGCTCTTATAACCCAGCTTGAGTCAACCTGCCCCATCCCCCGATTAAGTCATGTGACCATTGATGCAATGTGTTGGGCGGAGCAGGGTGCCAGACTAGGAAACTGGAAGTGCGACGCTTGAGTGATGCCGGTAATACCCGGTGTAGAACCTGTTGATTTCACCAGTATGTGAGGGCAATAATTGTTATTTAACCACTTCAATACCAGACACTTAGACACCTTCCCGCCCAGGCCAATTTTCAGCTTTCAGTGCTGTCGCAATTTGAATGACAATTGCGCAGTCATGCTACACTGTACCCAAACATTTTTTATCATTTTGTTCCAACAAATAGAGCTTTCTTTTGGTGGTATTTGATCACCTCTGCGATTTTTATTTTTTGCGCAACAAACAAAAAAAAAAAAAAAAACGTTGTCACTGTTAATTTTTTTTGTAAATAATGAGTGCGTTTTCTTCTTCAATGACGGGCACTGATGAGGTGACATTGATGGGCACTGATAGGTGGCACTGGTATGCGGCACTGATGGGCACTCAGGTGGCACTGATGGGCACTCATAGGCAGCACTGACGGGTACTTATGGGTGGCACTGATGCATACATATAGGTGGCACTGATAGGTGGCATGGATGGGCACTGGTGGGCAATGATAGGTGGGCCTGGATGGGCACTGATGGACGCTGACGGTTGGCACTGATGGGTAGCATTGCTGGGCATCCCTGTTTTATAACAAATATGATGTGCCAATCAGTGCCCATTTGTGGGCACTGATTGGCATATTTTGGGCATTTTTTTTAACATGTGGATGGCCATGGGGGATGTACCTGGCCATCCACATGCTGGGGGCTTCCCTGGTGGTCTAGTGTGGGCCTCTGAGGGGGGGCTGCACTGATAAACAATCAGCGCATACCCCCCGTCAGGAGAGCCACCGATCGGCTCTCCTCTACTCGCGTCTGTCAGACGCGAGTGAGGAAAAGCCGATCAACGGCTCTTCCTGTGTACATAGTGATCAGCCGTGATTGGACACGGCTGATCACGTGGTAAAGAGCCTCCGCCGGAGGCTCTTTACCGAGATCGGTGTATCGGTGTGTCAGACTGACACACCGCTCCACCGATCACCGCGATGCGCACGCCCGTGGGTGGGCGGCTGTTATCCTGAAGGACGTCATATGACACCCAGTCAGGATAACGAAACCACTTCCCGGACATCAATCTGCTATTGACCGGGCAGGAAGTGGTTAATAAAGTGTTTTGTCTGATTTTTAAATACTGCACTATGGCAGATCTTTATTCCTTCTGAGCACATTTCAGCTATATGCTAAAGCGGTGGACAGAAAGAAGCATCCGGCCTCTTAAAAGGCAAAAAGGTAAACTTTGCAGAATTGGTGGAAATGACTGCATACCAATCTTCCTCATAAATAGGGGTGGTGATGTGTTAATATATAGGTCCAAATAATAAAGCAAGGGCATAATCGTCACTGAGGTGGAGCACGATGTTCATGACTGTGCTGTAGAGCACTAAAAATCAATCAGTGGTGTCAATCAAGTGTCATTAAATATATTGAACATTGGTTTGATTTGCATCATATTGTGGATGGACTACAAGGACCTTCCCACTGAGGTTTTTTTTTTTTAAAGTTTGATATACTGGTGTTCACATTAGCACTGTAAACAAACTATAAAAGTTTAATTTTATTAAATGTTCTGAGTAGCACTCCAACACTTATCTACATTTTACTATAGGATGTGGGAACACATAGCAGGTGTCAGCAGCAGCTCATTGATGGTTGAGTTTGAGCACTTGATTGGTAGTGTAGGAGAAATTTAAAGCGGAGTGCCACCCAAAAGTGGAACTTCCACTCATTTGTTTCCTCTCTGGTATCTGACAGGTATCCTGTTCCCACGCCCGGGAGTCCGGGCTGTGGCCCGTGACACCACTGCGGGGCTCCCTCCTCCTCCTCCCTGTCGCCGGGCCAGTAGGAGAGAGGAGCAGGGCCTTGTGCATGCACAGTAGGGTTCCCAGCATGAAGCGGTAAGGCTACACTGCCGGGTTCCCTAACTCGCAATGGAGGCGGCATGCACCCGACAGCTGATAGAAACATCAGCTGCGGTGCAGACATTGCGGGTCTCCAGGACAGGTAAGTGTCCTATTGTTAAAAGCCAGCAGCTGCAGTATGTGTAGCTGCTGGCTTTTTTTTTTGGGTGAAACAGAGTTATAAGGGACAGTTATTATTTGTTTTGTGCATCTAGGTAGCAGCGCAGGAGCAATTTACAAAACACCAGTATCAGGGGGCACATGTTAAGCATTCCACGACATTGAGGAGTTTACTGGGAGATTCCAGTGTCTGGCGCCAATGGCCTATTCCCTAAGCAATATTTCAGAGACAAGGCTTAGCAGTTAAGTTAAACCAATCTAGTTCAGTTCTAGTTTACAGGTTAAAAAAAAAAAATTCTTACTCATTCAAAGGACACAAGGTACTTCACATTCATGACAACTTGGGATGTCCCAAACACATAACATGGAGGGTGAGCAACCCAGAAACAAGGCCCACGTGTCCGAAAACCAAAAATAGAAGCTTAAACTTGAATCACTGATAAAATTGACGTCCTTTTTTTCCCTCAAATAGAGCTTTCTTTTGGTGGTACTTGATCACCTCTGCGGTTTTTATTTTTTGCGCTATAAACAAAAAAAAGAGCGACAATTAAAAAAAAAAAAAAAAAAAACCTAGAATAAATATCCCCCAAAAATATAGAAAAAAAAAACATTTTTTTTCCTCAGTTTAGGCCGATACGTATTCTTGTACATTCTTTTGGAAAAAAAATAAAATAAATAAAATAAAAATCGCAATAAGCGATTATTGATTGGTTTGCGCAAAAGTTATAGCGTTTACAAAATAGGGGATAGTTTTATGTCATTTTTATTAATCATTTTTTTTTACTAGTAATGGCGGTTATCAGTGATTTTTATTGTGACTGCGACATTATAGCGGACATATCGGACATTTGCCACATTTTTGAACCATTGTCATTTATACAGCAATCAGTGATATACAAATGCACTGATTCCTGTGTAAATGGCAGTGAAGGGGTTAACCAGGGGGTGGCAGTGTAGGGGTTAAGTGTGTCCTAGGGGCGTGTTACTAACTGTGGGTGGTGTGGCTGTGTGTTAGTGAACACTGATCTCTGCTCCAATCACAGGGAGCAGACATCAGTGTCACTTGTTGCTAGGCAGAACGAGGAGATGCTGTTTACTTTCGCATCTCCCTGTTCAGCCTTCCCGTAAGACGATCGCGGGTATCCCCGTGGCGATCGAGTCCGCGGGACCCACGACCGGACTCACGGGGGTCCCGACCGGCGGCGCGCACGCAATGGCACAGCGGCATTCTTAAAGGGACGTACCTTTCCGTGCCATTCTGCCGACGTACATAGTCGTGCACCGGGCGGGAAGTGGTTAAGGAGGGGGCCGCACAGGCAGATCAATCCATTGGATACCATGCACAAAGGCTTTTTACCAAGGAATGAGATACAATAGGTCTTTATGACAGAACAGCCAAGGCCCCTTAAAATGCTACTAAAAGCCAGCGGCATCTCCACATCAGACTTCAGAAAACCTAAAAATGCATCCCATGACATACTGGCAGCGATTAAAATGATGAGCCTCACACCAAGTGAAATAAGCCTTCCATGTATGATGGTACACATTCCTGGAGGTTGGCTCTCTTGTTTTGAGGGTAGGAATTCACACAGTCAAAAACACCCCTATACATCAGGACTTGGGCTTTAATAGGCAAGCCATCAAAGCCAGCGACTGTAAAAGCAGGATGGAAAAAACACACGCAAAATTCTGACGCATGCTCGGAAGCATTAAACTACCCTTTTTTAGTGCAGTCAAACGTGTTGTATGCAGTGGTGTTATTGACCGTCGGAATTTGGTGTGACCGTGTGTAGGCAAGACAGTTTGAGTGAAATTCCGTCGGAATTCCGACAGGAAAACTATCAGAGCTTTTTCCGACGAGAATTCCGACCGCGTGTACGCGGCATTAGACAAGCAAGTGCGATTAGAATGGCCAACATGCCCTTCACCTTTATCTTGCACAACAAGCGAGGATGAAGCGGCAGAGGACTGGAGAGAACTGAGGGCTGTATACTGCACTGTAGGTGTGCTGCGGACAGGGGCGGACTGAGCATTCGGTGACTCGGTGGCCTCCCGAGGGCCCCGTGCAGGGGGGGGCCCGGGCCGGCTCAGTCCGCCCCTGGAGGTGCCAGTCCCGCTTTACTCTCACTCTCAGACTGACTGTCTGTCAGTATGGGCAGCAGTGGCCGCCGCGGCCGCACTTTGCAATGTATCAGCGTCGGCGTGCGCGCCCACTGATATGCTGCCTGTGCAGCCGCCTGAGTGAGGGGGAGGAGCATTCGGCCCGTGCGGCGCCAGCACCGCTGATTCCTCCTTCCGTTCGGGGGCCCGCCCACTAGTCTGCACGAGGAGAATAGAAGTCACAGTGGACGGCCGCCGGTGGTGTATGAGAAGAATTAAGGTCGGTGTCGGTCAGTGTCCCTGTCCCTCTCCCTCCCTCCCTCCCTCCCTCTCTCTCTCTCTCTCTCTCTCTCTCTCTCTCTATATCCCTCTCCCCCTCTCTCTCTCTCCCTCTCTTCTCTGTCTCTCTCCCTACCCCCCCTCTCTCTCTCTCCCCCCCTCTCTCTCTCTCTCTCCCCCCCCTCTCTCTCTCTCTCTCTCCCTCTCTCTCTCTCTCTCTCCCCCCTCTCTCTCTCTCTCCCCCCTCTCTCTCTCTCTCCTCTCTCCCTCTCCCCCCCTCCCATCCCTCTCTCTCTCTCCCTCTCCCCCCCTCTCTCTCTCTCTCTCTCTCTCCCCCCCCCCCCCCCCCCCCCCCTCTCTCTCTCAAAAAAAAAAACATTTTTTGAATTTTTTTTTTTTTGCCTGTAGAGCTTTGCAGGTTTTTTTTGGGGGGGGGGGGGGGGGGGCGTAAACTGGAAAAAAGACAATGCCACAATTGCCACCACTGTGCCCCTCAAATGCAGCCAATGTGCCCTCAAACGCAGCCACTGTGCCCATAGATTTCCCCCATAAATTGCCACCACAGTGGCCAGCCACTGTACCCATAAATTGCCACCACAGTGCCCATTAAATGCAGCCAATGTGCCCATAAATTGCAGCCACTGTGCCCATCAAACGCAGCCACTGTGCCCAAACGCAGCCACTGTGCCCTCAAACGCAGCCACTGTGCCCATAAATTGCCACCACGGTGCCCATCAAACGCAGCCACTGTGCCCAAACGCAGCCACTGTGCCCTCAAACGCAGCCACTGTGCCCATAAATTGCCACCACGGTGCCCTCAAACGCAGCCACTGTGCCATAAAACACAGCCACTGTACCCATAAATTGCCACCACTGTGCCCATCAAACGCAGCCACTGTGCCCAGCCACTGTACCCATAAATTGCCACCACTGTGCCCATCAAACGCAGCCACTGTGCCCTCAAACACAGCCACTGTGCCCATAAATTGCCACCACTGTGCCCTCAAACGCAGCCACTGTGCCATAAAACACAGCCACGGTGCCCAGCCACTGTACCCATAAATTGCCACCACTGTGCCATCAAATGCAGTCACCGTATCCATAAATTGCCACCACTGTGCCCATCAAACGCAGCCACTGTGCCCATAAATTGGCACCACTGTGCCCATCAAACGCAGCCATTGTGCCCATTAAACGCAGCCACTGTACCATCAAACAAAGCCACTGTACCCATAAATTGCCACCATTGTGCCATCAAATGCAGCCATCGTATCCATAAATTGCCACCACTGTGCCCATCAAACGCAGCCACTGTGCCCATAAATTGCCACCACTGTGCCCATCAAACGCAGCCACTGTGCCCATAAATTGCCACCACTGTGCCCATCAAACGCAGCCACTGTGCACTGTTGGGCTGGTATAATAATGCTATGGGGCTGTTATGAAATTATTTCCAGGGCTGGTTTTCATTCCCAGTCTGGCCCTGCCCGCAGCTCATCATGCAGTCAGGATTTTAAAAAGTTATACCCCCGAGGAAGCAGTGCCAGTGACCTGGTTGATGAGGCTAGAGAGGCTCAGAGGAGCAAGCTGGCCGGGATGGATCATCAGAGCCGTCAGCTGGGGAATTTAGCTGAGGGGCGGGGCCATACATCACTTCCGCGGGGGACAGACGGTGAAGGAGCTGGAGGCTGCAGAGTTCACACAGAGGGGAGCGGAATCATCTTAAAATTCCAACGGCACCCACACTGACCTGCCTTGTGTGTAGCAGCAGGTCAGTGTGATAATGACAGACAGACAGACAGCACAGCAGTTAGTTTGTGTTGTTATAAGAACGAGGCATGTGAATGTTCCTTCCTTCTTGCCCTGTGCTGTGCCTATTTACCAGGTGGCAGGTGCTATTCATTAGTGCACACTGATATCTGGTACATCAAATGCCACTCAATGTATAGATATCAGTGTTATATAGGGATTAGCACTTAGCCCTGGTTCACATTGGAGCAATTTGGCATGTGATTTGACATGTCAAATCGCATGACAAATGATCAGCAACTGCACTACCCGAATCGATGCAATGCAATGCACCGATTCCCAAAAGTAGTTTCTGTACAACTTTTGGCAACTTCTGGGTGCGATTTCTATAGGTATCTGTGCACAGATGTCTCTGAAATCGCTGCCAAACTCGCACTGACATGCTGGTATGAAATCGTGCGAAATTAGCTGAACTTAGCACGATTTCATTTCCTCTGTCAGTGTGAACCTGGGCTAAGTGAGTTTATTCTCTCTATATATATATGTGGTCAGTGAGAAGATTGCTCCTTACATTGGTGATCAGTGAGAAGAATGCTCCTTACATTGGTGATCAGTGAGAAGAATGTTCCTTACATTGGTGATCAGTGAGAAGAATGTTCCTTACATTGGTGATCAGTGAGAAGAATGTTCCTTACATTGGTGGTCAGTGGGAAGAATGTTCCTTAAATTGGTGATCAGTGAGAAGAATGTTCCTTACATTGGTGATCAGTGGGAAGAATGCTCCTTACATTGGTGATCAGTGGGAAGAATGCTCCTTACATTGGTGATCAGTGAGAAGAATGTTCCTTACATTGGTGATCAGTGAGAAGAATGTTCCTTACATTGGTGATCAGTGAGAAGAATGTTCCTTACATTGGTGGTCAGTGAGAAGAATGTTCCTTACATTGGTGATCAGTGAGAAGAATGTTCCTTACATTGGTGATCAGTGAGAAGAATGTTCCTTACATTGGTGATCAGTGAGAAGAATGTTCCTTACATTGGTGATCAGTGAGAACATACATATACATACACTCTATATTTTTATTTTTTGTATTTTGTATTTTTTTATTAAACTGTTCAGCTAAGAAGACAATTGTTGTTATATTGTGTTAATTTATGAAAACCTTGATTTTGAAAATATACCATTGTTGCACTTTAATGTACGTTTTATTTTTATTTAATAAACATTTATTTTGAACATAGTATAGAGAAATTCTTTGAACGCATACAATGTGGGCAGTGCAATATGTAGGTGGGACTTTGTGTGGATGCAGCTTGAATGTGGGCGGGGACACATGGGCGGAGACACAGGGGGCCCCATGATCTCCTTTTTCCCGGGGGCCCCATGAGCTGTCAGTCCGCCCCTGGCTGCGGATGTCATGGATTATTGCAGGCATTGCACTGAAGCTGTTCTGCAGATTACGTGTGGTTTCCTGGGGAAACAAAGAAGGCAGATGTGCTAGATGACATCACTGCACCCAATCTGCCCCTTGTGAACACCAATACAATGGTGCGCTGCTCCAGTCATGCAGTTAACAGCTCACACAGCCCCAAGCACCAGGGAACACTAGGGGACTGCAACATTTTCTACAGGAGGTATTCATTATTCCTTTCTGCATGCCCAAAAAGGCCCAGGTCTTCGTTCCTCATGGGGGGCATGCCCCACGGGGCCTACACTTTAGCCAAGGGATCACTGCCCTGGACCTGAACAGCACCTTGCGGAGGTGGCGGCCTGCAGTATCCAGTACCAAAAAGCAATATTGCATGCAGGGTTTGAGTGCTGTCCCTTCTCAGGCAGGGATGTGCACAATTGGCCATCTCCCACTAAAGGTAATCTCCAGCGACCTAGTCATAGGAAAATCCATTAGCCAAACACTAGCTAAAAACAGTTAGCTGAGCAGAGTTAGGTCTGGGCAGGGAAGCCTGCCTTTATTTGTTCATTGTTCAATCACTTGAAGGTGGCAACAAAGCCCAAGTAGTCGTGAATATGAAGTACGCTGTGTCCTAAGATGTAATAAAACTACTTTAAAGTTCTCCTCTCAGACATTTTAAAACAACCTGATTAAACTGCAAAATCTTCCTCTGTTCATCCCTTTAAAACTGGCTTCAAGTTGCAGTCAAGGGCTTCATTTCCTTGATAAAATTAAATAATGAAGTAAACTCAACACTCTTGTCTCAATATTCTTCAGACCAGACAAGGCCATGTCTCTGGGCCAAGAAGTTAATAGAAAAAAAAAAAAAAAAACTAGAGGATGGTTTCTCAGGCTAATGAAGGTAACAGGTAGGAAGGGCTTACAATCAGGACCCCCCACACCACCCATAAAAAACTCAGTTTTACTTCCTCCTGCTTGCGTTTCTTGCCCTATTTTTTGCTTTCGCTGAAGCTCAGAAGTTGAACTATGGGTAAACCCCCCCCATTTTGGATAGCGCAAGAGAGGGTTATAACGAGATTTCCCTTCACATCCTGTCCTATAGACAAACTGAGGAAATCCTTGCAAATTAAGGGAATTCTGTGGGGAACCCCAGGTCACCAGAACTAGTGTCCCCATTGGAAAATTTTAAAGTATTACTTTTCTAGTGACAACCCACAATGTGATTTTCTTTTACTTTCAATAATGGTAAACAGGACAAATACAGGAGGGTAATTCTCTTTAATGGGGGCACAGACAGCATTAAAAAAACAGACAGACTAATCCCTCTCCACTCAATCCAAAAAAATAAAAAAGACCCCACACAAAAATTTGCCTTTAGGGATTGTTGAGGAATCCTCGGAGCGGCGTTTACCTTGTTGCAGGTTCACATTGTGATCAGGACCCTCCTGTGCTGCAACTACTCTCCCTAGATGTTTTTCCTGTTTAGGAACTACAGGATTTTCCTATGCCTTCTTTCATCTAATATGCTACTATATACCAGTGTCATTTTTGATGAACTGGAGCCCAATACTGCCTCTACTCATATGAACCAGTTATACATTCCCTGATCCTTGCCTACAACATTTGCCGTATCTAATACATCAACTTACTCCATTATCCACTCCTGTGTGAGGTGTATAGTAAGGCATGCCTAAGCTCCTGAAGAAGCATTCACACGCGTAACATGTAGAGTCGAGCTACTTTATACCATCAACTCACACCAAACCTCAAAACAGTTTGTTGTTCCAACAAGGACATCGTCCCAACCATTCAGGATTATACCTCTTGGTGTTTGGGTTATGTATTGTTAAAAGCATTTAGGCGATCAAAGTTTTTTATAGTCCTTGTCTGGTTGTGCTTGTTTTAATCAAAAATTGTTAATAAAATACTGTTTATAATTTGTGTATCTCAGTGCCTATAAAGTCCAACACCAATCCTTTCACTACTATACGGGATGTGGCACCGTTATGTATCAATTTGGTATCCACAACACCAAACCTGTGGCGATAAATTTTAAATTACCCATTTCATCCCAAAGGCATTCTATTGGGTTGAGGTCAGGACCCTGTGCAGGCCAGTCAAGTTCCTCCACCCCAGACTGGCTCACCCATGTCTTTATGGACCTTGCTTTGTGCACTGGTAGAAATTGTTTGGTGTAGGGGGAATTATGGTGTGGAGTTTTTCAGGGGTTGGGCATGGCCCCTTAGCTCCAGTGAAGGGGAGCGTCAGCAAACCAAAGACATTTTGGACAATTTTATGCTCCCAAATTTGTGGGAACAGTTTGGGGATGGCCCCTTCCTGTTTCAACATGACTGCGCACCAGTGCACAAAAGGTCCATAAATACATGGACTTAGCAGGGGTGGTGGAAAACTAACTTCAAGTGCAATAATTCACATTAGAATAGCAAACTAAAACATAAAAATGAAGTGTAACAATCTAAAATATAACATTTCCAAAGTGCTATAATGGTGTGAACCTCCCAACTGAAAAGTTGTTGCACTTGAAGTTAGTTTGTATTGCAGTCTGTGGAGGGGTTTCCACCATCCCTGCCACGTTCAATTTATGTCTTGTTTTCAGTTTGATGTGTATTATATGGGACGTTACATATCAGAGACCGGTATTGTGGTAATACTGAAGTTTGAATTTCTATACATTAGAGGGTTCCACCATTGTTAAACTGTTTAGCAAGTTAGCGCTGCACTTTTTTTTCTGCTGTGGGAAATTGTAACACTGCTTAGCGGCAGGCCTTTTACTGAAACTTATTTTACCTCCAGTCATTTATTGTAAATAGTAGTGTGGCGATTACCTATTATACTAAAGAGCGGCATTAACAAAACAGACGTATTTCAGTTGTGCCCCACCAGGTCGCCTCCCCCCCATGGACTATGTGCACGCAGTACATCAATTGGCACTGACTGGCAGCACTGATAGGTGGCACTGACAGGGTAGTGGGACAGTTTCACATGCAGCAGATAGTGAGGCTTGCAAAAACCAGTGTGTGAGTGTCAGGTAATGTAATCGCTTACGGGTAGAAAGGCCAGCTGTCACAACTCAGGGATGGGCGGGACCGAGCAAACTCCAGCCAATGACTGGGCTGCTTAAGGGGGGCAGAGCCACATAAATGTAGCGGCCCGCCCAGACCCTATTGTCTGGTGTTTGATAGCTGTTCGATCCCGCCCACCCCTGACATCACCACTGAGTTTTGACAGCTGGTCTTTCTTCCTGCAAGCAAATTGCATTACCTGACAGTTTCACACACTGAGCGGCATGTCTCACAATCTGCTGCATGTGAAACTTTTGCAAGAGAGATCCCCTGCTGAGCGGGCGAATCCGCTGGCAGACTTAGCCAATGTGAAAGGGGCCTTATGGTGAACATTCCACTAAGAAAGCAAGTATTTTTTTTAAACTGCATAGGTGGTTTAAGAAGGGGCAGGAAGATGTCCAGCATGACGCACACCATCAAGGAAGCAGTCACATGCGTGAAACACGGTGACAGCGGGCTCTTTCCCTGCTCAGTCTGCCAGAGAACTGGGTAGGATCTGCCTACCCAACTATCCTCTAGCCCTAATATTGCCTGCAGGCCTTATCCAACACTGGGCTAAAATTGTGGGAGGGGATGACACCATGTTATACCGCACTGCCCCTGCACATGATGCAGTAAGTGTTCAAGAGTTCCTCGCCCAGGAATCCATTCCGAAAACCACCTTACTCCTCTAACTTAACACCCTGCAACTTTTAGCAGTTTAAAAAAAAACTGCTTCCCAACCGCCTCACGCAGATATACTGTGGCAGATGGGCACGTACAGGCAGATTAACGTACCTGTACATTGCCCTTTAAGAGGCGACTTGCAGGCGCTCCGTGAGCGGGATCGCGGACTCGATGTTCACGGGGATACCCGCGATCGTATCACGATGAGGAAGAACGGGGAGATGCTAATGTAAACAAGCATCTCCCTGTTCTGCCTGACACTCACTGATCACAGAACCCTGTAATCGGGAGCGATGATCAGTGATTTGTCACACACAGCCGCCCCCCCCCCACACAGTTAGAATCACTCCCTAGGACACACTTAACCCCTACAGTGCCACCTAGGGGTTAACCCCTTCACTGCCAGTGACATTTTCAATAATCAATGCAATTTTTTAGCATTGATCGCTGTATTAATGTCAATGGTCCCAAAAATGTTCAAAATTGAACAAAGGTTTTTATTAAATATACGGTGCATACATGTTATATTGGCTTCATGCAGAAACTTAAAAAACTGTTACATTGCATATCACAAATAATGTATATAAGAAAGCAGGTACATTTGTCATGAGTATGAATTCTAAGAGTGGGCATGTTTTAAATAAAATTAAGTTATATTCAGAGGTACTTGCCTTAGGTGTTGTTTCAGGCTGTTATGGTTTTGCTACACTACACGCAGGTATCAGATTCTTGTAACCAACGGTCCCATATTTTACTATATTTGTCAGGACAGCCTCTGTTAATATATATACATTTCTTGTATGGTAAAGTATTGTTCACGTCAAGTTTCCACTCTACCATTTTGGGGGGTGATTGTCTCATCCATTTTTTAGCTATAATTTTCCTAGCTGAGAATAGTGTCTCGTGGAGAAATATTTTGGTATATTTGTCAATGGTATCAGGTAGGATTCCGAGAAGGCACTGTTTTGGGTCAAGTGCCAGGGGTGAGCCCATGGTATCATGTAAAAATGCTACAATTTGCTTCCACAACCCCTGTATCCTAGGGCAGGCCCAGATCAGATGAAAAAATGTGCCTGTTTCCAATCCACACAGTAGACATGTTGTGGATTGTGTGCGTTTATATCTCGCCACTCTAAGGGGTGTAAGATATGCCCTATGTAGAATATAGAGCTGTGATAGACGGTCCGATAGCTTGGGGGACACCGCCTTGCAGGTCTCCAATGCCTCCTCCCACTCCTCATCCTCCATTGGACCCACTTCTCTCTCCCACCTAGGTTTCAGATCATATGCTATTTTGGTAGCAATGGGGGTGGATAGCATATTATAAAATGCTGAAATTAACTTGTGGGGGTCTGTGCCCTTAATCACTGCCATGATGACATTAGGGGTAGAGTCTGGGATTGATTCAGGAAACTGAGACTGCGTCGCATGGCGGATTTGTAAAAATCTAAAGAACATTCGGTTTTGGATGAGGAATTCATTTCTGAGTGAGTCAAAAGTTTTAAAGGCATCCATCTTTTAGTATGTGGTGCAAATAGAACACTCCCTGTCTGGCCCATACCCCCACATCCTGTATTGTGGTGAACTCAGGTAGGTTTTTGTTATGCCAAAGAGGCGTGTAATCATTGTACTGTGGAATGTTAAGTTTAGAAGAGGCTAAGTCCCATATTTTCCTATATTGGTATAGTGTGGTGTGTCTATGACCCCCTTGTTCCAGTCCTTGTGAGCCCACTGCTATCGCACATAGTGGGTCTTTGGTGTGTTGCGCCCATTTTGGACATAGGAGAGTTAGGAATCTCTCGCTATCCGTCTTGTCTATGTGGAATAGCTGTGATAACTGAGAGGCAACATAGTACAAATTGAAGTCAGGGAGAGCCGTGCCTCCCAGGTCAGTTGGATTCTTAAGGGTCTGCCACGCTAGTTTGTGTCTGTTGGCCCCCCACACAAAGGGTTTTAAAAGGGCCTCCAGAGATTTAAAATATTTCAGGGGGAGATATATGGGGGTATGCCATAGTACATAGAGTATCTTGGGAAGCAGGACCATTTTAATTAAATTTATGCGACCCCAAATCCCAAGAGGGAGTCGAGACCAAATCCTTACTTTAGTTTTAACCAAGGAGATAAGAGGTTCTATGTTCAGGGAAATGTAGTCTATAGGGGATCTAGATATATGTATCCCTAAGTATTTGATGACAGCGACTCTCTGTAATGGTAGACTGGCTTGGGATTCCAGGGGCGGGAAACTGTCGAGTGGCAGGATTTGAGATTTGTCCCAGTTAATTTTAAGCCCCGAGAAGATTCCGAAGTGTTCAATCGTGTGGAGTGCAGTCTGCAGTGACGGACCTGAATCAGCTAAGTATAATAATGTGTCATCTGCATACATACTAATTTTTTCAATTAAGGAGCCCATTCTCAGTCCTCTAATCTCTGGATTTGCTCGGATGGATATCGCAAGGGGTTCTGCCGCTAGGGCGTATAGTAACGGGGATAGGGGGCATCCCTGTCTCGTGCCTCTGGTGAGGTCAAACATTCGAGACTGCCACCCATTAGCCACCACCTTGGCCGTAGGTGCCTGATACAGTAATTGAACCCACTGGATATATTTGGGACCAAAGCCATAGCCTTCCAAGCATCTCCAAAGATAACTCCACTCCACTGAGTCAAACGCTTTTGCTGTATCTAGAGTCACCACTACCCGTGATCCCACCTCTTCATGTGTGGCTTGTATGTTTATGTAAAGTTTCCTAAGGTTAAATGAGGTGTTCCTACCAGGCATAAAGCCTGCCTGGTCTGTGTGGATCAATGATAGTATGACCTGATTGAGCCTAGTGGATAAGACCTTGGCTAATATTTTAACGTCAACCTGTAGCAAGGATGTGGGGCGGTAAGACTCCGGGTATCCCGGGTCCTTCCCTGGTTTAGGAATTAATACTATTGTTGCCTCTGTCATGGATGGGGTTAGCACTCGGGACTCAAAGAGATGGTTGTATAATGCCAGTAATTTGGGGATAAGTGTGTCACTGAATTGGGAATAGAATTCAACTGGGAGTCCGTCCGAACCTGGGGATTTAGACCTGGCGAAACTAGCTATGGCTGTCGTTATTTCGTCCGCGGTGAGGGGTGCCTCCAAGATGTCAATTTGTTTGTTTGATAGCTGTGGAAGATCGAGACCCTCAAAAAAGAGGGACATCGAGTCTGTCTCAGTGGGAGCTGTTGCCTTGTAAAGGTCAGCAAAAAAATCTCTGAACATGGAAGCTACTGTGGGTGGATCTATGATTTCTTGTCCTCCGGGGCCATGCAGTGTAATTACCACCGGGGGTCTATCTTCACTATGTACTAAGTACGCCAGTAACTTGCCTGCTTTCTCCCCATGTTCAAACATCTTCTGCTTGGAGAAAAAAAGTTTTTGCCTTGCCTTTTGGAATTGGAGTTGGGTGGCTACTCTAGTTTGTAATTTGACGGTGTTGGCCTTCGTGGGAGTTGGATCAGTGGCAAAATCGCGCTCAGTGGTGGACAAGTCCGCCATTGCCTTACCGAGGGCAGCGGCAGCGTCCGCCTTGATCTTATTGATGTCTGTAATTAACATTGAACGAGCGAATAACTTAAATGAGTCCCATACTGCAGAGGGTGACGCTGAGTCATCATTTTCCGTAAAGTACAATTTAAATTTGTTCTCAAGCTCATCATCTTCCGGTAGGAGTGTGAGCCAGAACGGGTTCAAACGCCAAGTCCTTGGTGGCTTATCAATAGGGATGCTCAGAGTTATCCAATAGGGACTGTGGTCCGAAAGTGTCCTGGGACAGAATGCTGCCTCCAGCAGTCGTGGTGTTAAACTATGGGATACGAGTATGAAATCTATACGGGACATGGAGTTGTGTGTAGATGAAAAGCAAGAGTAGGACCGTGTGTGCGGGAATTTGTGGCGCCACGTGTCTGTTAAATGAAAGGTGGAAATGAGTCTAGAGAGTTTGGTTTCAGTAGGTGTGTTCACGATGGGCGAAGTCAATTGCAGCCTGTCCAGAGTTGGGTTTAGCGTGGTATTGAAATCACCCATCCAGACTGCAGGTATTGTAGGATGACGGGCCATAAAGGACAATCCCTCCCGTATTATAGTGATATTAAACGGGGGAGGCACGTAGAACACCAGTATAAGGAGGGGTTCACCATATAGCTTGGCTAAGAGGAATACGTAACGTCCCTGCGTGTCAGTGGACAACTCACACAACTCAAAATGAACTGATTTAGCAATCAAAATGGAGACACCTCTAGCATGGGATGTGTGGGTAGAATGGAACGCCCACCCAATCCATGGACGGCGAAGTGCCATCTGGATGCTCCCCTCAACATGCGTTTCTGTCAATGCTATCACATCTGCGAATTGTTTCTTGAGGAATGTGAGGACCGCCGCTCGCTTAATTTTCTCGCGAACGCCCCTCACATTCCATGTGATAAACTTTAAAGATGCCATGGACTGGAGCTTCGTGGATCATTTTGCATAGTCATGTTTGGCAACATTTGCCTCATGAGCGTGGTACTTGGGTACACGGTGCCCAAGCCCAGCCTCAATAGGATTATTTCCCATAGCGTATATAAACATTCACATAAACATTTTCCATGAGGTGATACCTGCTGTCTGAATTTAGTATGCACAAAGAAAACCATCAAAACAATAACTGAAATAACTCCCACCCCCCTCCCTGCCCTGCACCCTATCCAACTGGTGCGGGCTTGTTCCCTTAACTGGTGCTGTCCAACTGGGAAATACGCTGACTTCCAATATATGCATAATAGGTAATACAGTGGGCTGAGTTCCTGGATTTCAGGTCGAACTGGGGATGACATCCATGTCAATAGGTCAAGATAAATCGGAGTTCCTCCATCATCCTGCAATCCACAAATAGTAACCAACAATCTCCAGAAGAAGCCCCAGATTGCGTAATAGCGACTCCCAGTGGTGTGTGGGGTAAAGTCTCGCTGCACGCTGCATGAGATTGGTAGGACTCTGCTTCACCACAGCTCCTTAAACAGTGTGGTCTTGAATAGTATGTAAATTCCAGTAATGTAACAGGTAGGATCAATACGGCTCCTGTACTTCAAATCCCTGAGATTCATTTTCTGTACTCACATTAAGGTATTACTGGTTCCCCAATGCCAACAGAAGTCCACTGTGTATGGCGCTGAATGTTCCATGGCTATAAGTGGGTATGTCATAGTAAGTTTCCCATGTGATTGAAAGAGCGACACATTTCTGCTGTTCTGGGAGAATAGGGAGTTATACTAGTGACGGTTGTGAGTACAGAAAAAGGAGAAAAGAAAAAAAATAATCATAAAAATGGGGGGAAAAAAAAGGGGTCCAAGCTGAGTACCTGGGTCTGGATCATTCGGCTCTTTCAGGAGGGGCTCGTTGCTCCAGCCAGGAGATGACATCCTCCGGATTCTCAAAGAATATCGGGCGGCCATCATGTTCCACTCGGAGGCGGGCGGGGAAGAGCATGGAGTATTTATACCGGTGATTCCTTAGCCTGCGTTTGGCTTCCATAAAGTTTTGACGGCGACGTTGTATCTCCGCTGAGAAGTCTGGGAAAATGGCCACTTTAACATTTCCCACTGGAATGTTGCCTTTCTCTCTTGCCATCCTCAGAGCTGCATCCCGGTCTTTGTAATTGAGGAGTTTAGCTATGAATGTGCGGGGGGGGGGGGCTCCCTGCGGGGGGGGGGGGGGGGGCCTGGCTGGCATGCGGTGCGCCCGTTCCACTGCGAACATGGGGGAGAAGGAGTCTCTCCCATAGGTAGTAATGAGGAGTTGTTCCAGGAACGTAGTAGTGTCCTTTCCTTCAGTCCCCTCTGGCAGACCTATAAAGCGTAAGTTACATCTTCTCAGCCTGTTCTCGATATCATCTTGCTTAATTAGGAGTTGGCGGATCTGCTGTTGCATGCGGTCTGAGGATGTCTGCAGGGGTGGAATGGCGTCCTCCACTGTGCTCAGCCTAGTCTCGGCCTCCTTCACCCGACCCCTGAGCTTTTGAAAGTCTTGCCTAATAAGGGAAATGTCCACCTTTACCTCCTCAATTTGCGCTGTAAGCGAAGTTCTGCATAGAGTAATCGCTTCCAGCAGTCTGTCGGTGTCACTGGTCGGTCGTTCACCCCCCCCTACCTTCTCTGGAGCTCCATCTTCCTCCATATTGTCCTTTTCCTGCCTGCGGAACTGTTCAAGTTTTGCCGCCGCCACTTTCTGCGATTTCGTTGGTGACATACCTCAGGGGTCTGGGGTGTCTGTGTAAATAGTGCCTATTTAGAGTAGGATGGCCCTGTAGGTCGCAGGGCCCGAATACAGCCTTGGCCGGAGTTTTGGGTGTACCAAGATGGCCGCCGGCTCCAGGACTAGGCCGAAGCCGGGGACTTTCCTAAAGCTGCCGGCCGCCGAGTGGGGGATCGCCGCTCCGCGCGGGCCGCTGAGAAGCCGAGGGTCTCCAGGGGTCAGCTGCAGGGAAGATGCCCAGGTACCTTTTACAGGTTATGTGTTGGTATTTTTACAGGTGCTCCAGGAGTAATTACAGGATCTCTAGACGGAGCTCAGGGCTAACACTTCCTACCCCATACAGCGTCAGGCCACGCCCCCCGAGAGAAATGTATTTTATATGATAGACCAACACAAAGTATCTGAAAGTGTGGGGTGCATTTGTATTCAGCCCCCCTGAGTCAATACTTTGTTGAATCACCTTTCACTGCAATTACAGCTGCAAGTCTTTTTGGGTATGTCTCTACCAGCTTTGCACATTGCCCATTCTTTGCAAGATAGCTTAAGATCTGTCAGATTGGATGGAGAGCATCTGAACAGCAATTTTCAAATCTTGCCACAGATTCTCAATTGGATTTAGGTCTGGTCTTTGACTGGACCATTCCAACGCACGAATATGCTTTGAGCTAAACCATTCCATTGTAGCTCTGATTGTATGTTTAGGTTTAGGGTTGTCCTGCTGGAAGGTGAACCTCCACCTCAGTCTCAAGTCTTTTGCAGATTCTAACAGGTTTTCTTCTAAGATTGCCCTGTATTTGGCTCCATCCATCTTCCCATCAACTCTGACCAGCTTCCCTTTCCCTGCTGGTGCGTTCAGGGTGATGTGCTGTTGGTTTTCCATCACACATAGCGTTTTGCTTTTAGGCCAAAAAGTTCAATTTTAGTCTCAACTGACCAGAGCACCTTCTTCCACATGTTTGCCGTGTCCCCCACATGGCTTCTCACAAACTGCAAATGGCACTTCTTATGGCTTTCTTTTAACAATAGCTTTCTTCTTGCCACTCTTCCATAAAGGCCAGATTTGTGGAGCGCTAGACTAATGCCCTGTACACACAATAGGATTTTCCATTTCCACCATTTTCCGGGTCACACAAATGTTGTCAGAAATTCCAAACGTCAAGAACGTGGTGACGTACAACATGTACGACGAGCCAAGAAAAATTAAGTTCAATAGCCAGTGTGGCTCTTCTGATCGATTCCGAGCATGCGTGGACTTTTGTGCGTCGGACTTATGTACACACACTTCCGACAAGTTTTGTTGTCAGAAAACTTGAGAACCTGCTCTCAAACATTTGTTTGCGGAAATTCTGACAACAAATGTTCTATGGAGCATACACACGGTCGGACTTTCCAACAACAAGCTCACATCCAAAATTTGTTGTCGGAAAATCCTATCGTGTATACAGGGCATTATAGTGTCCTGTGGACAGATTCTCCTACCTGAACTGTGGATCTCTGCAGATCCTCCAATTACCATGGGCCTCTTGGCCACTCCTCTGATTAATGCTCTCCTCGCCCCCGGCCTGTCAGTTTAGGTGGACGGACATGTCTTGGTAGGTTTGCAGTTGTGCCATACTCTTTACATTTCCGTATGATGAATCAAACAGTGCTCCGTGAGATGTTCAAAGCTTGGGATTTTTTCTTTTTTTTTTTTAAATATAACCCAACCCACTTTTAAACGTCTCCACAACTTTATCCCTAACCTGTCTGGTGCGTTCCTTGGCCTTCATGATGCCGTTTGTTCATAAAGGTTCTTCAACAAACCTCTGAGGGCTTCACAGAACAGCTGTATTTATACTGAGATTAAATTACACACAGGTAAACTCTATTTACTAATTAGGTGACATCTGAAGGCAATTAGTTCCACTAGATTTTAGTTGGGGGGGGTATCAGAGTAAAGGGGACTGAATAAAAGTTTACACACTTTTCAGATATTTGTAAAAAAAAATAAAAAAAAAAATAATAATAAGAACCCCCCCCCACACACAAACTTGAACCATTTATCATTTTCCTTTGCCAATTATGTGCCACTTTGTGTTGGTCTATCACAGGGATATGCAATTAGCGGACCTCCAGCTGTAGCAGAACTACAAGTCCCATGAGGCATAGCAAGACTGACAGCCACATGTATGACAACCAGAGGCAGAGGCATGATGGGACTTGTAGTTTTGCAACAGCTGGAGGTCCGCTTATTGCATATCCCTGGTCTATTACATAAAATCCCAATAAAAATACATCATTTACGTTTTTGGTTGTAAATTTTAAGGGGTATAAATACTTTTTTCAAGGCACTGTACACCAATAACTGTTCGCAATGAGGCTCCAAGCACTAAAAATCCTGCTTATACAGGCGTTGTTTTTTCTTTCATTCAGCCTGTAGAAGCTACCATGTGTTAGCCTATGTACCCATGCACATTTGGCTGCTTACAGGCATATTTGTAGAGGAGTGTTTACAGAGAGAAAAAAAAAAAAAAAAGGGGGGGTGGGGGACTATCACAAGTGTGTTTTTGATAGGAGCTCTCAGGCAGAAAATGCATGACATGCCTAAACGCTGCGTTTTGGCACGTCAAGCAGTTTTAAGTGTACCTTTTTGTTTTGGGAAAAAAATAAAATAAAAAAATAAAACGTATAAAAATGCAAACGTGCTAAAACACATGTACAGTATGTTCCATAGGAGCATTTATTATGTTGCTTATTTCTGCTGCTCAGTGGGCACGGACCCCAAATCAGATTCTACAATGGTCGAAGAAGTGGATACAGCATACAATGCACAAAGGAACCCATTTGTAAAGGTAGATGCCATCCCTCAGCTTACCGAGTCACTGACCTAGAACAAGCTTGCAGCCAATGAAGTGTCTGGACACACAACCTGCACAACTTCGTATGTGTTCTAGGTTCACAACTCATTAGGTAGCAAAGTCGGAATAAATGATATCCCTAGAGATTCTTTTCAAGAACACTCAAGCAAGAGTAGCTTCTAGTTTGCTCCTTATAGCAGCTACCTAAACCAAACAACCAGTTTCCCCACCTTTCCAGGAAGTAGTAGAGAAGTTAATTCTGCAATCCAACAGGTTTTCTTTGCCCACCACCTTTACTACATCAGGTTCTGATGAAACTGCACTGAGGCTCTGCAACACTACACTTTAAAGTGAACTCTGCTTATGCAGGTTACATGAACAACTGTTTTTTGCCCTCGCTATAAAGAGTTTGCATTTAATCCAGAAAGCAAATGTCTTTGCTGTGGGCTTTTGAACATTTCCAAAACTACTTGTCATCTTAGAGATTTTCTAGCACAACTCAGTGCTGGAAGCTCATTACAACAGTAGATGCAACAATATATATTCACATATAACACACTGGACAGATTCGCTAATTACAATATTTTTCAAACCTAGAAGTTGTAATGTAGGGCAAAAAATAAAAAAAATAAAAAAAAAGCAGATTTAAACTTTTGTAGACTGTTCATTTTACATAAATCTTATATATATATATATATGTATATATATATATTATAGGATATGCAATAGAAAGTTATTCTACTTTAGACTAAGTCTTGTCAAAAAAAAAATATTCAAACCGCTTGAAATTCATACTTTGTCATGTTGTTTTCACTTTTTTTACGGATACCCCTAACTACAATCTAGCAGAATCAATTGCCTTCAGAAGTCACCTAATTAATAAACAGTCCACCTGTGTGCAACTTAATCTCAGTATAAATACAGCTGTTCTGTGAAGCCCTCAGAGGTTTGTTAGAGAATCTTATTGAACAAACAGCATCATGAAGGCCAAGGAACACACCAGGCAGGAAAGCAGGGTTAGGTTATAAAAGAATATCCCAAGCTTTGTACATTTCTCAGAGCACTGTTCAATCCATCTGAAAATGGAGAGTATGGCACAACTGCAAACCTACCAAGACATGGCCGTGCACCCAAACTGACAGGCCTGGCAAGGAGAGCATTAATCAGAGAAGCAGCCAAGAGGTCCATGGTAACTGGAGGAGCTGCAGAGAGCCACAGCTCAGGTGGGAGAATCTGTCCACAGGACAACAATTAGTGCCGGTTCACACTGGGGCAACACGACTTACAGCGCGACTTAGCAAGGCAACTTGGATGTGACTTGGACGTGACTTGGACGTGACTTGGACGTGACTTTGAGTTATTTACAACACAACTTCAAGTTGTCCCCAGGCCAGGCGACTTTGGCAGTGGCCAATCACATAATAATCAGCTCTGTGGGAGGGAGGGGTTTGCCTAGAAAACTATTTATACTTCCTGGAAAGTTGCTTCAGTTAAGACAGGGGATCCGACTTGGAGGCAACTTCCATTGAAATCAATAGGTACAAGTCGCCTAGAAGTCGGATTGAAGTAGTACAGGAACCTTTTCTGAAGTCGGAGCGACTTCAGTAGTGTGCATTAAGATGGCTCTCATTCACTTGCATGTCATTTCTGATGTCAAGTGACTTGGGGCGACTTGCAGTCTGACAAGTCGCCCCCCAAGTCACGGTAGTGTGAACGGGCTCTTAGTCGTGCACTCCACAAACCTGGCCTTTATGGAAGAAAGTGGCAAGAAGAAAGCCATTGTTGAAAGAAAAAGTATGTGATACTGCGCCACGAAGTGTACAGAACAGGAGTTACTTCCGGTCAGGGCCGTGATTGTTTGTTTTTACCCGGCGCCTGCTCCATATTCAATCATGGATGTTTATTTTAACCAAAATGTGAGTATACTATTTTACCTTACCCATAAATAAAGTCATTTTTAAAGCAATATTAGGCTATGGGCACCCCTCTCTTTTGTATGTAAAAACTCGGATGAATGCCAGTAAGTGATACACAGATTGCCCAGCTGGTTCCAGAGAGTCACACAGTGGCTTATACTGTGAACGTGCAGTACCCCTGGGGGGGTAAGGTCATCTGGTGAGTGCAAATCTATTACCAACACGGATAACATCACCGGCACTATTGTCACCTAAAAAGGACTATTATTTTGATCAAGCACTGGACACTGAATTTGAGCACAAATCACTTTATTGAATTAATGGACTAATTCCCCAATTCACTTTTTAATATTGTTTTGAATCTGTATTTCATTGCAGTTTTATACAGTGGCACATAATGCATTTTATTTATTTTCTGTTTACTATTTGGTTTTTGTCTGGCCACATTTCTGCTAAGGATTGCATGGCCATGCAGTAAGCTTTTTTAGCAGAGGGTCAAACAAACATGAGCACTTACCATTATTGTATTGTGTGTTTATTGGAGGATCTGCACCCTCATACTCATCAATACCCTTTTTACAAACACATTATACACTACACAAGATATCTCTGACACACTATAGCAGAGGGTGTAACACATTGTAGCACGCATTTATTCTGGTTTTGTCTTTTTAATATTATTTCTATTACCAAGACCTAAATTGTATTAGGTGAAACACTTAGCATTTAAACACGCCCCTTCTTTATTGCAACCCCACAACAGGCAGAGGGTGCAACACAGTAGCACTTGAATCAGCAATTTTTCATTTAAAAAAAATAGTTTTTTTCATGAGATCTTTTTCTGCAGGCACAGGCTTCTATCAATGGTCTCTATCACCTGTTTTTCTATTATTAAACCAGAGGATTAGCACCATATCTACACCTTTCTACTAATTGTTGAAAGTCATAAGAAGTCTTGTTTGCGAGTAGCCATGTGGGTGGACAGAGCAAACATGTGGAAGAAGGTGCTCTGATCAGGAGACCAAAATTGAACTTTTTGGCCTAAAAGCAAAACGCTATGTGTGGTGGAAAACTACACGGTGGTGGCAGCATCATGTTGTAGGAATGCTTTTCTTCAGCAGGGACAGGGAAGCTGGTCAGAGCCAGATACAGGGCAATCTTAGAAGAAAACCTGTTAAGAGTCTGCAAAAGACTTGACTGAGGCGGTGGTTCACCTTCCAGCAGGACAACGGCCCTAAACCTACAGCCAGAGTTACAATAGAATGGTTTAGATCAAAGCATATTCATGTGTTAGAATGGCCCAAAGTCCAGACCTAAATCCAATTGAGAATCTGTGGCAAGACTTGAAAATTGCTGTTCACAGATGCTCTCCATCCACTCTGACAGAGCTGGAGCCATTTTGCAAAGAATGGGCAAAAATGTCACTCTAGATGTGCAAAGCTGGTAGAGACATACTCAAAGATTTGCAGCGAAAGGTGGTTCTACAAAGTATTAACTTAGAGGGGCTGAATTAAAAATAAAAAAAAGAAGTTGACCGCCATTTAGAATTCTCCTTCTACTTCACAATTATGTGCCACTTTGTGTTGTTTTATCACAAAATCCCAGTAAAATACAAGGGGTATGAATACTTTTTCAAGGCACTGTATACACCAATGGTTGCCAACCTGGCATTCTGGAACCACCCAATTGCATTCTGTAAGCCACCCATCTCCACCTCTGCTTCACATGCAGTACAGTCTGCAGGATTAACAGCAGCCTGATCAAGTTCTAAAGGGGCATGGCACAGAATGAGTAGAAAAAAAACACCACATATTACTACAAATGATCAATTCTAGTTAAAAGGATAAAGATAAGAAATTTGTTTCTTACCTCCTCAGCAGGTTCTGCAGCTTCGGCCCTGCAGATTTAACAAACAAATTTAAGTCTGAAAAATCTAGCATCAGTCATTATACCACTTAGGTTTTCCATTTTTAAACACAACCATTATATACAAGACTAGCTGCAAGTACAATCCTTAACATGGTCACACAACCAATGAAGTCACCAAGAGGAGCAGCGGATTCAAGAACAACTGGTGATAAGCATTTAATAAAAAGAGTATTTAAGAGAAACAATAGCTAATTTTTATTTAATTGTTTCCAAAACAAAAAGTGTTAAACAACCAACCCATATCCAAACTTACACTAAGGTACTGAGGAAGCAGCTCCTAAGACAGGGTGATCACCAACTAGGACACAGGGTATCGAAGATCACTGAGCTGAATGGAGGTGAGCCAGACCGCCCACGCACCATGCCACTAATGACATCTTTGTGAGCTCCCTCCCTCCCGTCTCTGCGCTAAAAGCCAGAACCACAGTTCTGAGAATATGTTGGGGGCTTTGAAAAAGGGGCAAAGCCTCAAAACGCATATGCCCTGGCTTGTAGCACAGAGATAAGAAGGGAGCTCACACGGATGCTGACAGCGGCATTGGTGGCCCGGTTCGCCTCCATTTAGCTCAGTGATCTTCCATAACAAGGAAAGCAGCAAGCCACACCTCATGTGTGGATGGAGGAATCTTACTTATTTCAATCAGCCCGCTGGCTGATTGAAATATATAAACTAAGAAAACTGTCAACTATTCAAACTAATCTCACAATCATTCTCACCTAAATTTGAACAGTGACCTCTTCATCCACTATTTCAACGGAGCTCTGGTCTGCAAAAAAAAAAAGTAACACATTAAAGAAGAATTAAAATGGAACTTTAATCAAAAAATTAAGTCCTAGATGACTTCAGGCTGGTCCCTTTTGCATGTACAGCTATATAAAAATAAACAATAAAAACAAGTTTTTTTACTGTTTAAAATCCAGTAATATACTGTCTCATCCTGCTCTGCACATGCTCAGTTGCTCTCCATTTTTAGGCACTACGAGTTTGTAAAGGCCGATCTGACAGCCTTAAAGCTTAAACCATCCTATCCTTTACAGCCAAAGAAGCTGCTTCTAATTGATCAGCAACTGCCATTGTGATGCATATGTGATCAGCTATGACACCAGCCATTTGATTATTTGACAGTTTGGTTGAGGAGGCAGGCAAATGTGATAGCAATCCCAGCATTGCAGGAACGTAACCTTTTTTTTTTTTAAACCATTAAATTGAAAGATAAATTATGCTCTATGATTTACTGTTTAGGGGGTCTGGGCTTCAGCAAAATGGCAACCTATGGCAAAAAGAAACAATGCTGGAGGCAATTTACAACACACACCAATTTCGGTAGCATAATTAATAACACAGAAAGTATGTTCCTGGCTAATCTCCCCCCCATCAAGGGGTTATGGGTAAAGTTCGGCTTTAAAGTGTTTTTAAAGGCTCAAGGTTATTAACCTTCATGTATGAAGAGGAAACAAACCTTGTGTGTGTGTGCAGAGGCTCACCCCCAAGTATTCACCCAAGCTCCCTATCGATGTGCTTGAGAGCTGAGCTTCTCCCGAGTCTCTCAATGGCTGAGACAGCAGCAGGAGCCAGTGGCTCCTGCTACTGTCAATCACAGCCAGCAAGCCAATGAGGAAAGAGCGGTGGGCAGGGCTGATCAGTGGCTCTGTGTGTCTCATGGATGCATAGAGCAGGGCTTGGGAGCTAGTACGCACCAGTGCCCCCAGAACAAGCGGCTTGCTATTGGGAGCACTAAATAATGGGGAGAAGCAGGGGGGGGCTAAATGAAGGATCAGGGCAAAACTGTTGTTTTCAGCAGCAGTCCCATGATTAGGTGGGGTGCTTGTAGTATTCCAAACAGCAAACAAAAATAAAATATGTAATAACCTACTTCATATTCACTTAGGACACAACACAGTGCCTCTGCATGTCTTTTCATATAGCAATTGAGACTGGTAACAGTGAGGTGAGATCAGGAACCCGCTACAAACAAGGAACACGTTACACGTAAATTCAGAAAACCTGTGTCATTTCCATATGTAATAAAGATTTGGAATCCTTCATGTTCCAATCACTCAAGCATTTTCTCTTTTGTCAAGACCAAAGTGAGCAGAACAAGATGATGCTGGTGCCAGCCCAATCTTGGGTGCATTATAAATTATCAATACAACATAGTTGGAAAGATAAGTGGGGCTTCATTACCCCGCAATTGGGGGGGGGGGCAAAGAGGAGTACTTACAACTCTTGTAGCTAGAAGCAGAATTATCTGTAGCTCTTTTTCGACATTGAGCGACGAATGGATTGCTGAACAGCTTCTCGAGTCATGCATTCACGCTTCTTGGCTAAGGAGAACTGGTTAGCTAAGGAAGGACAACAGCTGACGACTTGCGACCCACAATGCTTGCGACGCACTGAGTGTCAGTCTGTAGGTGTTGTGCTGTGACAATTCTAATGACAGTGTTTTAGCGGCTTCTTCAACACACTGGGGAGTTTCATTTGCCAAATCTATAATTTCTTTAAAAGCAAACTTAGGCGTGAAGATGTCTGCAATCTTTAACTTAGCTGTGTGTGGCCATTTTTTTCAGGGGGTGATAGGATCGAGGGGTTGTGTGATGGTCATTGAAGGAGGAGACTCGGGCACAGTTGGGACAATAGTTTCTGGATTCTCTTTTTTCACTGAGCCCAGTGCAATCATCTCTTCGCATCACTGATCTGCACTACAGCGTTCTTCAGCACTGATCTTCACCTGCAAGAGGCGATCATTGGGTTCATTAGCAAGATCTTGCAGTGGTTTCTCCTATACTGGCATGCATGCTGTGCTGGCTTGTTTCCGTGCCCGGGTCATTCTTTTGGGCTGGTCAGCATCTTCCTGAATAGATTCATTAAGTGGTTTATGAATTTGTTTGGTGGAGAGCCTGCGCATAGATGAGCTCCAGCTGGCACTGCTTAGTCTCCTGGATATCCTGCAAAAAAAAAAAAAAAAAAACATTGCTTTGAGCTGTGCATGTGATACAAATATTCAATTATAATAAAACATTTTAGGATATGTGCGATTTCTTAAAAAAAAAAAAAAAGAAAATGCAATAAGCACGTCTTAAACTACAGGAGATGGTTCCTCAGTGCTTTGTTCTAGCAATGCTCATCCCAGGTCAGCAAGCACTTTTACCATTATGTCAAAATAAATTAAGAAATTACGCCACCCATCATTTGCACAGAAAAACTTTGGGAAACCAGCAGTGGAGGCTTTTTCTTCCTGAACTAAAAGCCAAAACCCTGCATTAAAGTGATTCTTAAAAGATTACGATAAAAAAAAAAAAAAGCAGGGAGCAGATACCTGTCAAATCAGGTATTTGCTCCCTCTTCCGGGCATAGATCGCTGCACTTTCTGTTGCAAACTACGCCATGTCCTGCCCTCCTCCACACCCTGCTGTCTTCTTGGAGGCACAGGTCCCAGAAGACAGCAGGGACCATTTAGAATGCACAACGCAACTCGAGCAATAGCAGTAGGGAGCCAGGAGTGAAGCCGAAAGTCTTCATTTCCTGGTCCCTTATCAGGAAAGGCAGCGGCAGCACCTGGGAGTCGATCCGAAGATCGGCTTCGGGTGCAGACATTGCAGGCTCCCTGGACAGGCGAGTGCCCATATATTAAAAGTCAGCAGCTGCAGTATTTATAGATGCCAACGTAATTTTTTTCCCCCAGGTGGAACTCCGCTTTGAGCAAGGAACAGAGCATCTCTATAAAATGGAGCCTCACTAAAACACTATTTTCTGAGCTGGGTGTAGAGCTTTAAAGTGAATTTACCAGGTGACCACATTTCTAGTGTCAAAATAAAGAAACCCGGTGTGACAGACCTAGCCGGGATACGGGCTTTTTGAGAGGACTACATGCTAGCCTCCTGCCAGCTGATTACGGGCCCCCCAAAATACACTCTCTGTATATGCATTTGGCATTAGAAATAGACTAGCATCTGACAGCTTGTATCCCATTCAATGTCATGAACTCAAGCCACCTGTCTATTGTGTAAATGAGGCTGGTCTGGCTTGTAAGGTGTATTCCACACAATGTTGTTGTGCTAATTAGCCCTGTGTTACTGTTTATGTTAATGTATGTTGAATAGTCATTCCAATTAACTAGGAGCCTTAAAGTCTGACCTTGAAAAGCCTTTTCAGGCAGTCAACTAGTCTGGGCAATGATTAAGATAATTAGCTCATGCTAATTAGTTTAGCTTTGAGTCATCTGGCTATATATGTGTGTGAAATGTCAAATAAAGCATTCCTGATTTACCCCAAGAACTAGTGCCGTCTAATTCTTGGGGGTTCCTATAACCAGATCCATTGGACTCATGTTCCAGGACTTAGGAAGCATTTACGGCGGACACCTTGAGTACAGGATCCGTCACACCCGGTGATAACTGTACAAGCTTGTAAACCCTTACCTACACTAAAGAACTAAATTCTTGCTGCTGCAAGAGAGACTGGACATCACCTTCACTAAGCAAAGTATGCCAAGGCACCCCAGACCTTGCCTCTTCTTGCTACAACTACATCACATGAATGTGTCCATAATGCTTACATGACTGAAGATTTCAGTGCGCAAGGGGAACACACTGCTTAGTTATAAGGTACTTTTTTTTTTCTGCTTCTGGGCAACCCTCTGATTCCAGGCCCACACCTTACATAAGTTCTTGACTTTTGTCTGTAGTGATTGATGAGCTCCGTCCATCTCAAATATAATCTCTCTGCTGTTCAAAGATCCAATATAAGCACCGTAAAGCACAGCTGTTGTGGCACTTTAGACCTGGTTATAAGTAGCACAGTGAGGCAAAGATAAAACAGAAAGAAGAGTTGTGCATAAATGATCCAATAGTATCATTACTGCTGCAGCCGTTACCTGCGCCAACTCGGGTCCCTATTTTCATCTGGTACAATAGAGATTCTTTTCTTTCTGTGTCTCTTCTCAGACGGTGTCTTTGGCATCAGTTCTGGCTCATCAGTGAAGTCACTGTTGGCAAAATAGACAGCTGTAAATATTATTCAGACAATAAACCCACTGGATAGCAACAACCTGTACAAATCAGGAAAATAGAGAAACAAACATACAAAAAAAAAAAACACTTTTATTAGGTATAAGGTACGGGACTGTCACTGTACAGAAGAGAAGTGAGTTTTGCAGGACATTTCCATCAGTGTTTGAATTACAATGAAGCTGTAGACAACTTGGCCATAGTAAAAACATTTGCAGATTGAGATAGTGATCGGTTATCTGATAAGTTGCTGATCTCCTGCTATACTCACTTGCTGAACATCTTCCTGGCTGCCTCCTCCATCTCCATCAGCCATACCCTGTGCTTGCTGTCCAGATACCTCACAAAATCTTCTGTTTTGTGGGCACATACTTGCAGAAGATATCGCACAACTGCACAATTGTAAGTTATAGTAACGCTGTGCCGTAGCGCAAAAAACGGCCTGGCCATGAAGGGGGGGGGTAAATCTTCTGGGGCTGAAGAGGTTAATCCTGGTTTCATGTTCTGTTCTATCACTGAGGATCATTTTTAATACCATTCTTGTAATGATGAAGGTATAGAAGATGTACATGGATGGAAGAAGCTTTATTCTTGAGAAAGACAGACCGTGCAGAGCTTAGAATTAGTCTCTTATCACAGAGAAAAATCTAGTAGTGTGACCTCCATGTGTAACAGTGAGACCTGAGAGGGAGGGGGGGTGTGAGGAGTAGAGAGGGAAGGTCTGTGGTAAGTTGCCCCCCCTTCCCTCCTTCTACTTACCCACTGAGAAACATCTTCTACCTAAAGCCTGAGAAACATCTTCTACCTAAACACTGAGAAACATCTTCTTCTCCATCCCTCCAGTCATGTGACAAGGGGATAGAATGAGTGAGGACGGGCACAGCCCAGCGGCGCTCTCTATTGCCACCTGCAGGCTGGAGGGAGAAGAAAGCGCAATCCTCTCTCCAGCGATCTGTCCTCCTGTCAGTACATCGGGGCTGATCAAAGCGTCACAGCCTGCGCGTGCCTCGTGCTGCGGGGGCGGGTTTACTCTGATTGGCGGAGGCACATAACGGTCATACCGAACTCGACGCCATTTTCTTCTGTGGCTTGCCAGAGAGAAGGCGTGTCTAATCGGATCTCGTCACAGAAGAGGAACAGCGCCCTACAGAGGATTTATTGGAGATTACAGCCACAGCTTCTTCGGAGATATAGTAAGTGATGTCACCTTACTAGTGAGATCGGGTCCAGTGTCGGGACGTGTGTGGGGGACAATAGAGAAGTGGACCGGCTTGTGCTGTAATAATCTGTCAGTGTTTTCTCTCCTTCTTTCTGATCCTGAGGTTTCACACTCAGGATCAGAGCTGCCATTAGAGATCACCCCACCTGACAGGTGCCCCGACCACCCCACCTGACCGGGGCCCCCGAACACCCCACCTGACAGGGGTCCCCCGAACACCCCACCTGACAGGGGTCCCCCGAACACCCCACCTGACAGGGGTCCCCCGAACACCCTACCTGACAGGGGTCCCCCCGAACACCCTACCTGACAGGGGTCCCCGAACACCCTACCTGACAGGGGGCCCGAACACCCCACCTGACAGGGGGCCCCGAACACCCTACCTGACAGGGGGCCCCCGAACACCCTACCAGAGAGGGGCCCTGAACACCCCACCTGACAGGGGCCCCCCTCCTCCTCCCAGTTCTAATCTTTACCCCCAATTCCTATAGAAAAGGGACGGCCTCCCCCATGCAGTGTTTGTGTAGCCCCCATGCCTGCTGTCTGCAGAGATCTGCCTGGGCTGCATCCAAGTAATGTGTACCAGTGCTGCCTGTGAGACTATATCACATTACATTACAATACATGACAGTGTCACACTCTGAGTGGCTCTTACAAGCCCCAATATCTGCTCAATGTGATCCGCCCCCTTCTCCTCTGTCAGTGCTTCCAATCAGTGTCACCTGTCAGTGCCAATCAGTGCTTTCAATCAGTGCCAGTGCCACCTGTCAGTGCCAGTCAGTAAAAAAAACAGTGCCAACTATCAGTGCCAACCAATGCCACCTATTAGTGCCCATCAGTGCTGCCTATCAGTGCCCATCAGTACTTTTAATCAGTGCCATCTATCAGTGCCAATCAGTGCTGCCTATTAATGCCCATCAGTGTTCGCCTATCAGTGTTGACTATCAGTGCTGCCTATCATTGCCCATCAGTGCTGTCAATTAGTGCCCATCAGTGCTGCCAATCAGTGCCACTAAATGCTGCCAATCAGTGCTTCCTATCAGTGCCAATCAGTGCAGCCCATCCATGCCATTGGTGCTGCCAGTGCTGCCTATCAGTGCTTTCTATTATTGCCAATCTTTGCTGCCTATCATTGCCAATCATTGCTGCCAATCAGTGCCCATCAGTGGTGCCTATCAGTGTCAATCAGTGCCCATCAGTGCACTGAGTGCAGGGATGGGAAGATGAACTCAGCAACCAGGCACATTTTCTATGGGGGGCCGGCCTGGTGGGGAACAACTGAAATCTGTTGATGTTTATTAATACCACATGCCGATCTTTGGTATAATAGGTACCGTGGATAACACGCGCCGACGTATAACGCGCACCACAAGTTTAGGAGGGAATTTAAAAGAAAAAAACTTTTAGGAGGGAAGTGTAAGGAAAAAAACTTACATTTATATGCCCATTAATGCAGCCTTGTCAGTCATTTGCAGCCTTCCATGTCATTTGCAGCCTTCCATTGCAGCCTTCCATGTCATTTGCAGCCTTGTCAGTGTCTTTTTTTCTTTTAAAAATGGCGCCGCCGAGATACAGAGCGGATGTCCTGTGTATCTCGGAGGCGCTCGGTAGTTCTCGGCCGTTCTTGGCGGCTTTCGGGTATTTTCGGCCGCACTCGGCCGTTCTCGGCAATCTTTGGCTGTTCTCGGCAATCTTTGGCCGTTCTTGGCAATCTTTGGCCGTTCTTGGCAATCTTCGGCCATTCTCGGATATTTTCAGCCGCACTCGGCCGTTCTCTGCAGCTTTTGAAATCCGCCAAGAACGGCCGAGTGCGGCCGGAAATAGCCGAGAACAGCCAAAGATATCCGAAAGCTGCCGAGAACGGCAGAAGAGGTTACAAACGGCGGGGGATCGGCGTATAACACACACCCCTGATTTTCCCCTGACTTTAAGGGGAAAAAAGTGCGTGTTATACCCCGATAAATACGGTAATCACCACACTACTATTTACAATAAACTGCTGGAGGTAAAATAAAAAAGTGTCAGGAAAGGTCTGCCGCTAAGCACTGTTATGTGTTCCCACACCACAAAAAAAAAAGTGCAGCACTAACTTACTAATCAATAACTTAACCGCTTCAATACAGGGCTTTTAAACACCCTTCCTTACCAGAGCACTTTTTGCGATTCGGCACTGCGTCGCTTTAACTAACAATTGCACGGTCGTGCGACGTTACACCCAAACAAAATTGACGTCCTTTTTTTCCCACAAATAGAGCTTTCTTTTGGTGGTATTTGATCGCCCCTGCGGTTTTTATTTTTTGCGCTATAAACAAAAGAAGAGCGACAATTTTGAAAAAAAACACAATATTTTTTACTTTTTGCTATAAATAAATATCCCATTTTTTAAAAAAAAAACACAATTTTTTTCCTCAGTTTAGGCCGATACGTATTCTTCTACATATTTTTGGTAAAAAAAATCGCAATAAGCGTATATTGATCGGTTTGCGCAAAAGTTATAGCGTCTACAAAATAGGGGATAGATTTATTGAATTTATTATTTTTTTTTTTTTTACTAGTAATGGCGGCGATTTGCGATTTTTTTTTCGTGACTGCGACATTGCGGCGGACACTTCGGACACTTTTGACACATTTTTGGAACCATTCACATTTACACAGCGATCGTTGCTATAAAATTGCAATGATTACTGTGTAAATGTGACTGTCAGGGAAGGGGTTAACACTAGAGGGCGCTGGAGGGGTTAATGTGTGTCCCTAATAGGAGTGATTCTAACTGTAGGGGGAGGGGACTTAAGGGGAGGAGACCGATCATGTGATCCTCTGTACTGGGATCACATGATCGGTCTCCTCCCCGCTGACAGGCCGGGGAGCTGTGTGTTTACACACACAGCTCCACGGTCCCGCCCGGTCCCGTTGTTTTAACGGGCAATCGCGGGTGCCCGGCGGACATCGCGGCCGCCGGGCACTCGCACCGGGTCCCGAGCGATGCCGCGGGCGCGCGCGCGCCCCCCAGGCGGCCGGGAACCCGAGGACGTCATATGACGCCCACCCAGGATGGTAGATCCACCTTGTGGGCGTCATATGACTATGGGCGGGTATTGAAGTGGTTAAAGAGGAAGTAAAGCCTCCTTGAGAAAAAAAAAAAAAAACGGAACCTGCAAGACAAAGGCATAATGAGCTAGTATGCATAGCATACTAGCTCATTATGAATAACTTACCTGAGAACGAAGCCCCCGAAGCGCCCCTCGTCCACGTCCTCCACCGCCGCCATCAATCCGGAGTGACTTCCGGGTCTCGCTGCTCCAGCGCTGTTATTCGCTGGAGAAGCGATGATGTCACTCCTGCGCATGCGCACGAGAGCGGCATATCACCGTGATCTCGGCATGCTCAGTGCACCTGCGCGCCGCTGTCTACCGTAGACAGCGGTGCCTGTTTTTTTCTAAATATCTCCTAAACCATGTAGGTTT
>CM053034.1:55208391-55242318 GCA_028564925.1 Lithobates sylvaticus
GCCCTGGGCACTGAAATACCTTGTCCCACCACTGGTGACAGACCATAGATCTCTCCTCTGCCCTCAAAGCTTCTGACCACACCAAGATAGGTGTGATAAAATGCTTTCCTAATTTCCCAATGCCGCTGTTTACATCCGGCGAAATCTAAGTCATAAAATGCTCGTAGCTTCCAGTTTCTTAGGCCATAGAGATGATTGGAGCCATTCTGGTCTCTGATCAGCTCTATGGTCAGCTGGCCGAATTACCGGCTGCATTCTTAGGTTCCCTGTTGGGACAGGAGAGCCAGAGAAAAACATGGAAGATGGTGGGGGGGGGGGGGAGACATTCCCTCCCACTGCTTATAAAAGCAGTCTAGAGGCTAATTAGCTGCTAGGATTTATTTTACTGACCGCTGGCGGAAAAGAATGATACCAAGATGATACCTAAACCTGCAGGCATCATTCTGGTATAACCACTCAAAGTCCAGCAACATACCAGTAAGTTGCTGGTCTTGTTGGCCATATATTGTAATCTTTTTTTTCATGCAGCCTCTGGGCTGAACGGAAAAAAAGAGATTGATCGGTGGGTAGGCCCACCATTAGAATACCTCCCTTCATCCACCCACTTCTAATGATGGGCATACATGCACCGTTTATATATGCCGAAGCATGGGGGCATCCTCCCGCAAAAGGTAGGAGCAAATCGCTCCTCCGCCCCTGCTGCCCCCATGCTTCGGCATATATGCTCTTTTTTTTAACTGTGGTGGTGAAATCACCTCCTACAGCGCTGGAGTCACAGCTTTATGTATCGTGGGAGCAAACGCTGTTGCTGTCAAGATAAATAAATCCGCGCTGCAACTGAATGGCGTACCTGCTAAGCAAATGATGGTTAACAATAAAACACAGTAACATTACAGTATAACAGTAAGACTTACCATACCTGCAAAGCAAATACAAAAAAAACAAACATAGTAAAAAATAACAAATTTTTTAACGCAATCTGTGCCTAAAATATATATATGCCGAAGCATGGGGCATCCTCCCGCAAAAGGTAGGAGCAAATCGCTCCTCCGCCCCTGCTGCCCCCATGCTTCGGCATATATGCTCTTTTTTTTTAACTGTGGTGGTGAAATGACCTCCGACAGCGCTGGAGTCACGGCTTTATGTATCGTGGGAGCAAACGCTGTTGCTGTCAAGATAAATAAATCCACTCTGCAGCTGAATGGTGTACCTGAAAACAAAAAAATGGTTAACAATAAAACACAGCAAACAGTAAAGTATAAAAAAATTGCATACCTGAAAAGCAAACATGATAAAACATAATAACAATAACACATTGCAGAATAGAATACAGTGAAAAAGAGCAAAACAGAAGAGAGAGAATAGAGAGAGAGAGAGAACAATAAAATGACAACTATTTTTGTTTTTTATATTTTATATATTTGTTTTTTTTTTTTTTTTAGTTTTACACTTTTTTTGTAACTGTAACAGTTCCAATGTAACTGTTGTAACAGTTCCAGTGGTTTGGGTCTCTCAAAATGCGATGACATCTTGGGAGACCCTGTGAACGTGTGCCTAGTCTATGCAATGCTGTACCCTACGCTAAAACTCAACTAGTGTATGGTAGCATTCAAAACATTTAGCAATGCAAAGACCAGGATTGTTAGGACAGGAGGGACAAAAATAGCGGGTGTCACACCTATTTCCGCACTTGCTGCAGACACATCTTCTTTGGTGGGCTCGTTGGGTAGGGGTACTCGGGAGGACATAAGGAAAATGCCTCTCATGCAGCCGGCTTACTGCATTTGGTTGGGGAAGGTGAGGTGGAGCACCATCTGGAAACAGAAGGGCTCTGAAGATCTCTTCCTGGAATTTAAGGAAGGATCCAGTCCGTCCTGAAGCTCTGTATAGCACAATAGACATACTCCAGGAAAACAGGTCCGCACTGTAGCCGTTATTCGGCTATAGTGCGGATCGAAAAGGTTAATGGAGGATGACGGAAGGAGGCAGAAACATACAGAGAAAATTTCATGAAAAATACTTTACAAGGTCATTAACTAAAATGTATGTGCGTCTCTCTCTCTATATATAATAATAATATATATATATAATCTATATATAGATCTATATATATATATATATATATATATATATATATATATATATATATAGATAGATAGATAGATATAGTGTGTGTATTTTTTGTAAACAAGACTAAACATACATGCTATCCTATCATATCCTTATCTTATCTATGTTTACAATATATTATATATATATAAACATTTTTTTCAAATAAACAGAAGTGAGGGGAAAGGGAGGGGTTCAGGAGTTAACAGAGGATGTGACAAGGAAATGATTTAATTAAAAATAAATTACAGTGACATGGAGTAGTGGATCTGTATGGATTATTTAAGCACTTGCCGACCGACGCACGACGATATACGTCGGCAGAATGGCACGGACAGGCAGGAGGGCGTATATATAAGTCCCTCCTTTCTGCCTGTCCGTGCCATCAGGAGCCGGTCAGGACCCCCGTGAGTACGGTCGCGGTCCCCGCGGACTCGATCGCCGCGGGGACCCCCGCGATCGTCTCACGGGACGGCTGAACGGGGAGATGCCGAGATAAACAGCATCTCCCCGTTCTGCCTAGCAACTAGTGACGCCGATCTCTGCTCCCTGTGATTGGAGCAGAGATCAGCATTCACTAGCTGACCCCCACAGTAAGAAACACACCCCTAGGCATACTTAACCCTTACACTGCCCCCTTGTGGTTAACCCCTTCACTGCCAGTGTCATTTATACAGGAATCAATGCATTTAAATAGCATTGATTGCTGTATAAATGACAATGGTCCCAAAAATGTGTCAAAAATGTCCGATGTGTCCGCCATAATGTCGCAGTCACAAAAAAAAAAATCGCAGATCGCCGCCATTACTAATAAAAAAAAATTATTAATAAAAATGCTATAAAACTATCCCCTATTTTGTAAACGCTATAACTTCTGCGCAAACCGATCAATAATCGCTTATTGCGATTTTTTTACCAAAAATATGTAGAAGAATACGTATCGGCCTAAACTGAGGGAAAAAAATGTTTTTTTATATATTTTTTGGGGATATTTATTATAGCAAAAAGTAAAAAATAATGCATTTTTTTCAAAATTGTCGCTCTATTTTTGTTTATAGCGCAAAAAATAAAAACCGCAGGGGCGATCAAATACCACCAAAAGAAAGCTCTATTTGTGGGAAAAAAAGGACGTCAATTTTGTTTGGGAGCCACGTCGCACGACCGCGCATTTGTCAGTTAAAGCGACGCAGTGCCGAATCGCAAAAAGGGGCCTGGTCCTTTGGCTGCAAATTGGTCCGGTCTGAAAGTGGTTAAAATATTATATATTTAGTGTCATGAAATAAAGAAAAGAATATGGCCTCCTCCATCCCCTAATAGCCGGTCAACCATTCTCCTTTTTTGTTAGATGGTAAAGAAGTGATGCTAAACTCTGATTTTAAAAAATATCCAATTCAGGTACAGGGGGTCCCCGACTAACGAACCACTCCTACTTACGAACAGGGTGCTGCGGGGACCCTCTGCCGTTCGGTGCATGCGTGGCCAGACGGAGCCTCGGAAAATGTCGGAAATGTTGGGGTTAAGGGACTTCTTTTCGGTGGTAATTGCCTGGGAGCCTCCACCCGCGATCTAGAGGCCGCGTCTGGGTAAAGGGACTCCTTTTCAGTGGTAATAGTCTGGGAGCCTCCACCCGCGAGCTCGAAGCCGCTTTAGGGTGAAGGGACTTCTTTTCGGTGGGAATTGTCTGGGAGCCTCCACCTGCAAGCTTGAGGCCACGTCCGGTTGAAGGGACTCCTTTTCGGTGGTAATTGTCTTGGAGCCTCCACCCGCAAGCACGAGGCAGGGTCGGGGTGAAGGGACTCCTTTTCGGTGCTAATTGTCTTGGAGCCTCCACCCGCAAGCTTGAGGCCGTGTCAGGGTGAAGGGACTCCTTTTCGGTGCTAATTGTCTTGAAGCCTCCACCCGCAAGCTCAAGGCCGCGTCAGGGTGAAGGGACTCCTTTTTGGTGGCATTTGTCTTGGAGCCTCCACCCGCGTGCTCAAGGCCACGTCAGGGTGAAGGGACTCCTTTTCGGTGGTAATGGTCTGGGAGCCTCCACCCGCGATCAAGAGTCCGCATTGGGGTATAGGGACTCCTTTTCAGTGGTAATTGCCTGGGAGCCTCCACCCACGATCTAGAGGCCGCGTCGGGGTGAAGGGACTCCTTTTCAGTGGTAATTGCCTGGGAGCCTCCACCCGCGAGCTCGAGTCAGGGTGAAGGGACTCCTTTTCGGTGGTAATTGTCTGGGAGCCTCCACACGCGAGCTCAAGGCCGCGTCAGGGTGAAGGGACTCCTTTTCAGTGGTAATTGTCTTGGAGCCTCCACCTGCGAGCTCGAGGCCGTGCCAGGGTGAAGGGACTCCTTTTCGGTGGTAATTGCCTGGGAGCCTCCACCAGCGATCTAGAGACCGCGTAAGGGTGAAGGGACTCCTTTTTGGTGGTAATGGTCTGGCAGCCTCCACCCGCGATCTAGAGGCTGCGTAGGGGTTGAAGGGACTCCTTTTCGGTGGGAATTGTCTGGGAGCCTCCACCCGCGAGCTCAAGGCCACATCGGGGTGAAGTGACTCCTTTTCGTGGTAATTGTCTGGGAGCCTCCACCCGCAAACTCCAGGCCGCGTTGGGTGAAGGGACTCCTTTTCGGTGGCAATTGTCCTGGAGCCTCCACCGGCATGCTCGAGGCCGCGCCAGGGTGAAGGGACTCCTTTTCAGTGGTAATTGTCTGGGAGCCTCCACCCGCGATCTAGAGGCCGTGTCGGGGTGAAGGGACTCCTTTTTGGTGGTAATTGCCTGGGAGCCTCCACCCGCGATCTAGAGGCCGCATCGGGGTGAAGGGACTCCTTTTCGTGGTAATTGTCTGGGAGCCTCCACCCGCGATCTCGAGGCCGCGTAGGGGTTGAAGGGACTCCTTTTCGGTGGTAATTGTATGGGAGCCTCCACCTGCAAAATCGAGGCCACATCGGGGTGAAGGGACTCCTTTTCGGTGGTAATTGTATGGGAGCCTCCACCTGCAAAATCGAGGCCACATCGGGGTGAAGGGACTCCTTTTCGGTGGTAATTGTTTGGGAGCCTCCACCCGCAAGCTCGAGGCCGCGTCGGGGTGAAGGGACTCCTTTTTGGTGGTAATTGCCTGGGAGCCTCCACCCACGATCTAGAGGCCACGTCAGGGTGAAGGGACTCCTTTTCGGTGGTAATTGTCTGGGAGCCTCAACCCGCGATCTAGAGGCCGCGTCGGGGTGAAGGAACTCCTTTTTGGTGGTAATTGCCTGGGAGCCTCCACCCGCGATCTAGAGGCCGCGTCGGGGTGTAGGGACTCCTTTTTGATGGTAATTGTCTGGCAGCCTCCACCCGCGATCTAGAGGCCGCGTCCGCTGAACGGACTCCTTTACAGTGGTAATTGTCTTGGAGCCTTCATCCGCAAATTCCAGGCCGCGTTGGGTGAAGGGACTCCTTTTCGGTGGTAATTGTCCTAGAGCCTCCACCCGCGTGCTCGAGGCCGCACCAGGGTGAAGGGACTCCTTTTCAGGGGTAATTGTCTGGGAGCCTCCACCCGCGATCTAGAGGCCGCGCCGGGGTGAAGGGACTCCTTTTTGGTGGTAATTGCCTGGGAGCCTCCACCCGCGATCTAGAGGCCGCGCCGGGGTGAAGGGACTCCTTTTCGGTGGTAATTGTCTTGGAGCCTCCACCCGCGTGCTAGAGGCCGCGCCAGGGTGAAGGGACTCCTTTTTGGTGGTAATTGTCTGGGAGCCTCCACCCGCGATCTAGAGGCCGCGTCCGCTGAACGGACTCCTTTACAGTGGTAATTGTCTTGGAGCCTCCATCCGCAAATTCCAGGCCACGTTGGGTGAAGGGACTCCTTTTCGGTGGTAATTGTCCTAGAGCCTCCACCCGCGTGCTCAAGGCCGCGCCAGGGTGAAGGGACTCCTTTTCAGTGGTAATTGTCTGGGAGCCTCCACCAGCGATCTAGAGGCCGCGTCGGGTGAAGGGACTCCTTTCTGGTGGTAATTGTCTGGGAGCCTCCCCCCGCGAGCTCGAGTCCGCTTCGGGGTGAAGGGACTCCTTTTTGGTGGTAATTGTCTGGGAGCCTCCACCCGCAAGCTTGAGGCCGCGTCAGGGTGAAGGGACTCCTTTTCGGTGGTAATGGTCTGGGAGCCTTCACCCGCGATCTAGAGGCCGCGTCCGCTGAACGGACTCCTTTACAGTGGTAATTGTCTTGGAGCCTCCATCCGCAAATTCCAGGCCGCGTTGGGTGAAGGGACTCCTTTTCGGTGGTAATTGTCCTAGAGCCTCCACCCGCGTGCTCGAGGCCGCGCCAAGGAGAAGAGACTCCTTTTCAGTGGTAATTGTCTGGGAGGCTCCACCAGCGATCTAGAGGCCGCGTCGGGGTGAAGGGACTCCTTTCTGGTGGTAATTGTCTGGGAGCCTTTCTCCGCGAGCTCGAGTCCGCTTCGGGGTGAAGGGACTCCTTTTTGGTGGTAATTGTCTGGGAGCCTCCACCCGCAAGCTCGAGGCCGCGTCAGGGTGAAGGGACTCCTTTTCGGTGGTAATGGTCTGGGAGCCTTCACCCGCGATCTAGAGGCCGTGTCCGCTGAACGGACTCCTTTATAGTGGTAATTGTCTTGGAGCCTCCATCCGCAAACTCCAGGCCGTGTCGGTGAAGGGACTCCTTTTCGGTGGTAATTGTCTTGGAGCCTCCACCCGCGTGCTCGAGGCCGCGCCAGGGTGAAGGGACTCCTTTTTGGTGGTAATTGTCTTGGAGTCTCCACCCACGAGCTCGTGGCCCGTCAGGGTGAAGGGACTCCTTTTCGGTGGTAACTGCCTGGGAGCCTCCACCCGTAATCTAGAGGCTGCGTTGTGGTGAAGGGACTCCTTTTCGGTGGTAATTGTCTGGGAGCCTCAACCCGCGATCTCGAAGCCCCGTCAGGGTGAAGGGACTCCTTTTTGCTGGTAATTGCCTGGGAGCCTCCACCCGCAATCTAGAGGCCGCGTCGGGGGGAAGGGACTCCTTTTTGGTGGTAATTGTCTGGGAGCCTCCACCCGCGATCTAGAGGCCGCGTCAGCTGAACGGACTCCTTTACTGTGGTAATTGTCTTGGAGCCTCCACCCACGTACTCGAGGCCGCGCCAAGGTGAAGGGACTCCTTTTCGGTGGTAATTGTCTGGGAGCCTCCACCCGCGAGCTCGAGGCCGCTTCGGGGTGAAGGGACTCCTTTTCGGTGGTAATTGTCTGGGAGCCTGCACCCGCAAGCTTGAGGCCGCGTCAGGCTGAAGGGACTCCTTTTCGGTGGTAATTGTCTTGGAGCCTCCACCCGCGTGCTCGAGGCCGCGCCAGGGTGAAGGGACTCCTTTTTGGTGGTAATTGTCTTGGAGTCTCCACCCACGAGCTCGTGGCCCCGTCAGGGTGAAGGGACTCCTTTTCGGTGGTAACTGCCTGGGAGCCTCCACCCGTAATCTAGAGGCTGCGTCGTGGTGAAGGGACTCCTTTTCGGTGGTAATTGTCTGGGAGCCTCCACCCGCGATCTCGAAGCCCCGTCAGGGTGAAGGGACTCCTTTTTGCTGGTAATTGCCTGGGAGCCTCCACCCGCAATCTAGAGGCCGCGTCGGGGGGAAGGGACTCCTTTTTGGTGGTAATTGTCTGGGAGCCTCCACCCGCGATCTAGAGGCCGCGTCAGCTGAACGGACTCCTTTACAGTGGTAATTGTCTTGGAGCCTCCACCCACGTACTCGAGGCCGCGCCAAGGTGAAGGGACTCCTTTTCGGTGGTAATTGTCTGGGAGCCTCCACCCGCGAGCTCGAGGCCGCTTCGGGGTGAAGGGACTCCTTTTCGGTGGTAATTGTCTGGGAGCCTGCACCCGCAAGCTTGAGGCCGCGTCAGGCTGAAGGGACTCCTTTTCGGTGGTAATTGTCTTGGAGCCTCCACCCGCAAGCTCGAGGCCGCATCAGGGTGGAGGGACTCATTTTCAGTGGTAATTGCCTGGGAGCCTCCACCCGCGAGCTAGAGGTCGCTTCGGGGTGAAGGGACTCCTTTTCGGTGTTAATTGTCTGGGAGCCTCCACCCGCAAGCTCGAGGCCGCGTCGGGGTGAAGGGACTCCTTTTCGGTGGTAATTGTCTTGGAGCCTCCACCCGCGAGCTCGAGGCCACGTCAGGGTGAAGGGACTCCTTTTCGGTGGTAATTGTCTTGGAGCCTCCACCCGCAAGCTCGAGGCCGCATCAGGGTGGATGGACTCCTTTTCAGTGGTAATTGCCTTGGAGCCTCCACCCGCAAGCTCGAGGCCGCTTTGGGGTGAAAGGACTCCTTTTCGGTGGTAATTGTCTTGGAGCCTCTACCCGCGAGCTCGAGGCCACGTCAGGGTGAAGGGACTCCTTTTCGGTGGTAATTGTCTTGGAGCCTTCACCCGCGATCTAGAGGCCGCGTCCGCTGAACGGACTCCTTTACAGTGGTAATTGTCTTGGAGCCTCCATCCGCAAATTCCAGGCCGCGTTGGGTGAAGGGACTCCTTTTCGGTGGTAATTGTCCTAGAGCCTCCACCCGCGTGCTCGAGGCCGCGCCAAGGAGAAGAGACTCCTTTTCAGTGGTAATTGTCTGGGAGGCTCCACCAGCGATCTAGAGGCCGCGTGGGGGTGAAGGGACTCCTTTCTGGTGGTAATTGTCTGGGAGCCTTTCTCCGCGAGCTCGAGTCCGCTTCGGGGTGAAGGGACTCCTTTTTGGTGGTAATTGTCTGGGAGCCTCCACCCGCGAGCTCGAGGCCGCGTCAGGGTGAAGGGACTCCTTTTCGGTGGTAATGGTCTGGGAGCCTTCACCCGCGATCTAGAGGCCGCGTCCGCTGAACGGACTCCTTTATAGTGGTAATTGTCTTGGAGCCTCCATCCGCAAACTCCAGGCCGTGTCGGTGAAGGGACTCCTTTTCGGTGGTAATTGTCTTGGAGCCTCCACCCGCGTGCTCGAGGCCGCGCCAGGGTGAAGGGACTCCTTTTTGGTGGTAATTGTCTTGGAGCCTCCACCCGCGAGCTAGAGGCCCCGTCAGGGTGAAGGGACTCCTTTTCGGTGGTAACTGCCTGGGAGCCTCCACCCGTAATCTAGAGGCCGCGTCGTGGTGAAGGGACTCCTTTTCGGTGGTAATTGTCTGGGAGCCTCCACCCGCGATCTCGAAGCCCCGTCAGGGTGAAGGGACTCCTTTTTGGTGGTAATTGCCTGGGAGCCTCCACCCGCAATCTAGAGGCCGCGTCGGGGGGAAGGGACTCCTTTTTGGTGGTAATTGTCTGGGAGCCTCCACCCGCGATCTAGAGGCCGCGTCAGCTGAACGGACTCCTTTACAGTGGTAATTGTCTTGGAGCCTCCACCCACGTACTCGAGGCCGCGCCAAGGTGAAGGGACTCCTTTTCGGTGGTAATTGTCTGGGAGCCTCCACCCGCGAGCTCGAGGCCGCTTCGGGGTGAAGGGACTCCTTTTCGGTGGTAATTGTCTGGGAGCCTCCACCCGCAAGCTCGAGCCGGCGTCAGGGTGAAGGGACTCCTTTTTGGTGGTAATTGTCTTGGAGCCTGCACCCGCAAGCTTGAGGCCGCGTCAGGCTGAAGGGACTCCTTTTCGGTGGTAATTGTCTTGGAGCCTCCACCCGCAAGCTCGAGGCCGCATCAGGGTGGAGGGACTCATTTTCGGTGGTAATTGCCTGGGAGCCTCCACCCGCGAGCTCGAGGTCGCTTCGGGGTGAAGGGACTCCTTTTCGGTGTTAATTGTCTGGGAGCCTCCACCCGCAATCTAGAGGCCGCGTCAGGGTGAAGGGACTCCTTTTCGGTGGTAATTGTCTTGGAGCCTCCACCCGGGAGCTCGAGGCCACGTCAGGGTGAAGGGACTCCTTTTCGGTGGTAATTGTCTTGGAGCCTCCACCCGCAAGCTCGAGGCCGCATCAGGGTGGAGGGACTCCTTTTCAGTGGTAATTGCCTTGGAGCCTCCACCCGCAAGCTAGAGGCCGCTTTGGGGTGAAAGGACTCCTTTTCGGTGGTAATTGTCTTGGAGCCTCTACCCGCAAGCTCGAGGCCACGTCAGGGTGAAGGGACTCCTTTTCGGTGGTAATTGTCTTGGAGCCTCCACCCGCAAGCTCGAGGCCGCATCAGGGTGGAGGGACTCCTTTTCAGTGGTAATTGCCTTGGAGCCTCCACCCGCAAGATCGAGGCCGCTTCGGGGTGGAGGGACTCCTTTTCAGTGGTAATTGTCTTGGAGCCTCCACCCGCAAGCTCAAGGCCACGTTGGGGTGAAGGGACTCCTTTTCGGTGGTAATTGTCTTGGAGCCTCCACCCGCGAACTCGAGGCCTCATCAGGGTGGAGGGACTCCTTTTCAGTGGTACTTGCCTTGGAGCCTCTACCCGCAAGTTCGAGGCCACGTTGGGGTGAAGGGACTCCTTTACAGTGGTAATTGTCTTGGAGCCTCCATCCGCAAATTCCAGGCCACGTTGGGTGAAGGGACTCCTTTTCGGTGGTAATTGTCTGGGAGCCTCCACCCGCGTGCTCAAGGACGCGCCAGGGTGAAGGGACTCCTTTTCAGTGGTAATTGTCTGGGAGCCTCCACCAGCGATCTAGAGGCCGCGTCGGGTGAAGGGACTCCTTTCTGGTGGTAATTGTCTGGGAGCCTCCCCCCGCGAGCTCGAGTCCGCTTCGGGGTGAAGGGACTCCTTTTTGGTGGTAATTGTCTGGGAGCCTCCACCCGCAAGCTTGAGGCCGCGTCAGGGTGAAGGGACTCCTTTTCGGTGGTAATGGTCTGGGAGCCTTCACCCGCGATCTAGAGGCCGCGTCCGCTGAACGGACTCCTTTACAGTGGTAATTGTCTTGGAGCCTCCATCCGCAAATTCCAGGCCGCGTTGGGTGAAGGGACTCCTTTTCGGTGGTAATTGTCCTAGAGCCTCCACCCGCGTGCTCGAGGCCGCGCCAGGGAGAAGAGACTCCTTTTCAGTGGTAATTGTCTGGGAGGCTCCACCAGCGATCTAGAGGCCGCGTCGGGTGAAGGGACTCCTTTCTGGTGGTAATTGTCTGGGAGCCTTTCTCCGCGAGCTCGAGTCCGCTTCGGGGTGAAGGGACTCCTTTTTGGTGGTAATTGTCTGGGAGCCTCCACCCGCAAGCTCGAGGCCGCGTCAGGGTGAAGGGACTCCTTTTCGGTGGTAATGGTCTGGGAGCCTTCACCCGCGATCTAGAGGCCGCGTCTGCTGAACGGACTCCTTTATAGTGGTAATTGTCTTGGAGCCTCCATCCGCAAACTCCAGGCCGTGTCGGTGAAGGGACTCCTTTTCGGTGGTAATTGTCTTGGAGCCTCCACCCGCGTGCTCGAGGCCGCGCCAGGGTGAAGGGACTCCTTTTTGGTGGTAATTGTCTTGGAGTCTCCACCCACGAGCTCGTGGCCCCGTCAGGGTGAAGGGACTCCTTTTCGGTGGTAACTGCCTGGGAGCCTCCACCCGTAATCTAGAGGCCGCGTCGTGGTGAAGGGACTCCTTTTCGGTGGTAATTGTCTGGGAGCCTCCACCCGCGATCTCGAAGCCCCGTCAGGGTGAAGGGACTCCTTTTTGCTGGTAATTGCCTGGGAGCCTCCACCCGCAATCTAGAGGCCGCGTCGGGGGGAAGGGACTCCTTTTTGGTGGTAATTGTCTGGGAGCCTCCACCCGCGATCTAGAGGCCGCGTCAGCTGAACGGACTCCTTTACAGTGGTAATTGTCTTGGAGCCTCCACCCACGTACTCGAGGCCGCGCCAAGGTGAAGGGACTCCTTTTTGGTGGTAATTGTCTGGGAGCCTCCACCCGCGAGCTCGAGGCCGCTTCGGGGTGAAGGGACTCCTTTTCGGTGGTAATTGTCTGGGAGCCTCCACCCGCAAGCTCGAGCCGGCGTCAGGGTGAAGGTACTCCTTTTTGGTGGTAATTGTCTTGGAGCCTGCACCCGCAAGCTTGAGGCCGCGTCAGGCTGAAGGGACTCCTTTTCGGTGGTAATTGTCTTGGAGCCTCCACCCGCGAGCTCGAGGCCACGTCAGGGTGAAGGGACTCCTTTTCGGTGGTAATTGTCTTGGAGCCTCCACCCGCAAGCTCGAGGCCGCATCAGGGTGGAGGGACTCATTTTCAGTGGTAATTGCCTGGGAGCCTCCACCCGCGAGCTCGAGGTCGCTTCGGGGTGAAGGGACTCCTTTTCGGTGTTAATTGTCTGGGAGCCTCCACCCGCAAGCTCGAGGCCGCGTCAGGGTGAAGGGACTCCTTTTCGGTGGTAATTGTCTTGGAGCCTCCACCCGCGAGCTCGAGGCCACGTCAGGGTGAAGGGACTCCTTTTCGGTGGTAATTGTCTTGGAGCCTCCACCCGCAAGCTCGAGGCCGCATCAGGGTGGATGGACTCCTTTTCAGTGGTAATTGCCTTGGAGCCTCCACCCGCAAGCTCGAGGCCGCTTTGGGGTGAAAGGACTCCTTTTCGGTGGTAATTGTCTTGGAGCCTCTACCCGCGAGCTCGAGGCCACGTCAGGGTGAAGGGACTCCTTTTCGGTGGTAATTGTCTTGGAGCCTCCACCCGCAAGCTCGAGGCCGCATCAGGGTGGAGGGACTCCTTTTCAGTGGTAATTGCCTTGGAGCCTCCACCCGCAAGCTCGAGGCCGCTTCGGGGTGGAGGGACTCCTTTTCAGTGGTAATTGTCTTGGAGCCTCCACCCGCAAGCTTGAGGCCACGTTGGGGTGAAGGGACTCCTTTTCGGTGGTAATTGTCTGGGAGCCTCCACCCGCGAGCTCGAGGCCGCTTCGGGGTAAAGGGACTCCTTTTCGGTGGTAATTGTCTGGGAGCCTCCACCCGCAAGCTCGAGCCGGCGTCAGGGTGAAGGTACTCCTTTTTGGTGGTAATTGTCTTGGAGCCTGCACCCGCAAGCTTGAGGCCGCGTCAGGCTGAAGGGACTCCTTTTCGGTGGTAATTGTCTTGGAGCCTCCACCCGCGAGCTCGAGGCCACGTCAGGGTGAAGGGACTCCTTTTCGGTGGTAATTGTCTTGGAGCCTCCACCCGCAAGCTCGAGGCCGCATCAGGGTGGAGGGACTCATTTTCAGTGGTAATTGCCTGGGAGCCTCCACCCGCGAGCTCGAGGTCGCTTCGGGGTGAAGGGACTCCTTTTCGGTGTTAATTGTCTGGGAGCCTCCACCCGCAAGCTCGAGGCCGCGTCAGGGTGAAGGGACTCCTTTTCGGTGGTAATTGTCTTGGAGCCTACACCCGCAAGCTCGAGGCCACGTCAGGGTGAAGGGACTCCTTTTTGGTGGTAATTGTCTTGGAGCCTCCACCCGCAAGCTCGAGGCCGCATCAGGGTGGATGGACTCCTTTTCAGTGGTAATTGCCTTGGAGCCTCCACCCGCAAGCTCGAGGCCGCTTTGGGGTGAAAGGACTCCTTTTCGGTGGTAATTGTCTTGGAGCCTCTACCCGCGAGCTCGAGGCCACGTCAGGGTGAAGGGACTCCTTTTCGGTGGTAATTGTCTTGGAGCCTCCACCCGCAAGCTCGAGGCCGCATCAGGGTGGAGGGACTCCTTTTCAGTGGTAATTGCCTTGGAGCCTCCACCCGCAAGCTCGAGGCCGCTTCGGGGTGGAGGGACTCCTTTTCAGTGGTAATTGTCTTGGAGCCTCCACCCGCAAGCTCGAGGCCACGTTGGGGTGAAGGGACTCCTTTTCGGTGGTAATTGTCTTGGAGCCTCCACCCGCGAACTCGAGGCCTCATCAGGGTGGAGGGACTCCTTTTCAGTGGTACTTGCCTTGGAGCCTCTACCCGCAAGTTCGAGGCCACGTCGGGGTGAAGGGACTCCTTTTCAGTGGTAATTGTCTTGGAGCCTCCACCCGCGAGCTTGAGGCCACGTCAGGGTGAAGGGACTCCTTTTCGGTGGTAATTGTTTTTTGAGCCTGCACCCGCAAGCTTGAGGCCGCATCAGGGTGAAGGGACTCCTTTTCGGTGGTAATTGTCTTGGAGCCTCCACCCGCAAGCTCGAGGCCGTATCAGGGTGGAGGGACTCCTTTTCAGTGGTAATTGCCTTGGAGCCTCCACCCGCAAGCTCGAGGCCGCTTTGGGGTGAAGGGACTCCTTTTCGGTGGTAATTGTCTTGGAGCCTCCACCCGCGAGCTCGAGGCCACGTCAGGGTGCAGGGACTCCTTTTCGGTGGTAATTGTCTTGGAGCCTCCACCCGCAAGCTCGAGGCCGCATCAGGGTGGAGGGACTCCTTTTCTTTGGTAATTGCCTTGGAGCCTCCACCCGCAAGCTCAAGGCCACGTCAGGGTGAAGGGACTCCTTTTCGGTGGTAATTGTCTTGGAGCCTCCACCCGCAAGCTAGAGGCCACGTTGGGGTGAAGGGACTCCTTTTCGATGGTAATTGTCTTGGAGCCTCCACCCGCGAGCTGGAGGCCTCATCAGGGTGGAGGGACTCCCTTTCAGTGGTAATTGTCTGAAGTATATTTTTATTTTCCAGCCATTATCTACTATATGCAGGAAATATTAAAAAACATACATATTAGTATACTGTACTTACCCCATGATGTTTTGAGGCATGTAATAAGAGAAAGGTGGTACATTAGTGAATAAACCATCGGATGCCAAGATTTCGACGAAGCCTCACTAAAAAACGATTGTGCAAGACAGGGTCTTCATATGGCGATGTCAATGCTCGGCAGATAGGACAAGTTGGGGTTTGTCGCAGCCATCTGAAAATACAATTAGAATGGAACGTGTGAGAACATGGTAAGGTTCTTGTGGTCTCTGCATTATACTCACCAAGGCAGATAGAACAGGTAGGCTGCTCCACTGCCGGTGGTCTCTGTGGTGCTGGGTGTTGTTCTGCAGCTCTGTCTGTGGGAGAACGGCTCCGGTTGTTTTCTGCCTCCTCCCGTCTCCTCCGAAGTTGTCTTCTTGTCCGGTGAGCAACTGGAGACTCTCCTCCCTCCTGGCGGGCTCGCCTTCCACAGGACGGACGTCGTGACGCTCGTGGCATGGTGGTGGTGACTGAAAAAAAACTAAAAATGTTTAATACTATATACAATAATAGTATGATAGCAATATATTTGAATAAAAAACGCTAATATAGTTACATAGTTACTAAGGTTGAATAAAGACACCAGTCCATCCTGAGTGAGTGTCTACAATTATCCCAATTTATTTAAGGTACCCATATAGCGCCGTCAATTTATGCAGCACTCCACACGTACATCGCACACTCATTTCGGTCCTACCCTCAAAGAGCCCACAATCCAAGGTCCCCAACTTCATACTAGGGCCAATTTTGGACAGAGGCCAATTAACCTACCAGCATGTCTTTGGAGTGTGGGAGGAAACCGGAGTACCCGGAGGAAACCCACGCAGGCCCAGGGAGAACATGCAAACTCCAGGAAGGTAGTGTCGTGGTTGAGATTTGAACCAGCGACCCTTTTTACTGCTAGGCGACTTTTTATCACCTACTACGACGTGACTCGGTCAGTGCAGGAAAGTTTTGAAATAACTGCAGTCCGGTTTGAAGCGGTTTGCAGCCAACTGTGACATCACACACCTCATACCAGCTGCCACTTTTCAGGCCTCTAAACTTTGACTGGGAATACCTTGGTCATGTAACACTGTAGCCAAATACATTTTATATAATTTTATATATTTTACATATAATTAAACTGTACTATGGTCATTTTAATGGCTGGGTATGCTGGGCTTAATTCTCTATATATGTTCTTTATCTGTATGTATGGACTCTCCACAGTACCACTTCTCTTGTCCCGTATGCTAGGTGTTTTTTCCAGTATCATACTTACCTAGGTGGATGCTGAAACTGTCCTCCGGCCCCTCTACACGGAGAACCGAGCAATCGAAAACTGTCGATCCCTCGGTTCTGACAGCTCCGTGAGCAGAGAGCTGCAGACTGTCAGTCACCGCTCTCTGCTCTGCCCCCTCCTCACTGACTGGAGCGCTGGGCTGTAGAGGGGGTGGAGTGGTCGGCTCAGGCTCTCAGCGGCTCACTGAGAGGCTGATCCCGACTTCCATTGTTGTGATGATGCGGATTCCTGGACCGACTTCTGTGACGTGTCACAGGAGTGCAAAACAAGCTTTGGCTGTACATCTCCTTTAACCACTTGCCACCCAGGCCAATTCTGACATTTCTCTCCTTCATGTAAAAATCATCATTTTTTTTGCTAGAAAATTACATAGAATCCCCAAACATTACAGATGTTTTTTTTTAGCAGAGACCATAGAGAATACAATGGTGGTCATTGCAACAGTATTTGTGCAGCAATTTATCAAACACATTTTTTTTGGAAAAAAAACTGTTTCATGCTTTAAAAAAAACAAAGCATTAAAGTTAGCCCAATTTTTTTGCATAATGTGAAAGATGAAGTTACGTCGAGTAAATAGATACCTAACATGTCAGGCTTCAATATTGCACACGCTCGTGGAATGGCGCCAAACTTCGGTACTTTAAAATCCCCATAGGCGACGCTTTAAATTTATTTACTGGTTACATGTTTTGAGTTACAGAGGAGGTCTAGGGCTAGAATTATTGCTCTCGCGCTAACGTTTATAGCGACACCTCACATGTGTGGTTTGAACACCGTTTTCATATGTGGGCGGGACTTACTTATGCATTCGCTTCTGTGTGCGAGCTCACGGGGACAGGGGCACTTTAAAAAAAATAAAATTTTATTGTTAATTGTTAATTTAAAAAAAAAAAAAAAAATTTTGACCATTTTTTCTCAGTTTGACACATTTAAAAAAAACTTCAAAAAAAAAAAGTTTGATACTTAGGAGGAGTAGCAAAAATTTTTTTGCTTTAACTGTATGGTTGAAATACTTAGCGTAAAAAAAATGCGTTTTCATTTTTTTTTCATTTTCTGTTTTTTTTTTTTTTTTCAACATTTTCCCAAAACTTCTGGAAAAAAATGAACCGTTCAAAAGACTCATTATTTGCCTCATAGATTATACGTTAGGGTGTTAGCTTTCCAAATGGGGTCACTTTGTGGGCGTTTCCATTGTTCCTGGTGTCTCAGGGGGCCTTCAAAAGTGTAATAGGTGGTTGAGAAATGAGATGTGTCATTTATGTATCGCCTGAAAGGTGCTACTTTACTTGTATGTGGCCAGGCTGTGTAAAAGTCTCACACATTTGGTATCGCTACTCATAGGAGAGTGCAGAATGTATTTTGGGGTGCAAATTTTTTTTTTTTTTTTTTTTTTTTTTTTTTTTCTTTTTTTTCTTTTTTTTTTTTTTTTCCTTTTTTTTTTTTTTTTTTTTTTTTTTTTTTTTTTTTTTCCCCTTTTTTTTGTTTATGTTTTTTTTTTAACAACTTCGTTTTTTCATTTTTTTTCCACATTTACCCAAAACTTCTGGAAAAAAATGAACCGTTCAAAAAATTATGCCTCATAGATTATACGTTGGGGTGTTAGAAAAAAAAATGGGGTTTTTCATTTTTTTTCCTGGTTTTCCAGGGCCTTCAAAAGTGTAATAGGTGGTTGAGAAATGAGATGTTCAAATGACTCATTATGCCTCATAGATTATACGTTGGGGTGTTAGCTTTCCAGGCTGTGTAAAAGTCTCACATTTGGTATCGCCATACTCAGGAGGAGTAGCAGAATGTATTTTGGGGTGTAATTTTTGCTATGTACATGCTATGTGTTGGAAATATCTTATAAATGAACAACTTAGCGTAAGAAAAAATGCGTTTTCATTTTTTTTCCACATTTTCCCAAAACTTCTGGAAAAAAAATGAACCGTTCAAAAGACTCATTATGCCTCATAGATTATACGTTGGGGTGTTAGCTTTCCAAAATGGGGTCACTTTGTGGGCGTTTCCATTGTCCTGGTGCTCCAGGGCCTTCAAAAGTGTAATAGGTGGTTGAGAAATGAGATGTGTCATTTATGCATGTAGAACGCCTGATGGTGCTACTTCACTGGTGGGCCTCTGTATGTGGCCAGGCTGTGTAAAAGTCCCACACATGTGGTATCGTAATACTCAGGAGGCGTAGCAGAATGTATTTTGGGGTGTCATTTGTGTATACACATGCCATGTGAGAGAAATAACCTATTACAATGAACATTTTGTGGGGAAAAAATAAAAAATAAAAATTCTTCATTTTGCAAAGAATTGTGGGAAAAAAATTACAACATCAAAAACCTCACCTCACCATGCCTCTTACTAAATACCTTGGAATGTCTACTTTCAAAAAAGGGGTCATTTGGGGGGTATTTGTACTTTCCTGGCTTGTTTGGGTCGCAAGAAATGAGATAGGTCACAAGTACATCAGATGTGATCAATTTTGTATGATTCGCACCACTCTATAACTTTCACAAAGACCAAATAGTATCCACTAATTTGGGTTATTTTTTAACCAAAGATATGTAGCAATATAAATTGTGGCCAAAATTATGAAGAAAAATTAATAATTTGCAAAATTTTATCACAAAGAAAAATTCGTTTTTTTTTTCAAATTGATCACAAAAAAAATTTAAATACCACCAAAAGAAAGCTCTATTTGTGGGATTTGATCACATTTACTGTGAGATATGGGGTCAATAAGACCCCACATCTCACCTCTAGGCTGGGACAGCTGAAATCAAAAAAACAATCTCAGCTTCCCAGCCTAGGCAGCGCCGTTTGAATGCAGAGACCGGGCGTGACGTCATAACATCCCAGCCTCTAAACGATCATAGACTCCGGCGACCATCTGGTCCGCCGGAAAATCTCTATGGTAAACATCCGGGACGGCGGATCTGTTCTCTGCAGCGGCAGCGGTAAGTCGGTAGAAGCACCGGAGGGCGACGGGCGGGGGGGACGACCCCTCTCGCTGTCCATAAGAACGATCAAGCGGCTGAGTGAGTACACTGAGGTAAATCAGGGTTCTCAGAGCACCCCTTATATCACTGTCCCCCTTTATACCAGAGGCTACAGTGTTCCCCCCTTACATCAGAGTCCTCACCGTGCATCAGAGTACTCAGTGTTCCCCCTTAAATCAGGGTTCCCAGAGCATCCCTTATGTTAGAGTCCCCAGAGTTCTCCCTTACATCAGAGTCAGCAGAGTCCCCCCTTACAGTGTAAGGGAACTCTGTGGATTCAGATGTAAAGGGGGAACTCTGTGCCCCCAATGGGTAGGGTGTGCCCCCCTGGCAGGGATCTCTGTGCCCCCATTGAGTAGTGTGCACCCCCTGGTTGGGGATCTCTGTGCCCCCACTGGGTAGTGTGCGCCCCCATCAGGGATCTCTGTGCCCCCACTTGGTAGTGTGTGTGCCTCCAGGCGGGGATCTCTGTGCCCCCACTTGGTAGTGTGTGTGCCCCCAGGTGGGGATACCTGTGCCCCCTGGCAGGGATCCCTGTGCCCCATTGGGTAGTGTGTGCCAGTGTTGCCAACCTACCAGATTGAAATTTACTGGCACGACACCCAAAATTTACTGGCAAAGCCCCCTTTAACTGGCATTTCACAAAAGTTACAAAATTACAGTTTTAAGTGCAAATTTCTGTATTTAGGCTACAAACAAGTACACTATCTGAATAGCAATGCAATTTAAGGTTCAATATAAAAATAGTCCATCAGATTTTGTTCACCATCACCTCCTGCTCCCTCACCTCCTACCACCATTACCACCTCCTGCCACCATCACCACCTCCTTCTGCCACCACCAGACACTTCCAGCGTCTCCTATCACCTCCTGCCCCAACCAGCTCCTGCCACCACCGTCACCTCCTGCCACAAGCTCCTGCTGCCACCACCAGCTCCTCCTGCCACCTCCTGCCACCACCAGCTCCTGCCCCCATCTCCTCCTGCCCCAACCAGCTCCTGCCACCACCAGTCCCCTCCAGCTCCTACCACCATCACCAGCTCCTGCCACAAGCTCCTCCTGCCACCACCAGCTCCGGCCACAAGCTCCTCCTACCCCACCAGCTCCTGCCACAAGCTCCTCCTGCCCCCACCAGCTCCTGCCACAAGCTCCTCCTGCCCCACCAGCTCCTGCCACATGCTTCTGCTGCCCCAACAGCTCCTCCTGCCACCGCCAGCTCCTCCTGCCACCACCTGCCCCCACCAGCTCCTGCCACAAGCTCCTCCTGCCCCCACTAGCTCCTGCCACCATCACCAGCTCCTGCCATAAGCTCCTCCTGCCACCGCCAGCTCCTCCTTCCCCCACCAGCTCCTGCCACAAGCTCCTCCTGCCCCCACCAGCTCCTGCCCCCACCAGCTCCTGCCACAAGCTCTTCTTGCCCCCACCAGCTCCTGACACTTTCTGCCCCAACCAGCTCCTGCCATCATCACCAGCTCCTGCCACAAGCTCCTCCTGCCCCCATCAGCTCCTGCCACAAGCTCCTCCTGCCCCCACCAGCTCCTGCCACAAGCTCCTCCTGCCCCCACCAGCTCCTGCCACCTTCTGCCCCCACCAGCTCCTGACACCATCACCAGCTCCTGCCACAAGCTCCTTCTGCCCCCATCAGCTCCTGCCACAAGCTCCTCCTGCCCCCACAAACTCCTGCCGCCAGCTCCTCCTGTCACCGCCTGCCCCCACCACCATCACCAGCTCTTGTCACCACCAGCTCCTCCTGTCACCGCCAGCTCCTCCTGTCACCGCCTGCCCCACCACCATTAACTTCAAGTGCAAAAATTCACATTATAATAGTAAATAAAACATAAAATTAAGTGTAACAGTCTAAAAAATAACAATTCCAAAGTGCAATAATGGTGGGAACCTCCCAACTACAAAGTTATTGCACTTGAGATTAATCTGTATGCTGAATATCTATAGGAGGGGTTTCCACCATCCCTGCTAAGTTTTTAATTGATGTCTTATTTTCAGTTTGATGTGTATTATATGTGAAGTTACGTATCATAGAGACCGGTATCGTGGTAATATTGAAGTTTATTGAGATTTCCATACATTGGAGGGTTCTACCATTATTGTTAAAGTGGTTGTAAACCCTTACAAACCACTTTGACCTACAGGTAAGTCTAGATTAAGGCTTACCTGTAGGTCCAATAAATATCTCCTAAACCTACATGGTTTAGGAGATATTTAGAAAAAAACAGGCACCGCTGTCTACGGTAGACAGCGGCGCGCAGGTGCACTGAGCATGCCGAGATCACGGTGATATGCCGCTCTCGTGCGCATGCGCAGGAGTGACGTCATCGCTTCTCCAGCGAATAACAGCGCTGGAGCAGCGAGACCCGGAAGTCACTCCGGGATTGATGGCGGCGGTGGAGGACGTGGACGAGGGGCGCTTCGGGGGCTTCGTTCTCAGGTAAGTTATTCATAATGAGCTAGTATGCTATGCATACTAGCTCATTATGCCTTTGTCTTGCAGGTTCCGTTTTTTTTTTTCTCAAGGAGGCTTTACTTCCTCTTTAAGTTATTGATTAGTAAGTTAGTGCTTCACTTTTTTTTTTGTGGTGTGGGAACACATAACAGTGCTTAGCGGCAGACCTTTCCTGACACTTTTTTATTTTACCTCCAGCAGTTTATTGTAAATAGTAGTGTGGTGATTACCGTATTTATCGGGGTATAACACGCACTTTTTTCCCCTTAAAGTCAGGGGAAAATCAGGGGTGTGTGTTATACGCCGATCCCCCGCCGTTTGTAACCTCTTCTGCCGTTCTCGGCAGCTTTCGGATATCTTTGGCTGTTCTCGGCTATTTCCGGCCGCACTCGGCCGTTCTTGGCGGCTTTCAAAAGCTGCAGAGAACGGCCGAGTGCGGCTGAAAATATCCGAGAATGGCCGAAGATTGCCGAGAACGGCCAAAGATTGCCGAGAACGGCCAAAGATTGCCGAGAACGGCCGAGTGCGGCCGAAAATACCCGAAAGCCGCCAAGAACGGCCGAGAACTACTGAGCGCCTGGACACAGGACATCCGCTCTGTATCTCGGCGGCGCCATTTTTAAAAGAAAAAAAGACACTGACAAGGCTGCAAATGACATGGAAGGCTGCAATGGAAGGCTGCAAATGACATGGAAGGCTGCAAATGACTGACAAGGCTGCATTAATGGGCATATAAATGTAAGTTTTTTTCCTTACACTTCCCTCCTAAAAGTTTTTTTCTTTTAAATTCCCTCCTAAACTTGTGGCGCGTGTTATACGTCGGCGCGTGTTATCCACGGTACCTATTATACCAAAGATCGGCATGTGGCATTAATAAACATCAACAGATTTCAGTTGTTCCCTACCAGGCCGGCCCCCCATAGAAAATGTGCCTGGTTGCTGAGTTCATCTTCCCATCCCTGCACTCAGTGCACTGATGGGCACTGATTGACACTGATAGGCACCACTGATGGGCACTGATTGGCAGCAATGATTGGCAATGATAGGCAGCAAAGATTGGCAATAATAGAAAGCACTGATAGGCAGCACTGGCAGCACCAATGGCATGGATGGGCTGCACTGATTGGCACTGATAGGAAGCACTGATTGGCAGCATTTAGTGGCACTGATTGGCAGCACTGATGGGCACTAATTGACAGCACTGATGGGCAATGATAGGCAGCACTGATAGTCAACACTGATAGGCGAACACTGATGGGCATTAATAGGCAGCACTGATTGGCACTGATAGATGGCACTGATTGAAAGTACTGATGGGCACTGATAGGCAGCACTGATGGGCACTAATAGGTGGCATTGGTTGGCACTGATAGGTGGCACTGTTTTTTTTACTGACTGGCACTGACAGGTGGCACTGGCACTGATTGAAAGCACTGATTGGCACTGACAGGTGACACTGATTGGAAGCACTGACAGAGGAGAAGGGGGCGGATCACATTGAGCAGATATTGGGGCTTGTAAGAGCCACTCAGAGTGTGACACTGTCATGTATTGTAATGTAATGTGATATACTGTTTCACAGGCAGCACTGGTACACATTACTTGGATGCAGCCCAGGCAGATCTCTGCAGACAGCAGGCATGGGGGCTACACAAACACTGCATGGGGGAGGCCGTCCCTTTTCTATAGGAATTGGGGGTAAAGATTAGAACTGGGAGGAGGAGGGGGGCCCCTGTCAGGTGGGGTGTTCGGGGGCCCCTGTCAGGTGGGGTGTTCGGGGCCCCCTGTCAGGTAGGGTGTTCGGGGTCCCCTGTCAGGTGGGGTGTTCGGGGCCCCCTGTCAGGTAGGGTGTGTTCGGGGGACCCCTGTCAGGTGGGGTGTTCGGGGCCCCCTGTCAGGTAGGGTGTTCGGGGGACCCCTGTCAGGTAGGGTGTTCGGGGGACCCCTGTCAGGTGGGGTGTTCGGGGGCCCCGGTCAGGTGGGGTGTTCGGGGCCCCTGTCAGGTGGGGTTGTCGGGGCACCTGTCAGGTGGGGTGATCTCTAATGGCAGCTCTGATCCTGAGTGTGAAACCTCAGGATCAGAAAGGAGGAGAGAAAACACTGACAGATTATTACAGCACAAGCCGGTCCACTTCTCTATTGTCCCCACACACGTCCCGACACTGGACCCGATCTCACTAGTAAGGTGACATCACTTACTATATCTCCGAAGAAGCTGTGGCTGTAATCTCCAATAAATCCTCTGTAGGGCGCTGTTCCTCTCCTGTGACGAGATCCGATTAGACACGCCTTCTCTCTGGCAAGCCACAGAAGAAAATGGCGTCGAGTTCGGTATGACCGTTATGTGCCACCGCCCCCTCCGCCAATCAGAGTAAACCGCCCCCCCCCCCCCCCCCTCTGCCTATCACAGCAGCACGGGGCACGCGCAGGCTGTGACGCTTTGATCAGCCCCGATGTACTGACAGGAGGACAGATCGCTGAAGAGAGGATTCGGCTTTCTTCTCCCTCCAGCCTGCAGGTGGCAATAGAGAGCGCCGCTGGGCTGTGCCCGTTCTCACTCATTCTATCCCCTTGTCACATGACTGGAGGGATGGAGAAGAAGATGTTTCTCAGTGTTTAGGTAGAAGATGTTTCTCAGTGTTTAGGTAGAAGATGTTTCTCAGTGGGTAAGTAGAAGGAGGGAAGGGGGGACAACTTACCACAGACCTTCCCTCTCTACTCCTCACCCCCCCCCTCTCAGGTCTCACTGTTACACATGGAGGTCACACTACTAGATTGTTCTGTGTGATAAGAGACTAATTCTAAGCTCTGCACTGTCTGTCTTTCTCCAGAATAAAGCTTCTTCCATCCATGTACATCTTCTATACCTTCATCATTACAAGAATGGTATTAAAAATGATCCTTAGTGATAGAACAGAACATGAAACCAGGATTAACCTCTTCAGCCCCAGAAGATTTACCCCCCCCCCCCTTCATGGCCAGGCCGTTTTTTGCGCTACGGCACAGCGTTACTATAACTTACAATTGCGCAGTTGTGCGATATCTTCTGCAAGTATGTGCCCACAAAACAGAAGATTTTGTGAGGTATCTGGACAGCAAGCACATGGTATGGCTGATGGAGATGGAGGAGGCAGCCAGGAAGATGTTCAGCAAGTGAGTATAGCAGGAGATCAGCAACTTATCAGATAACCGATCACTATCTCAATCTGCAAATGTTTTTATTATGGCCAAGTTGTCTACATCTTCATTGTAATTCAAACACTGATGGAAATGTTCTGCAAAACTCACTTCTCTTCTGTACAGTGACAGTCCCGTACCTTTTCCAGATGTCCGTTCAATAAAAGTGTTGTTTTTTTTTTTTGTATGTTTGTTTCTCTATTTTCCTGATTTGTACAGGTTGTTGCTATCCAGTGGGTTTATTGTCTGAATAATATTTACAGCTGTCTATTTTGCCAACAGTGACTTCACTGATGAGCCAGAACTGATGCCAAAGACACCGTCTGAGAAGAGACACAGAAAGAAAAGAATCTCTATTATGCCAGATGAAAATAGGGACCCGAGTGGGCGCAGGTAACGGCTGCAGCAGTAATGATACTATTGGATCATTTATGCACAACTCTTCTTTCTGTTTTATCTTTGCCTCACTGTGCTACTTATAACCAGGTCTAAAGTGCCACAACAGCTGTGCTTTACGGGGCTTATATTGGATCTTTGAACAGCAGAGAGATTATATTTGAGATGGACGGAGCTCATCAATCACTACAGACAAAAGTCAAGAACTTATGTAAGGTGTGGGCCTGGAATCAGAGGGTTGCCCAGAAGCAGAAAAAAAAAGTACCTTATAACTAAGCAGTGTGTGCCCCTTGCTCACTGAAATCTTCAGTCATGTAAGCATTATGGACACATTAATGTGATGTAGTTGTGTTGTAGCAAGAAGAGGCAAGGTCTGGGGTGCCTTGGCATACTTTGCTTAGTGAAGGTGATGTCCAGTCTCTCTTGCAGCAGCAAGAATTTAGTTCTTTAGCGTAGGTAAGGGTTTACAAGCTTGTACAGTTATCACCGGGTTTCTTTATTTTGACACTAGAAATGTGGTCACCTGGTAAATTCACTTTAAAGCTCTATACCCAGCTCAGAAAATAGTGTTTTAGTGAGGCTCCATTTTATAGAGATGCTCTGTTCCATGCTCAAAGCAGAGTTCCACCTGGGGGAAAAAAATTAAGTTGGCAGCTATAAATACTGCAGCTGCTGACTTTTAATATATGGACACTTACCTGTCCAGGGAGCCTGCAATGTCTGCACCCAAAGCCGATCTTCGGATCGACTCCCAGGTGCTGCTGCTGCCGTTCCTGATAAGGGACCAGGAAGTGAAGACTTTCAGCTTCACTCCTGGCTCCCTACTGCTATTGTTCGAGTTGCGTTGCGCATTCTAAATGGTCCCTGCTGTCTTCTGGGACCTGTGCCTCCCAGAAGACAGCAGGGTGTGGAGGAGGGCAGGACATGGCGTAGTTTGCAACAGAAAGTGCAGCGATCTATGCCCGGAAGTGGGAGCAAATACCTGATTTGACAGGTATCTGCTCCCTGCTTTTTTTTTTTTTTTATCGCAACCTTTTTAGAATCACTTTAATGCAGGGGTTTGGCTTTTAGTTCAGGAAGAAAAAGCCTCGACTGCTGGTTTCCCAAAGTTTTTCTGTGCAAATGATGGGTGGCGTAATTTCTTAATTTATTTTGACATAATGGTAAAAGTGCTTGCTGACCTGGGATGAGCATTGATAGAACAAAGCACTGAGGAACCATCTCCTGTAGTTTAAGACGTGCTTATTGCATTTTCTTTTTTTTTTTTTTTTTTTAAGAAATCGCACATATCCTAAAATGTTTTATTATAATTGAATATTTGTATCACATGCACAGCTCAAAGCAATGTTTTTTTTTTTTGCAGGATATCCAGGAGACTAAGCAGTGCCAGCTGGAGCTCATCTATGCGCAGGCTCTCCACCAAACAAATTCATAAACCACTTAATGAATCTATTCAGGAAGATGCTGACCAGCCCAAAAGAATGACCCGGGCACAGAAACAAGCCAGCACAGCATGCATGCCAGTATAGGAGAAACCACTGCAAGATCTTGCTAATGAACCCAATGATCGCATCTTGCAGGTGAAGATCAGTGCTGAAGAACGCTGTAGTGCAGATCAGTGATGCGAAGAGATGATTGCACTGGGCTCAGTGAAAAAAGAGAATCCAGAAACTATTGTCCCAACTGTGCCCGAGTCTCCTCCTTCAATGACCATCACACAACCCCTCGATCCTATCACCCCTGAAAAAAATGGCCACACACAGCTAAGTTAAAGATTGCAGACATCTTCACGCCTAAGTTTGGCAAATGAAACTCCCCAGCGTGTTGAAGAAGCCGCTAAAACACTGTCATTAGAATTGTCACAGCACAACACCTACAGACTGACGCTCAGTGCGTCGCAAGCATTGTGGGTCGCAAGTCGTCAGCTGTCGTCCTTCCTTAGCTAACCAGTTCTCCTTAGCCAAGAAGCGTGAATGCATGACTCGAGAAGCTGTTCAGCAATCCATTTGTCGCTCAATGTCGAAAAAAAAGAGAGCTACAGATAATTCTGCTTCTAGCTACAAGAGTTGTAAGTACTCCTCTTTGCCCCCCCCCAATTGCGAGGTAATGAAGCCCCACTTATCTTTCCAACTATGTTGTATTGATAATTTATAATGCACCCAAGATTGGGCTGGCACCAGCATCATCTTGTTCTGCTCACTTTGGTCTTGACAAAAGAGAAAATGCTTGAGTGATTGGAACATGAAGGATTCCAAATCTTTATTACATATGGAAATCGACACAGGTTTTCTGAATTTACGTGTAACGTGTTCCTTGTTTGTAGCGTGTTCCTGATCTCACCTCACTGTTACCAGTCTCAATTGCTATATGAAATGACATGAAACATTGCAGAGGCACTGTGTTGTGTCCTAAGTGAATATGAAGTAGCTTATTATATATTTTATTTTTGTTTGCTGTTTGGAATACTACAAGCACCCCACCTAATTATGGGACTGCTGCTGAAAACAGTTTTGCCCTGATCCTTAATTTTAGCCCCCCTGCTTCTCCCCATTATTTAGTGCTCCCAATTGCAAGCCGCTTGTTCTGGGGGCACTGGTGTGTCCTAGCTCCCAAGCCCTGCTCTATGCATCCATGAGACACACAGAGCCACTGATCAGCCCTGCCCACTGCTCTTTCCTCATTGGCTTGCTGGCTGTGATTGACAGTAGCCAATGGCAATGGCCCCTGCTGCTGTCTCAACCATTGAGAGACTCAGGAGAAGCTCAGCTCTTAAGCACATTGATAGGGAGCTTGGGTGAGTATTTGGGGGTGAGCCTCTGCACACACACACAAGGTTTGTTTCCTCTTCATACATGAAGGTTAATAACCTTGAGCCTTTAAAAACACTTTATAGCCGAACTTTACCCATAACCCCTTGATGAGGGGGGGGGGGGGAGGGGGAGATTAGCCAGGAACATACTTTGTGTTATTATGCTACCAAAATTGGTGTGTGCTGTAAATTGCCTCCAGCATTGTTTCTTTTTGCCATAGGTTGCCATTTTACTGAAGCCCAGACCCCCTGAACAACAGTAAATCATAGAGCATAATTAATCTTTCAATTTAATGGTTTAAAAAAAAAAGGTTACGTTCCTGGAATGCCGGGATTGCTATCACATTTGCCTGCGTCGTCAACCAAACTGTCAAATCATCAAATGGCTGGTGTCATAGCTGATCACATGTGCAGCACAATGGCAGTTGCTGATCAAACAGAAGCAGCTTCTTTTGGCTGTAAAGGATAGGAGGGTTTAAGGTTTAAGGCTGTCAGATCGGCCTTTACAAACTCGTAGTGCCTAAAAATGGAGAGCAACTGAGCATGTGCAGAGCAGGGTGAGACAGTATATTACTGGATTTTAAACAGTAAAAAAACTTATTTTTAATTTTTATTTTTATATAGCTATACATGCAAAAGGGACCAGTCTGAAGTCATCTAGGACTTAATTTTTTGATTAAAGTTCCATTTTAATTCTTCTTTAATGTGTTACTTTTTTTTGCAGACCAGAGCTCCGTTGAAATAGTGGATGAAGAGGTCACTGTTCAAATTAGGTGAGAATGATTGAGAGATTAGTTTGAATAGTTGACAGTTTTCTTAGTTGTGTAAAGTTTTCTTAGTTTATATATTTCAATCAGCCAGCGGGCTGATTGAAATAAGTAAGATTCCTCCATCCACACATGAGGTGTGGCTTGCTGCTTTCCTTGTTATCGAAGATCACTGAGCTGAATGGAGGCGAACCCGGGCCACCATGCCGCTGTCGGCGTCCGTGTGAGCTCCCTTCTTATCTCTGTGCTACAAGCCAGAACTCCAAAGGAAAAATGCGTTTTGAGGCTTTGCCCCTTTTTCAAAGCCCCCAACATATTCTCAGAACTGTGGTTCTGGCTTTTAACGCAGAGACGGAGGGAGCTCGCAAAGATGCCAATAGTGGCATGGTGCGTGGGCGGTCCGGCTCACCTCCATTCAGCTCAGTGATCTTCGATACCCTGTGTCCTAGTTGGTGATCACCCTGTCTTAGGAGCTGCTTCCTCAGTACCTTAGTGTAAGTTTGGATATGGGTTGGTTATTTAACACTTTTTTTGGAAAAAATTAAATAAAAATTAGCTATTGTTTTCTCTTAATTACTCTTTTTATTATATGCTTATCACCAGTTTGTTCTTGAATCCGCTGCTCCTCTTGGTGACTTCATTGGTTGTGTGACTATGTTAAGGATTGTACTTGCAGCTAGTCTTGTATATAATGGTTGTGTTTAAAAATGGAAATCCTAAGTGGTATAATGACTGGTGCTAGATTTTTCAGACTTAAATTTGTTTGTTAAATCTGCAGGGCCGAAGCTGCAGAACCTGCTGAGGAGGTAAGAAACAAATTGCTTATCTTTATCCTTTTAACTAGAATTGATCATTTGTAGTAATATGTGGTGTTGTTTTTTTTTTTCTACTCATTCTGTGCCATGCCCCTTTAGAACTTGATCAGGCTGCTGTTAATCCTGCAGACTGTACTGCATGTGAAGCAGAGGTGAAGATGGGTGGCTTACAGAATGCAATTGGGTGGTTCCAGAATGCCAGGTTGGCAACCATTGGTGTATACAGTGCCTTGAAAAAGTATTTATACCCCTTGTATTTTACTGGGATTTTGTGATAAAACAACACAACGTGGCACATAATTGTGAAGTAGAAGGAAAATGATAAATGGTGGTCAACTTCTTTTTTTTATTTTTAATTCAGCCCCTCTAAGTTAATACTTTGTAGAACCACCTTTCGCTGCACATCTTTGAGTATGTCTCTACCAGCTTTGCACATCTAGAGTGACATTTTTGCCCATTCTTTGCAAAATGGCTCCAGCTCTGTCAGAGTGGATGGAGAGCATCTGTGAACAGCAATTTTCAAGTCTTGCCACAGATTCTCAATTGGATTTAGGTCTGGACTTTGGGCCATTCTAACACATGAATATGCTTTGATCTAAACCATTCTATTGTAACTCTGGCTGTAGGTTTAGGGCCGTTGTCCTGCTGGAAGGTGAACCACCGCCTCAGTCAAGTCTTTTGCAGACTCTTAACAGGTTTTCTTCTAAGATTGCCCTGTATCTGGCTCTGACCAGCTTCCCTGTCCCTGCTGAAGAAAAGCATTCCTACAACATGATGCTGCCACCACCGTGTTTCGTGGTGGGGATGGTGTGTTCAGGGTGATGTGCAGTGTTAGTTTTCCGCCACACATAGCGTTTTGCTTTTAGGCCAAAAAGTTCAATTTTGGTCTCCTGACCAGAGCACCTTCTTCCACATGTTTGCTCTGTCCTCCCACATGGATTCTCGCAAACAAGACTTCTTATGACTTTCTTTCAACAATTAGTAGAAAGGTGATGTGGCGCTAATCCTCTGGTTTAATAATAGAAAAACGGGTGATAGAGACCATTGATAGAAGCCTGTGCCTGTAGAAAAAGATCTCATGAAAAGGGGGTGTGTTTAAATGCTAAGTGTTTCACCTAATACAATTAGGTCTTGATGATAATAATAGAAATAATATTAAAAAGACAAAACCAGAATAAATGCGTGCTACAATGTGTTACACCCTCTGCTATAGTGTGTCAGAGATATCTTGTGTAGTGTATAATGTGTTTGTAAAAAGGGTATTGATGAGTATGAGGGTGCAGATCCTCCAATAAACACACAATACAATAATGGTAAGTGCTCATGTGTGTTTGACCCTCTGCTAAAAAAGCTTACTGCATGGCCATGCAATCCTTAGCAGAAATGTGACCAGCCAAAAACCAAATAATAAACAGAAAATAAATAAAATACATAATGTGCCACTGTATAAAACTGCAATGAAATACAGATTCAAAACAATATTAAAAAGTGAATTGGGGAATTAGTCCATTAATTCAATAAAGTGACTTGTGCTCAAATTCAGTGACCAGTGCTTGATCAAAATAATAGTCCTTTTTAGGTGACAATAGTGCCGGTGATGTTATCCGTGTTGGTAATAGATTTGCACTCACCAGATGACCTTACCCCCCCAGGGGTACTGCACGTTCACAGTATAAGCCACTGTGTGGCTCTCTGGAAGCAGCTGGGCAATCTGTGTATCACTTACTGGCATTCATCCGAGTCCATAGCGTAATATTGCTTTAAAAATGACTTTATTTATGGGTAAGGTAAAATAGTATACTCACATTTGGTTAAAAAATAAACATCCATGATTGAATATGGAGCAGGCGCCGGGTAAAAACAAACAATCACGGCCCTGACCGGAAGTGACGCAAAGACGTACTGTAACTCCTGTTCTGTACACTCCGTGGCGCAGTATCACATACTTTTTCTTTCAACAATGGCTTTCTTTTTGCCACTCTTCCATAAAGGCCAGGTTTGTGGAGTGCACGACTAATTGTTGTCCTGTGGACAGATTCTCCCACCTGAGCTGTGGCTCTCTGCAGCTCCTCCAGTTACCATGGACCTCTTGGCTGCTTCTGATTAATGCTCTCCTTGCCTAGCCTGTCAGTTTGGGTGCACGGCCATGTCTTGGTAGGTTTGCAGTTGTGCCATACTCTCCATTTTCAGATGGATTGAACAGTGCTCTGAGAAATGTATAAAGCTTGGGATATTCTTTTATAACCTAACCCTGCTTTCCTGCCTGGTGTGTTCCTTGGCCTTCATGATGCTGTTTGTTCACTAAGATTCTCCAACAAACCTCTGAGGGCTTCACAGAACAGCTGTATTTACACTGAGATTAAATTGCACACAGGTGAACTGTTTATTAATTAGGTGACTTCTGAAGGCAATTGATTCTGCTAGATTTTAGTTAGGGGTATCAGTAAAAAAAGTGAAAACATAACATGACAAAGTATGAATTTCAAGCGGTTAGAGAGAGAGAGAGAGAGATCTGTAAAATGAACAGTCTACAAAAGTTGAAATCTGCTTTTTTATTAATTATTTTTTGCCCTACATTACAACTTCTAGGTTTGAAAAATATTGTAATTAGCAAATCTGTCCAGTGTGTTATACGTGAATATATATTGTTGCATCTACTGTTGTAATGAGCTTCCAGCACTGAGTTGTGCTGGAAAATCTCTAAAGATGACAATTAGGCTAGTTTCACACTGGGGCGTTGGGGGCGCTGGCGGTAAAGCGGCGCTATATTTAGCGCCGCTTTACCGTTGTTTTAGCGGTTTTACCCCCTGCGAGCGGCCGAAAAAGGGTTAATACCGCTGCAGCGGCGGTTTGCGGGCGGGTTTGGAGCGCTGCCCCATTGTTTTCAATGGGAACGGGCGCTATAGGAGCGGTAAATATACAGCGACCCAACAGCGACCCATATACAGCTCCTACAGCGACCCAAAGATGCGGCTTGCAGGACATTTTTCAGCGTTCTGCAAGTGCACCGCTTCAGTGTGAAAGCCCTCGGGCTTTCACACTGAAGATACAGCAACAGCTGTTTCGGGTCGGTTTGCAGGCGCTATTTTTAGCGCAATAGCGCCTGCAAACCGCGAAAGTGTGAAAGGGGCCTTAGTTTTGGAAATGTTCAAAAGCCCAGAGCAAAGACATTTGCTTTCTGGATTAAATGCAAACTCTTTATAGCGAGGGCAGAAAACTGTTGTTCACGTAACCTGCATGGGCAAAGCAGAGTTCACTTTAAAGTGTAGTGTTGCAGAGCCTCAGTGCAGTTTCATCAGAACCTGATGTAGTAAAGGTGGTGGGCAAAGAAAACCTGTTGCTGGATTGCAGAATTAACTTCTCTACTACTTCCTGGAAAGGTGGGGAAACTGGTTGTTTGGTTTAGGTAGCTGCTATAAGGAGCAAACTAGAAGCTACTCTTGCTTGAGTGTTCTTGAAAAGAATCTCTAGGGATATCATTTATTCCGACTTTGCTACCTAATGAGTTGTGAACCTAGAACACATACGAAGTTGTGCAGGTTGGGTGTCCAGACACTTCATTGGCTGCAAGCTTGTTCTAGGTCAGTGACTCGGTAAGCTGAGGGATGGCATCTACCTTTACAAATGGGTTCCTTTGTGCATTGTATGCTGTATACACTTCTTCGACCATTGTAGAATCTGAATGGGGCCCGTGCCCACTGAGCAGCAGAAATAAGCAACATAATAAAAGCTCCTATGGAACATACTGTACACGTGTTTTAGCACGTTTGCATTTTTATATGCCTGAAAGCTCCTATCAAAAACACACTTGTGATAGTCCCCCCCCCCCCCCCCCCCCTTTTTTTTTTTTTTTTCTCTGTAAACACTTCTCTACAAATATGCCTGTAAGCAGCCAAATTTTCATGGGTACATAGGCTAACACATGGTAGCTTCTACAGGCTGAATGAAAAAAACACAACGCCTGTATAAGCAGCATTTTTAGTGCTTGGGGCCTCATTGCGAACAGTTATTGGCGTACAGTGCCTTGAAAAAAGTATTTATACCCCTTAAAATTTACAACCAAAAACGTAAATTATGTATTTTTATTGGGATTTTATGTGATAGACCGGGGATATGCAATAAGTGGACCTCCATCTGTTGCAAAACTACAAGTCCCATCATGCCTCTGGTTGTCATGCATGTGGCTGTCAGTCTTGCTATGCTTCATGGAACTTGTAGTTCTACTACAGCTGGAGGTCCGCTAATTGCATATCCCTGTGATAGACCAACACAAAGTGGCACATAATTGGCAAAGGAAAATGATAAATGGTTCACGTTTGTGTGTGGGGGATTTTATTTTTTTATTTTTTACAAATATCTGAAAAGTGTGTAAACTTTTATTCAGTCCCCTTTACTCTGATACCCCCTAACTAAAATCTAGTGGAACCAATTGCCTTCAGAAGTCACCTAATTAGTAAATGGAGTTTACCTGTGTGTAATTTAATCTCCGTATAAATACAGCTGTTCTGTGAAGCCCTCAGAGGTTTGTTGGAGAACCTTTGTGAACAAACGGCATCATGAAGGCCAAGGAACACACCAGACAGGTTAGGGATAAAGTTGTGGAGACGTTTAAAAGTGGGTTGGGTTATATTTAAAAAAAAAAA
>CM053034.1:55242818-55305147 GCA_028564925.1 Lithobates sylvaticus
TGACTGTGTGCCTTACAATGTGTAATGTGCGTAATGTGTGCTGCTTTTACTTAGCTGTGGCGGTGGCGGCAGGGCGTCATGATTAACAATGAATCTACATCGGGAGGACATTTTTTTTTTTTTCAATAAAGGACTTGTCAAAAACTGTCTATTGTCTTTATTTATACTACACATTTTTTGGGGGTGAATAAGTAGGGGTATTATGTACCCCATACTCATTCACATGGAGGGACCAGGATCTGTGGGCCCCCCACCCATAGATTCCCACAACCACTGTCCAGGGTTGTGGGGAAGAGGCCTTTTTCCCCCTCAACATGGGGACAACGTGCTTTGAAGCACCCTCTATGATGAGGGCATATGGTCTGGTATGGTATTTGAGTAGCGTTTTTTTGTGAATGTCAAAGAACTTTTTGAAAAATACTGTGTGGTATTTTACCACATATTTAAGGGGAACAATACCACTTCATGAATAGAGCTCAGTGTGTTTTATATTTTTTCAATAAAGGATTGGGTAGCCCCAAGTAGGTGTCACTTTTCACAAATATCTTTTTCTTGTTAGTAGTATTGTATATAGCTTTATGGTGACACCCGCCTAGAGAAACAAGCAGTTGTTATCACACTTTGTGGATTCCCTGAACCAAAGCTTGTTAGTTTCCCTGATTATCTGTGCAGCTCTTTTGGTAACAGTCTATCATAATCTCCCCTATACTGGGAAATGTTAAATCTATAGATCCCCAAAACTTTAACTCCTTCAGCTCTCCCCTCATGGTCCTGGGTTAAGTATTCTGCAACAGGATTAGAAAACTATTTATTTTTAATATCCCTAAAATATTCCTGTAACCTAAGGTTTAGCTGTCCTTTCTAAACAGCTTGTGTTGTTTGACCTCACTGTATAGTTCTTAGGCCCCTTTCAAACTTAGGCGGAAGCGGCGTCGGCAGTAAAGCAGAGCTATATTTAGCGCTGCTTTACCGTCGTCGGTGTGGTTTTAACCCCCGCTAGCGGCCGAAAAAGGGTTAAAACCCCCCCGCAAAGCGCCGCCGTATTACCGCGGTGTCCCATTGATTTCAATGGGTAGGAGCGGTGAATACACCGCTCCAAAGTAGCTGCTAGCAGGACTTTTTTGACCATCCTGCTAGCGCACCTCTCCAGTGTGAAAGCCCTCCGGCTTTCACACTGGAGTGAATGGGGCCGGATTTTTTCAGGCGCTGTACAGGTGCTATTTTTAGCGCTGTAGCGCCTGAAAAACGACCCAGTGTGAAAGGGGCCTTAGTGTCTCTTCTATTCCAGAAGAATTTCTCTTTTTCCACATATTCACAAATGAAACTATGTCCACATTGATACATGTCAGCTTGGGCTTAACCAGGTATCCTTCATATGGGAAGTAAATTCACCATGTACCAAATGGTTCTTTGAAGTCTGAGCTACCAAAGACAAATGAGATTCTACAATCTCCTTTAAACTTCTATGAATGATAAGAGGATGGCATTGTTTTTAAAGCAGCATTACAGTCATGTTTTTTTTTTTGTGGTTTTGCACAGAGCAGCCCATATCCTCCTCTTCTTGGGTCCCACGCCGAGATGTTCTTGGCCCTTCCCTCCTGTCGGGTGCCCTCAAAGCAAGCAGCTTGCTGTGGGGGCACCCAAGCAGGAACGCTCACAAGCCACGGCTCTGTGTGTTCATTTACACACAGTGATGCAGCTTGGCCTCACCCCCTCCATCTCCTGATTAGCTCACTGGCTGTGATTGACAGCAGTGGGAACCCATGGCTCCTGCTGCTGCCAAAAGCCAATCAGGAGTGCAGGTCCCCAGAGAGACAAGGCTCTCATGGACATCACTAGATTGAGAGGGGGCTCAGGTAAGTATTAGGGAGGGCTGGGGGGGCTGCTGCACACAGAAGGTGTTTTACCTTCATGCATAGAATGCATGAAGGCAATAAAAACTTGTGCCTTTACAAAGACTTTAACCACTTCAGCCCCGGACCAATTTGCAGCTAAAGGACCAGGCCCCTTTTTGCAATTCGGCACTGCGTCGCTTTAACTAACAATTGCGCGGTCATGCGACGTGGCTCCAAAACAAAATTGGCGTCCTTTTTTTCCCACAAATAGAGCTTTCTTTTGGTGGTATTTGATCGCCCCTGCGGTTTTTATTTTTTGCGCTATAAACAAAAATAGAGCGACAATTTTGAAAAAAATGCAATATTTTTTACTTTTTGCTATAATAAATATCCCCAAAAAATATATAAAAAAACTTTTTTTTTCCTCAGTTTAGGCCGATACGTATTCTTCTACATATTTTTGGTAAAAAAAATCGCAATTAGCGATTATTGATTAGTTTGCGCAAAAGTTATAGCGTTTACAAAATAGGGGATAGTTTTATAGCATTTTTATTAATATTTTTTTTTTATTAGTAATGGCGGCGATCAGCAATTTTTATTGTGACTGCGACATTTTGGCGGACACATCGGATATTTTTGACACATTTTTGGGACATTTGTCATTTATACAGCAATCACTGCTATTTAAATAGCACTGATTCCTATGTAAATGACAGTTGTAGTTAGGGGGTTAACCACTAGGGGGCGGGGAGGAGTCAGTGTGACGTGTTGTGTTTTTTTTACAGTAGGGGGGCGTGGCTGTACGTCTGACGTCATTGATCGGCGTTCCCGATGACAGGGAACCGCCGATCACTGACAGTCAGTGTAGGAAGCGCGGGGAGAGGTTTGTTTACATAGACCTCTCCCCGTTCTTCAGCTCCGTAACCCGATCGCGGGATACCAGCGGCGATCGGGTCCGCTGGTCCCGCGGCCGGGGTCACGGAGCTCCCGACCGGGTCGCGAGCGCGCCGCTAGCGGCGCGCGCGCGACCCACGGGCAGGCACAAGCACGATCACGTACAGGTACGTGATTCTGCCTGCCCGTGCCATTCTTCTGACGTATATATGCAGTGGCCGGTCGGGAAGCGGTTAAGTAATATTTGTAGATGTTTCCAGTGTGAGCCAAATCTGGTAATTATTCTGGGATGGTTTTCCTTCTCTTCTTCCTTCTTTTAGAATTTTATGATTTTAAGCCTTTGATTTAAATCTTTCTTAAGATCCTTTGCCTGTTTTTCAAAAATATGTCATATCGAAATAGTTCCACTGTATACAGAGGAACTTACCTATTGGGATACCTCTTGGCAGAAGGGTGATGACATTTGCATGACATGACTGAATTTATTGCCTTTTTTACGAGAGACATGTGGGTGGGATAAGTGAAAAGTTTGAAAAATGTTGGAAGGTGTCAGGCAACAGTACCTTATACCTTAATTTCTAAAGCCTTGTACACACGATCGGACTTTCCGACAACAAAACCGTGGAATTTTGTTTGAAGGGTGTTGGCTCAAACTTGTCTTGCATACACACGGTCACACAAATATTGGCCAACAATTACGAATGTAGTGACGTACTAGACATACTACGTGGTTTTTCATCTCTTTAGTGCCACCCTTTGTGCTCCTTCTGCTAATTTCGTGTTAGTAGAAGTTTGGTGAGCGTTTTTCATTTACTGCTTTTCATTTCGTGCTTTTCAGTTTGTTTCCGAACGGCCGTTTGTCAACCAGACATGTTGTTGCGGAATCGGAGGAGATAATGTGTTCTTTATTATTGGCCTCGGAGTTATTGCTTTGACATAATTTTTTTGGTTGAATAATGATTTGATTTGGTAAATTTTCTATATTTTTGGATGCATAGAATGCACTTTTTCGTTATTTTCTATTGGCAGATAGCATGTCTAAAAAATAAAACATAATAATATTATTCTTGATATGAAATTTGAGAACATGCTAGCCAACATTTGTTGGTGTAAAGTCCGACAACAATTGTCCGATGGAGCATACACATGGTCGGATTGTCCGCAAACAACCTCACATCCAACATTTCCCATCGGAAAGTCCGATCATGTGTATGGGGCTTATGTTTAGGGATCCCGGAACTTGAAGTGTCCCGGCCCCTCGAGGTCTACATCCAGCACTGGCTGTCGGAGTAAAACTTTCCTGCGTGACACCTTTGATTTATTGGTCAAGTGCCTCTCCAAACAGGTATCTGTATTAAAAAGGCATTGCAAAGCACAGAAAGTGCTGATGAGGTGGAATAATGGGAACATTCAAATAAGCATACTGGATGTCAATGGATGCTATGCATTCCCCTTTTTTCAGGGAGACAATTACTGACCTTGCAGATTTCCTTGCGTCAGGTGCTTTTTAAAGGCAGCTTTAGCTGTCCAGGCTTCTAACCATAAGATTCTTTGCATGTGAATAGAGATTAGAGCAATTCGGGATTTTTTTTCTCATGATTTGTTCTGGGGCATCCACACCAACAAGTACAGCAGAAGATATTTGCTGTAATTGTTCCGTTAAAACTTGATCCTAAAAAACAGGGTCGTGTTGATTGTTCATTGCCCTAGTCCAGATAGCTGCAGTTTGACATACTGAAATTGCAACAAGAACTGGTTTGGGCTGGGCCTGCTAAAGTAAAGAAAGCCTTTAAAAGCCTCAAACTTTCTATCTGCAAAATCTTTGAAAGAAGATTGTACCTATGTAACTCACTGTACCCATCTTCAATAGGTACAGTGAGATGTTCCTTTAAAGTGATTGTAAAGATTATTTTTTTCAAATAATAAACATGTTTTACTTACCTGCTCTGTGCAATGGTTTTGTGCGGGCTCAATTCCGAACTGGGCTGTTTGGACTGCACATCTATCTGTTCATTAACAGGGAATTTTATGAAAGATTTTGCAGTTTTCTTTGTACCCAAGGGGGCATGGTGAGACAGAGGAGAATGAAACTGCACAATGTCACAGCTTGTGGAAAGCAGCAATGAGCCTTTCCACATTAGGAAGCATGTTGCTTCATTCCCTTCTGTTTCTGCCTTGTCTAGGGCTGGCATATTGAGATCTGAGGATTTGGATCAGGTAGAGAAAAGGGAATAGGAGTAGAGGTGTGGCATTTTTGAGCTCTGGGTAAAGATGGCTGTATTAAACGGTTATTTGTCCAAGGAATTGTAACATAGATCCAGAGAACTCTGTTTTTGTCCCCATGCAGGGTCCAGTGCCCAAAGCAACATGCCTTCCCCACAGTGTTGGTGCCCAGGTATGACTCCTAAGGTTTACAGGGGTTGTGCCGGTCTGGATCTACCACTCCTGTTTTTGGAATTACAGGGCAGTGAGGAGTTGATTGTAGAATTTGAAGATAATATAATAAAAGGAATAAAATGGTTAAGATAAAAGTGATTTTCTGTGAAGGAGATGATGTCTATAACCTCAAGACAGTAACAAAAACGGAGGGTGCATAGAGTGGATTAGGGTTATATTTCCAAACTAAATTTCTAAATTTCCAAGATAAACTCGTTCTGGGACTCCATATCTGGTCAACACAATTACAAAAGAACTCCAATTCCATACTTACTCAATGAGGAATCAACATTATAGTATTCTACATATAGTGATTCTACATCGAGACAGTGTCCCAACTGTACAGATTTAAGAATTCTCAGGAGAGTACTACTATCCTAGACATAGAGTGGGAGATATGTGATCAAATCTTTTAGCACCCTTACAATAACTCTCCTATTCTATGATTAGAACATTCCAATAGCCAAAATAATTAGATACCCGTGGGGAAGTTTCCTTATTTTTATGCACTTTCGGGGGTATATAGAATATGGATATATTGTATATCACAGTTTTCATGTATTCAAAGTAATTTTTCTTCAAAACTCCCCTCATATATGCCCATTGAAGTTCCCAATGTCATTTCTGTGCCGACAGAGGGAAAGGATTTTCACTTTTTTTTTCCTTATAAAAACCCCACAGTTGTCTCTTGATTTCACCTACATAACATCCTTCAGTAAGGAGAACCACATCACCATCTTTATCAGTCTTTAACTAAATCTCTTTTCTACTATGTAATTCATTGAGGGCTCTCTTTTATTGTTTGGTTAAATTGTCACCAATAGTTGTTGTTGAGTCAATCTCTTGCATTGTTTTGTTACTGCCTAAAAAAACGAGATATTCATAATTTTGTTAAGGGGGGGGGCATCTTTTTAGATTTCAATTTGAGATTACTATATGCAATCCCATTTTTCTGAAATTCAGTATCTTCAACCCCCTTCTTCCTATACCTTATTTCACCTTCCTCAAAAATTCTTGTTATTCTGATAATAATACTATTGCAAGAAATACAGTAAGGCTGCTTTCAAACTGCTCCATTGAAAAAATGCACCAAAAACACAAGAATCTGGAAAAAACGCATGTGTTTTTGTCGCATTTTTGCAACAGAGCAGTATGAAAGCAGCCTTAATTGTATTTACTGACATATGTTTCTAGTTCATATGAAGTGCATTTTTTATAATAAAGAAAAATGTTAATGCAACATAAAAACAAAATGGGTCTGAATCAATTCAGATCATTCACTACATTGTTACGATGCTTCAAACATTAACAAACGGTCTGAATGAAACAAATACGTTTGCTGTTTCATTATAATTTATTTCGGATTAGTAGAAATTTGTTACTATTGTGATTTGGAGATTCATATACAGTGGTGTGAAAAAGTGTTTGCCCCCTTCCTCATTTCCTGTTCCTTTGCATGTTTGTCACACTTAAGTGTTTCGGAACATCAAACCAATTTAAACAATAGTCAAGGACAACACAAGTAAACACAAAATGCAATTTATAAATGAAGGTGTTTATTATTAAAGGTGAAAAAAAATCCAAACCATCATGGCCCTGTGTGAAAAAGTGATTGCCCCCCTTGTTAAAACATACTATAACTGTGGTTGTCCACACCTGAGTTCAATTTCTCTAGCCACACCCAGGCCTGATTATTGCCACACCTGTTCACAATCAAGGCATCACTTAAATAGGAGCTGCTTGACACAGTAAGGTCCACCAGAAGATCCTTAAAAGCTACACATCATGCCGAGACCCAAAGAAATTCAGGAACAATTGAGAAAGAAAGTAATTGAGATCTATCAGTCTGGAAAGGGTTATAAAGCCATTTCCAAAGCTTTGGGAATCCAGCGAACCACAGTGAGAGCCATTATCCACAAATGGCGAAGACATGGAACAGTGGTGAACCTTCCCAGGAGTGGCCGGCCGCCCAAAATTACCCCAAGAGCGCAGCGACGACTCATCCAAGAGGTCACAAAAGACCCCACAACAACATCCAAGGAACTGCAGGCCTCACTGGCCTCAGTTAAGGTCAGCGTTCATGCCTCCACCATCGGGAAAAGACTGGGCAAAAATGGCCTGCATGGCAGAGTTCCAAGGAGAAAACCACTGCTGAGCAAAAAGAACATCAAAGCTCGTCTCAATTTCTCCACAACACATCTTGATGATCCCCAAGACTTTTGGGACAACATTCTGTGGACCGATGAGACAAAAGTGGAACTCTTTGGAAGGTGTGTGTCCAAGTATATCTGGCGTAGAAGGAACACTGCATTTCAGAAAAATAACATTATACCAACAGTAAAATATGGTGGTGGTAGTGTGATGGTCTGGGGCTGTTTTGCTGCTTCAGGACCTGGAAGACTTGCCGTGATAAAAGGAACTATGAATTCTGCTGTCTACCAAGAGATCCTGAAGGAGAATGTCTGACCATCTGTTCGTGTACTCAAGCTGAAACGAACTTGGGTTCTGCAGCAGGACAATGAGCCTAAACACACCAGCAAGTCCACCACCGAATGGCTGAAGAAAAACAAAATGAAGACTTTGGAGTGGCCTAGCCAAAGTCCTGACCTGAATCCTATTGAGATGTTGTGGTATGACCTTAAAAAGGCCGTTCATGCTCGAAAACCCTCTAATGTAACTGAATTAGGACAATTCTGCAAAGATGAGTGGGCCAAAATTCCTCCAGGACGCTGTGAAAGCCTCATTGCACGTTATCGCAAACGCTTGGTTGCAGTTGTTGCTGCTAAGGGTAGCCCAACCAGTTATTAGGTTTAGGGGGCAATCACTTTTTCACACAGGGCCATGATGGTTTGGATTTTTTTTCACCTTTAATAATAAACACCTTCATTTACAAATTGCATTTTGTGTTTACTTGTGTTGTCCTTGACTATTGTTTAAATTGGTTTGATGTTCCGAAACACTTAAGTGTGACAAACATGCAAAGGAACAGGAAATGAGGAAGGGGGCAAACACTTTTTCACACCACTGTACATTTGAATCTTCAAATAACAAAAATTTTGTCCGCATTTTGATTTGTAACAAAATGAATCACACATGCAGGTTTTCCAACAAACCCAAAGTGATATTTACTGACACAACACAAAAGATTTACTGACGCAGCCAAGTTTTGACTAACATTTCTAGAGGTTACACAATTACAGCTTTCAGTGAAAATTTCAGAGGCAAAAAACTGTATTTCTCATTTTGGATAAAGTAAAGGCAGGTTATTATAACCCATCAGTTTTTTAATCCGTGTCCAATTGGAGAGATTTCCCTTTAACTTTCCCCACAGAAAGAGAGGGAAAATCCAAGGTAGCCACCATTATCGGAAAAATGTTCCCAACTTCAATTCTTAAGGTTCCCTGTTCTGGATTTTCTTTCACTTGGTGATACAAATTTCGAAAACCTCTAAGACACAGGAAACTCATGTATTCTAAATTACTACAACCATTCTATTCAAGGGGTTTTTACAAGCCTGTATTGAAGCCAAAAAGAGAACAGGAACAATGGTAGCCTTTGTCACCAAACACAAGGTGTGTACTTATTTTTGTTGATTAGTTTGAGAAGTCCAAATTTATGAGGTGTCATCACTTGGAGGTGGTCCTGACTGGGAAGAATCCTTTGTGCTGAAGTAAAGGCTGTTTGGACAATTTACAACCATCACTACAAAAATTCTAAAGCCAACACCTTGCCCGACAAAGCCTATTATGTGAAGTCCTAGGAATTGTGTACATAGCTAAGCTATCAAAACATGAATCGGACTGTTCAAAGTCCATTTCAAAACATGATTTTAAAAATAGAGGCAAACCGACCTATGTTAAAAATATATATATATATATATATATATATCAGAAGACAGTGAATATAAATCATTCAGAATATCTGTGAGATGCGTAGGTCACAAAAGAAAACTATGAGTTAGTATCTGATGAGTTGATGAAATCGGTTATAAAGAAAACATAATAAATATAGGGTGATTATTAATAGAATTGTTTTAGGAACAAATTAGTATTAAGATATATATATGATTATGCTATGAATATATTAGAATTTAACTATGCTAGATAAACGAATATTGATTGGATACCCAAATTATACAGGTATCCAGATAGATAAAAACTGTATGTGATGTTGATTAATATATATATATATATATATATATATATATAACTTGTGTCCTTTTTAAATGGACTAAATGTTTACAGATATACAATGATATGCATATATATCACCATTTTTATGCAAAGTGATTGATCAATAATTATGCTAAGCGTATTTGATAGTATGGGGTTAGTAGAATTCCCAAATATTAAAGATATAGATATTTCCACTAAAGTAAAATATACAGTATAAAATAAAATATATTACTTTACAGAGCAGCCCCAAAACACATGTGAGACCCCTGGTGGTTGAAGGCGCAATTACATTTACAACAGTTAGGCCTATAGGAAAGAGACACATATCTTTTGGGCTGAACATATTACAAATTTTATGATCTTATTGTGTGAGATGGTATTTAAGAAGCTAGATAGATAGAGGGAGGGCAGCTCAGGGGAACCTGAGAGCTCAGGGACCCACCCTGGGGAAGGGACACTGGGAGAGAAACATCTTCCCAGATAGACTGACAGCCATGCCTGGAAATATACTTTAAACCTCCAAGGAGATTCCTGAACCCGGTAGCTATCTTAAATCCAGACTAATAGCCATTTTGGAATGGGTAAATATGCCATGTTGATTTTATCTTGTATGTTCTCTTAACCATTGATGTATTGAATATTCTAGTATTGATAATCATTCTCCAGAATCAATAATCGCCTTTTCATAGATTTTTCTCTAATATTCAATTTTTATTATATATTACTTTTTGCATAGTTGCTTTTTATTGACAAACAAATGTCTAATTTGTTTCGCATTGTTCAACGTTACTTACCTGCAGCATAGTAACGGCTGGGTGTGTGAAATACAGACATTATGTTAAATTGTCAAGTATAAGGTTATTGATTCTACTGAAGAAGTTATCATGGTGATATTGTGTCCAAGGTACTACGCCCATTTTGAGGGTATTTCCATTAATTGTCAAATGTTCAAATAATGCAATCTGTATTTTAATTTCATGTAAATATTTGTTTTCTGTCAACCAATAAATGTGACTATTAAGTATGATCACTCGTCTCCGTGAACAAGTTTCGCATATATAGACTGTGTCGTATAGATTGATCTTGTATCTTAAAAATATCTTCGTTAAAAATTACTTATAAAAATGTGCGGGAAACTTTCCTTAAAAAAGCACAACATATTAAATGGAGGCACTGCTGAGATAACGTCGATATTTTGTACAGGATCAGTCATAGTTACGGTGGTGACAGAAATAATATTTTGCATGAAATTATTAATTATTAATTTTTTTAAAAAAATATTTTTGCCAAGAAAAATGTCTGGTCAAAGTGAATTTTATGTTGATGGGATTATCAAGAGTCAGTCCTTAGTGGTAATATGAGTACTCAGACAAATTTGATACAAGTACAGGAAATGTTGGATATGTTTTCAAAAATTAACATGACAAATCATGCCGAAAAAAGTTTGTCTAACGAGACTAGTCTAGAAGCAGGCATTGAAGGCCTTATAAACCACGCCCGTCAGTTAATAAAAGACGTGTGGAACGTGGAAGGTCAAAGCGATGAACTCACAGACAGCTCCTCTGAGACAAAAGAAATAGAAAGGCCTGATCCCATGCATTTTGAATTAAGCGATAACCTGATGTATCTTTATAGTGAGTTTAAAAGTCAATATACCCAACAGGAGAGTGATATCTTAGAACCCCAGTCCCATTTAATAGAAGGGGAATATGAGCCCACTAAAAAGCTAAAGGAAATTAATGACAAGGCAGATTGTTATGATGAGTCTACAGTGACAATGATGAAATATGAAATAAAACAGATGCAAAATAATGCAATAATAATGCTGGAAGAATGTCACCAATTAAATAAAGAGTGTAAACAATTAAGAGAGAAGGAGAGTTTTCTGCAGGAAAACGAGTCTCCTGACGAAAGTTGCAGAGTAATAGGCAGTGGAAATTTAAAAAGTTGCCGAGTAATAGGCAGTGGAAATTTAAAAAGTTGCAGAGTAATATGCAGTGGAAATTTAAAAGAAGAAACAAATCAGCTTAGGTCAGGACAGGAATCCCTAATTAAGCAACAAGAAGAATTAAAAGAACAAGGGAAGTTTATGCCCCAGAATAATGCTCAGATGCTTAACCCTGAAAGTATAGAATCTGATAATACTCCAAAATTTGACTCTCAACCTAAAGTTTGGGAGTTACGTAATGAAGAAGAATTAGAAAAAGTAACCATGTTCTACCCCAAGCCATCTGTAGAGCAAAGGGGGGGGGTAAAAATTGAACCACCACATAAAAGTAGGTCTAATCAGTTTTCTTTGGGATCAGAGAAAACTACAGGCTCCCCTAAACAGGACGCCTCAGAAATAATAGAATTTTTAAAAGATGCTGTCCCAGTGTTTAAGGAAGAGGGATCCGTGTGCATTATTGACCACATTGAGGCCTATGAAAATGCTTTATCAGCTTTAGGCCTAAATGATGACCAATCTAGGATTAATTTCTTATCGTGGGTATTTGAAACCAAACACCGTCCATTTTGCGAAGATTTAAAAAGTCTGTTGGGTACTGCCTGGCAAGAAATTAAAAACGGCTGTCATCTAGGATTTGTCCCGCACAAAAATGTTAATGCGGCTAACGCGGATATACACGATATCACATGTACCAATAATCAAGGCCCCACCGAATTTATGGATGTGCTCAAAAGCGATGTCCACTTAGCAGAAAAGGAGCCAGGTTATGATAAACCTGGGTTCAAACCCATGTTCTTCGAGGCCCCGCCTACCCACGTAAAAGTAAATTTAGCGAAAGATTACAAAGGGGGGTGTTCACTGGAGTCTTTGGTAAAAGAGAGTAACAATTTGTACTCTATCCAACAGACTGGTGAAAACAATGGAAGGCCTGAAAGCCCTATAATGAAATTTGTGGATGAATTTTATGTATCTCCTCAATCATTACAGTCCAAAACCAAGAAAAAGAGATACGCTGATATAGTCAGAAGAGAGATGCTACCGAGTTTCCCCAGTGGGAAACCAATGTCCCCACCCATCAGAAGGGGGGAGCAGAGACCACCCTTTAGAGGGGGAGTTCAAAGACCACCTCAGGAGTCTCATCCAAAGGATCCAGACCCGAGGTTTAGGAGAAACTATAGGGTATACCTCCAACGGGTCAGATTTAAACCTAAGGGTAGACACCCTCACCTTTACCGATGTAATTGGCTTCGGGGGCCTACACGGGTAAATAGGGAGAAACTACAGGGTAGGACACCTCAAAATCCCCAGAACAATAGGGAACAACTAAGGCCCAGACAACTATCCCAAAATCAAGACAATGTTTCTGATGGTGATATGTCTGATCAAACTGAGCCAGTAGTCCCCAGAAAGGTACAGAAACCGGGTCCCACAACCCAATTCTGATCAGTTTATAAGCAATACAGAAACCAAAATAGACAAAATTACGGATATGTTACACGGTTTGAATAAGTACTGAATGCATGTACTCAAGCGCTACTATGAATTTAAAATCAGAGATGCAACCGATATTTAAGATAACCAAATGATGTAGCTGCAACCCATATAATAGTGTTCCCACACGTAAAATAAGTTAAAGACAAGTACACATTTTTGTGTAATAGGTGCGCTTAAATCAACCTTAAAAACTCAATAGATTGTTTAAAATAAGTTATTTAGGAGACCTCTGCGCAAAACGTGAATAATATGTGATATATGAATACGTGATAAAATAAATAAAACAGTGTTAAGTGTATTAAAACTTCCTTCAAAAGGTGAATTTGCTGAGGTATAGATGGCTGCAGTGCGCATAAACCTCATACAATATATGGTTTGATAATCCGTGCAAACCAAAGCTTGGTCAAATGAGGAACAGATATATAGGATCTAAAATGTTGAACTTTCTATAGTACACCGGCAAATGGTGTGGACCAGTTGGTTACTTTAGTTCAGTGTGTTGTGCCAATTTGTGAAATAAATAAATAGATTGACTTAATTAATTGAATAGATTAAAAACCACGAGTGTATCAATGGTTTCATTGCTAAAATGAACATGAATAGCAATTCTTCAAGGGGCAAATCCTGTGGCCAGCCAAGGGCCACAGAGCCTTTTAAGCGCCTATGTTAAAATAAATCAGAGGAATGCACTGAATAAAGATATAGGAAGCAGAGGTTCTAACACTATGTTTCTCCCAGGTCACAGTAATGAGGATCCTGAAATCCCTTCCGGGGGATTGTGGTTGTTAGATATTAATTATTCTCCTATTTTTCAGTGGTCACTTCATTCCTCTGACATAAACAGGTCGCTCCAAACAGCCTAATTTCAAGAAGTCGACGAAGACGGTAATTCCAGAGGAAGACCGAATCCTAAAGACATTAATATCAGGAGGCCTAAATGGTTTGATATTTTGGTAAAAGATGAGGAGTCACCCGCATAAGGTAGTTTGATTGCCTCAAATGAGTTATATTGACACCCCAAAGGGGGGAGAATTTATTTGTTTTATTCCTCACAAGTAGAAGGTTGACTATAATGCCAAATATCTTATTACTGACAGTGAGTTGTCACTTACATGTCAAACTGAAATGCTTTTATTGTTACTCCAGAACCGCTACAATTAAGCTAAAAAAAAAGAAAAATGGTTCTGAAGAACATAAGTCAGTCATAAATGTCTGGTATCCACAGCTATTAATAAATGTCCTCATGATAATGAGCCCTGGAGCTTGGTCTCCCATAGCAAATGTGTCATACATTGTCTTTATATCCAAGGTGTTTAGTTAAAGGACTGATAACACAATGGGAAAGAGGGGGGGCTCTGAGGAAGCCCAGGATACCTGCTTGACATGGATATCTCAAAATCATATAAAAAGAAAAAGGACATATATGTTTTTCTCATGGAATCTATTTTCCTTTACAGAACCAATATGTCCATGAGCCGGTCAACAGAACCGAGAGTCCAACATGTGTGAAACATCCAGAGAAGGAACCGTATGTGGAATCCAGGGACATCATTGATGGCCAGTCTACAGGGACAAAACCCACCAGGACAGCCAAGAACCAAAAGGTGCCCGGAGTGATCCATTTCCCGCCAAAGAACAGATGACGGCCCTGAGATGCACACATCGATCACAAACCCATTTTTGTTTTCCAAAAAAAAAAATTACACCCATCTGCAGGTGTCTATACCTTTTAAATATATCCACAATCCGGATCCATTTTCACAACTCGACTTACAAGGCCCAAACGAAGCCAGATTTCTTCAATAAGTTGCATTGGGAAAATCTGTCAGATGACTTCCGGCAACCGACAAATTTCCAAGGGGGGCTTTGTTATGAATTTATGAAGAAATATATCTTTACTATTCAATGACAGAAATGAATAATTTCAAAAAGACACGTGAACTGTGAGGTCACCATAATTGACCTTTCGAAAACCTCTAAGACACAGGAAACTCATGTATTCTAAATTACTACAACCATTCTATTCAAGGGGTTTTTACAAGCCTGTATTGAAGCCAAAAACAGAACAGGAACAATGGTAGCCTTTGTCACCAAACACAAGGTGTGTACTTATTTTTGTTGATTAGTTTGAGAAGTCCAAATTTATGAGGTGTCATCACTTGGAGGTGGTCCTGACTGGGAAGAATCCTTTGTGCTGAAGTAAAGGCTGTTTGGACAATTTACAACCATCAATACAAAAATTCTAAAGCCAACACCTTGCCCGACAAAGCCTATTATGTGAAGTCCTAGGAATTGTGTACATAGCTAAGCTATCAAAACATGAATCGGACTGTTCAAAGTCCATTTCAAAACATGATTTTAAAAATAGAGGCAAACCGACCTATGTTAAAAATATATATATATATATATATATATATCAGAAGACAGTGAATATAAATCATTCAGAATATCTGTGAGATGCGTAGGTCACAAAAGAAAACTATGAGTTAGTATCTGATGAGTTGATGAAATCGGTTATAAAGAAAACATAATAAATATAGGGTGATTATTAATAGAATTGTTTTAGGAACAAATTAGTATTAAGATATATATATGATTATGCTATGAATATATTAGAATTTAACTATGCTAGATAAACGAATATTGATTGGATACCCAAATTATACAGGTATCCAGATAGATAAAAACTGTATGTGATGTTGATTAATATATATATATATATATATATATATATATAACTTGTGTCCTTTTTAAATGGACTAAATGTTTACAGATATACAATGATATGCATATATATCACCATTTTTATGCAAAGTGATTGATCAATAATTATGCTAAGCGTATTTGATAGTATGGGGTTAGTAGAATTCCCAAATATTAAAGATATAGATATTTCCACTAAAGTAAAATATACAGTATAAAATAAAATATATTACTTTACAGAGCAGCCCCAAAACACATGTGAGACCCCTGGTGGTTGAAGGCGCAATTACATTTACAACAGTTAGGCCTATAGGAAAGAGACACATATCTTTTGGGCTGAACATATTACAAAATTTATGATCTTATTGTGTGAGAGGATATTTAAGAAGCTAGATAGATAGAGGGAGGGCAGCTCAGGGGAACCTGAGAGCTCAGGGACCCACCCTGGGGAAGGGACACTGGGAGAGAAACATCTTCCCAGATAGACTGACAGCCATGCCTGGAAATATACTTTAAACCTCCAAGGAGATTCCTGAACCCGGTAGCTATCTTAAATCCAGACTAATAGCCATTTTGGAATGGGTAAATATGCCATGTTGATTTTATCTTGTATGTTCTCTTAACCATTGATGTATTGAATATTCCAGTATTGATAATCATTCTCCAGAATCAATAATCGCCTTTTCATAGATTTTTCTCTAATATTCAATTTTTATTATATATTACTTTTTGCATAGTTGCTTTTTATTGACAAACAAATGTCTAATTTGTTTCGCATTGTTCAACGTTACTTACCTGCAGCATAGTAACGGCTGGGTGTGTGAAATACAGACATTATGTTAAATTGTCAAGTATAAGGTTATTGATTCTACTGAAGAAGTTATCATGGTGATATTGTGTCCAAGGTACTACGCCCATTTTGAGGGTATTTCCATTAATTGTCAAATGTTCAAATAATGCAATCTGTATTTTAATTTCATGTAAATATTTGTTTTCTGTCAACCAATAAATGTGACTATTAAGTATGATCACTCGTCTCCGTGAACAAGTTTCGCATATATAGACTGTGTCGTATAGATTGATCTTGTATCTTAAAAATATCTTCGTTAAAAATTACTTAATAAAAATGTGCGGGAAACTTTCCTTAAAAAAGCACAACAAGAGAGAGAGAGAGAGACTGCTCCAAATTTCCCCCAGGGAGACTGCTCCATATTGTCCCTGCAAGGCTAGCTAGCTACTAGTACTGTTAGTGTGATGGTTGGACTTTCTGGTGAGCACACTAGACAAGCAGACAGGGGCCAGGGCTGGGCAGCTTCAGGCAGCGTGACCACAAGACGAGAGACTCCGCTGGCTTCTTTGCAATTGAATGACAGCTGGCGGGAACAAGCATGCCGTGCATGGCTTTTATTCACATGCCGGATGTGTGCCATGATGTCACATGCAGGCACACCCCGACCTGCCTCTTTACCTGACCCAGGCAGTAGTATTCGGCTGGCTTCAGCTGCACAGTTTCAAAACCGACCACCGCCATTTATTTTACGGGCACTTGTTGCCCTTTCATGGACATTTACAAACAGGCAAAAAAGCCAGAATTTTACAAACCGCTATGGACAGTTGACAACCCTGAATGTGTGGATCGGGGAATCGGTTCATTTTTTTTTTATAAGGCGTCTGGCTGATCAAAAAACGATCCATCTATGGCCAGTTTAAGATATAAATACAGGAGGTAAGATAGTTTACAGTCCATTATCAGAAAATAAAGCAGTGATACAGATGAAGATCTCTTTGACTTAATAATTTGTGTACATTTTCTTTTTTTTTATTATTGGAATATGTGATCAGGGTATGCATAAGGAAGGTGGTTTGATGGGGAAGTGGGACCAGACCTTGTTTAGTATTAAGCTGGCCATAGATGATTTGAATCCCGGCCAGTTCAGCAGAGACCAGCCAAGATTTGAACCATGTATGGTCAGGCTGAATGTACCCAAGTTCATTGATCGATAAACTTGGTTACAACCAGTCTTTGTTGCTAGCAGCAACCCCTGTGTTTTCCTGGCAAAGAAGAACACGATAGCTCCGCAGTCAGTGTTGATAGGGGAATAAAGCAATTTTCTCTACTGTAACCACAGGAAAATCACTCCATCTATGGCCAGCTTTAATCCAGTACTAATTCCAACCTAAAGTAAAAAATTCACAATCATTTATACCCTATTTGCTTATTCATTGAAAACGCTAAACATGCTTTAACATTGGCTAAAGTTTGCTTTTATCCATATGTTGACACACGGGTTGATCTACTAAAGGCAAAGATGGTGTTCATTTTGCAAGGGAAGTTGTACTTTGCAAGGGAATTATCCCTATTACTTAGTGAATAAGATAAAACTCTGCTGACTTCCATCATCCAATTATGTGCAAGCTGTTTTTTTTTTTTCTTGTACATGTTTGGGTATTCTTAGCAAAGTGAGTAAATTTAGTAAGCTCCAGGGAAGGTTCCCGAGGAAAGTGAAAAGCTTATTTGCCTTTAGTAAATCAATCCCATCTTCACAAGAAATTCTAATAGCGTGCCATATTTTGTAACTTATGGAAACAGTGAATATATAGAACTTACTCTGTGATGATTGTCCCTTTTTAAAATCAGACTTTATATTTTAATTACTTGAATCCTATGTGCCGCTTTAACCACTGCATGCCCTTAGGATGTACCCATATGTCCTCAGGTTGAAGTGGTTACACCGGAATCGTGGCTGCAGCTGCCAGTATCAAAATTTTCAGGTAGCAATTGGCTTTCAAGTAGCAGTGATCTGAGTGGCTCTACAGGCACCTGATCACTTCTACATGGCACAGAAAGGGGCTCCGCTCCTGCCACTGCCTGCTGCAAACTGTCTGGCTGGCTGCTAGAGGAGGAAAGGCAGATACATCTGTACTCGTCCCTCCTATATGATGTCAGAAACCAGAAGCGACAAGGATTTTGTCACTTCCGGTTTCGGATTGTTATATCAAAGCTGTTACTAGCTTGTAAATCATATGGTTAAACCAATCTCAGTTTGATTAGATGCTTTTGAGGACAGAAAAGAGATTTGGAGTCTTGTAGACCCCAGATCTCTCAGTAATATGTACCTGTCACTGCCCAGGCTATCAAAAGGGATATTGTTCATCCCTCATGATAGCAACAAGGTTGATCTAACAAAAAAGGGACAGTGTAAAAAAGAAATTTAAATAAATAAATAAAAAAAAAATATATATATATATATTTTTTTTTTTTAAAGCACTCCCGTCCCTTTTGCTCAAATGCAAACGAAAACATACAGTCCCACACGTAAAGTATATGTAAACAGTGATCGCACATGTGGTGTATCATCGTGAACATCAGAGTGAGAGCAATAATTCTGTGTGCAATGCACGTTGTTGCGGCATGCTAGTGTGAAGTTCAAGGGGTTAAAGCATGCCTTGAGGAGTAGATTCAACACCTACTCACTGCCTATCAAATACTCTCTGAAGAACTATTTCACTTCAGAGAGTAATGCTAGTGTGAACAAGCTCTAAAAGAGACCTTGAGTGGGTAAAATAACAGTCTTTATGCAGAAAACAACCTTGCTTATGTGATACTCGAAAAATTTGAATATCGTGCAAAAGTTCATTTATTTCACTAATGCAACTTAAAAGGTGAAACTAATATATGAGATAGACTCATTACATGCAAAGCAAGATAGTTCAAGCTGTGATTTGTCATAATTGTTATGATTATGGCTTACAGCTCATGAAAACCCCAAATCCACAATCTCAGAAAATTAGAATATTACATGCAATCAATAAAATAAGTATTGTACATAGAACAATATCGGATAAAATTATAAGCATGCATATGTACCCAGTACTTGGTTTGGGCCCCTTTTGCAGCAATTACTGCCTCAGTGCAGTGTGGCATGGTATCTATCAGCCTGTGGCACTGCTGAGGTGTTATGGAAGACCAGGATGCTTCAATAGCGGCCTTCAGCTCTTCTGCATTGTTCGGTCTCATGTCTGTCATCTTTTGCTTGGCAATGCCCCATAGATTCTCTATGGGGTTCAGGTCAGGCAAATTTGCTGGCCAATCAAGCACAGTAATCCCACGGTCATTGAACCAGGTTTTGGTGCTTTTGGCAGTGTGGGCAGGTGCCAAGTCCTGCTGGAAAATGAAGTTAGCATCCCCATAGAGCTCGTCTGCGGAAAGAAGCATGAAGTGCTTCAAAATCTCTTGGTAGACGGCTGCGTTGACCCTGGACTTAATGAAGCACAGTGGACCAATACCAGCAGATGACATGGCTCCCTAAATCAACACAGACTGTGGAAACTTCACACTGGACTTCAAGCATCTTGCAGTGTGTGCCTCTCCATTCTTCCTCCATACTCTGGGTCCTTGGTTTCCAAATGAGATGTAAAATTTGCTCTCATCAGAAAAGAGGACCTTGGACCACTGAGCAACAGACCAAGTCTGTTTTTCCTTAGCCCAGATAAGACGCTTCTGACGTTGTTTGTTGTTCAGGAGTGGCTTGACAAGAGGAATATGACATTTGAAGCCCATGTCCAGGATCCATCTGTGTGTGGTGGCTCTTGATGCACTGACTAAAGTCTCAGTCCACTCCTTGTGAAAGTCCCCAACACTTTTGAATGGCCTTTTCCTGACAATCCTCTCCAGGCTGCGGTCATCCCGGCTGCTTGTGCACCTTTTTCTTCCACACTTTTTGCTTCCACATAACTTTCTATTAATGTGCTTTGATACAGCACTTTGGGAACATCCAACTTCTTTTGCAATTACCTTTTGAGGCTTTCCCTCCTTATGGAGGGTGTCAATGATGGTTTTCTGCACAACAGTCTTTCCCATGATTGTGATTCCTACTGAACCAGACTGAGAGACAATTTAAAGGCTCAGGAACCATTTGCAGGTGTTATGGCTTAATTAGCTGATTAGATTCTAATTTTCTGAGATTGTGGATTTTGGGTTTTCATGAGCTGTAAGCCATAATCATCAAAATGATGACAAATCACGGCTTGAACTATCTTGCTTTGCATGTAATGAGTCTATCTCATATATTAGTTTCACCTTTTAAGTTGCATTAGTGAAATAAATTAACTTTTGCATGATATTCACATTTTCTTTGTAAAAAGTTATTGTGAGGTAAAGTAACAAACACCGTTTAAATAGCTTACCCGTCTTAATGAATATGCCTATTTCTTTATCATGATTTGTGATTTAGTTTTCCCCCCAATCTATATTTTGACATCTTTGTTTATGAGTGTAGGTGTGGACTGTGACGTGATGTGGTTTTCCAGGCGGCTTCATGTTAAAGTCATAGGAAAGTGTGTGCTAATGGAAAGATGAGAGTGAGGATTATAAAGATTATGGAAGTTCCAGAAAAGCTGAGGAAGTTTCCAAAAATCTGTCATAAGAACTAAGGAAGGGGCTTTGTGATATGTTTAAAAGTAGATATAAAAATTGGGTAAATTATACTTCGAAGAACAAACACCAAAACAATGAAGCCCCATTTTTAGACATGTAGTCTAAAAGTTGTGCCCACAAAGCAAGCAGAGGCCAAATAACTAGACACCAGTATTGCATGTAGGCTCCCTGCAGCTCCCATTACTGCCTTACCATGTCTTATTCTGTACTGTATCTCTTTGCAGAGGTGGCCATCTTGGCAGAGGAGTGGGACTATCGATGCCAGAGCTGTCCCCTGATAACTGACTGTCTGATAGCTGGTGGGAAAATATTCAAGAAGTAGGAGATGGGGAGGAAGCACATACTCACCGATGCATGCAGCACAGTAGTGACATCACCAAATCTTATGCCAAACTTCTTGAGAATAGCAATGACAGGAAGCAATACCCTACAGTCAGCAGAAGAAAACACACTTCCTCAGGCAAACTACAGGTGCAGACAAGCCCCAGGTGCAGACCCCGGCTCACCACTGTCCACAGCAGATACGAAGAAGAAAATGAAATGGTCCCACACTGAAGCCAAATGAATGCTTGATAGAAAACCTTTATTGTCAGATGCCAGACACAGGTACGGGAATCACAGTTGACGCGTTTCACACGGGTATATCGTGCTTGTTCACAACATAGATATGTTCGCTGCACAGGCTACTTAAAGTGAATGCCTAGGTGTAACCACACCCAAAAATCTGTGCTGAGACAACAGCTGATGCACATATGGATGAACATTCTGCTATTTGAATAAAAAAACATTGCATGGGATATAGTACAACAAACAAAAAAAGAAAAGAAAAGAAAAAGACAAAAAGCAAAAAGAATGAGTAGCCACCCTGGCGGTATGATTATGTCAGATTTTTGCGTCTCAAAGCGGTACATTGTTTGCATTGAAATTTGGTGTTTTATATTGTAGGCCTGTAATTCTTAGTAATAACACACTTAAATCTCCAAACAAGAGTCTAGTAGACATCCTGGGTATGATAAAGTTTGAAATACAAAATGATAAATTATACAGTAATATAATAGATAACTATAAATACTTATAAAAAATAATAATATACAGTAATAGTAATAAAATGAATTTCCCCACGAATCACTATCGCTCAATTCTGCAAGTGTTCTAATTTACTATCGCTGTTTTCTAGCTGGTCTAAAACCACTTTTGACGTAAAGGGACACTTTTTGGTTGCCATGGACAATCTAAAGTTTCCAGGCAGAAAGAACAGTATATATAATATAAAACTGCAGGGAAGGCACTGGACAAAGCACTAGTGACAAAAGGGAGGTGAAATTATTTGATACAGTAATGCAATCTGTAAGATTACAGTGTACTGTATGTGTTGTTTTCTGTGCTTTTTGAATTTGCCGCCAGGCTCCGCCCCATGCGTCGCGATGCTCGCAGGGAACGGAGCTTCGCACACAGAGCATTGGGCGGAGGACACAGCCTGCAGACACAGCGGGGGGACATCACAGGATCCTGGTGACAAGGTAAGTACACTGCACCAGGATTCTGCAATGCAATCCAGAACGAAAGTGGAATACCTTCATCCACTGCGCTGTGTGCTATGGGAGACATATCTGATTCACATTCACATCATCTTTAAAATAATTCTTTATAATCGCTATATTAATGATGAATTTATTGATGTCCAAAATAGTTAAAAAAATATTAAAATGTCTCTGAGGACAAAGGTTGAGACCCCTTGAGAGGAGTGAGTTCTCCTCAAGGGAGAGAGTCCTAGTGGAAAGGTTAAGGACATTACAAGTACCTGCGGGGAGTGGTCCGGAGTGGATAGCGGTTGCCCCCACCGTTTCCATCCTCATTTTTGTCCCCATCTTGTTTTTTTGTGCCTCGATTGCGTTGACTCTTGTATGGTTTCCGTTTTTGTATCCCGTTTTTTGATTGACTGGATGTGCTGTTGCCATTCACTCGCCTGGTACATGGTGTCTGTACAGTTGAATAATCCAAATCAGAAGTCCTCAGTGTATTCAGATTTGGTGTCAGAAAAGCTAACATGATTGCCGGATGTGTGGCCCCAATTGCGTCTGCGTTTCCACACATACACAGTGTTTGTGTTATAGTCCAGTTTGTCTCTCAACATTTTTTTCTTTCTTAGTTTCAATGATCTTTTTCAAATCTGTTTAGTCTTTCATTAAATAATTTATCCAAATCTGTGAAATCAGCCATATTTTGTAGTGGCTTGATGTCCTCCTGAAGTATGGAAATTTCATTCTGTAATTTTTCAATCTCCTTGTCAATGGCGTCCCTGGGGGGGGGGGGGGCAGAGGGGGCCCTGACCCCCCCAAAATTATGCTGTGCCCCACCATGTGCCCCCCCAAAAAAAAAAATCAAAAAAATTTTTTTTTTTTTTTTTTTTTAAAAAGGCAATGTCTTTTTGTTTGCATTCGTAGCGGATGTGCCACATCTTACTCAGGCCGCTGCTGGAGTAACACAGTCTCTATTGAGAGGGGAGTATTCTTCTAGCCTGGACGCGTGGGTAAGTGTGTGCACTGCAGTACACTGTAATCACTGAACTGCATTATCTCCATCTCTTCTCTCCACCATCTGTCCCTCCCCTCTCCTGTTCTTTCAAGACCTTCACAACTTACTTTCACTTTCAGTTAGGCAGGTAATAGACTAAGCAAATTTCTTTCCTGCATCCACAGAGTGCAGGAAAGAAACTTGCATGATTCCCCCATCAACACAGACAGTGGTGACAAGGGGAATATCCTTCCTGCCCAGCAATTGTATTCTCCCAACAAACAGTCATTATCACTAGTGGCTATAGCAACCACTAGTGATAATCATAAGAGTATCTGGCAGGCTGGTTGTTCCCAATTTGATCGATCAACTTGGTACATTCAGCCTGATCATTAATGGTTCAAATCTCAGCCAGTTCCCGATGAACCAGCTGAGATTTAAACTGCCTATGGCTGGTCTTAGCACTTAGGCAGCCCATACATTGATCACTTTTTTAATTTAACTAGTAGGTTGCATTAAGAAAAAAAAAAGAAATGATCCAATTCTCCCATCTACACATTATAGGTGGATGGGGAATCCTCCAAGTGTGGACCAGTGGTGGAACTACCAGAGTTGCTGTCCTGTCCCGGATATTCACAGCGCTGGTCTCTGTCTCCATGGCAGCGGCGGCACATTGGAACCCAATGCTGGTTACTTTATGGGGCTAATGTACAGGAGGGCCAGCACAATTTGTTGTTAGAGATGGGCTGGGCATGGTCAAAATCCAACATGCCCGACCCCGCCAGGAAGCCCACACTGCACAGCGCTAATCACAGGCAGTGAGACATTTCCTTTTCCTTAGCTGCACAGATCAGGAATGTCTCACTGCCTGTGATTAGCTGTGTGCAGTGTCGGCTTCCTGGTGGGATCGGGCATGTGGGGTTTCAAACACACCCAAGCCCATCTCTAATGGTTGTAGACAGTTGACCTCCTTGCAGGTTGCTTAGCAGCAGTGCAGCCTTCTCTGACATGCTGATCGTGATGCAATCCAGGTGATGCTCCTAGTCAAATCCTAGTGTTAAATATCATAGTGGTTTTATTGATCAAAGCCCACACCTTACAGGCATAGAGCCGACACCTTACAGGCATAGAGCCGACACCTTACAGGCATGGAGCCCACACCTTACAGGCATGGAGCCCACACCTTACAGGCATAGAGCCCACACCTTACAGGCATAGAGCCCACACCTTACAGGCAAAGAGCCCACACCTTACAGGCGTAGAGCCCACACCTTACAGGCGTAGAGCCCACACCTTACAAGCGTAGAGCCCACACCTTACAGGCGTAGAGCCCACACCTTACAGGCGTAGAGCCCACACCTTACAGGCAAAGAGCCCACACCCACACCTTACAGGCAAAGAGCCCACATGGCTGCTGAACATACGGTGGATATGGTTGTACTGTTGATGCTAATAAATACTGTGTTTATTAGATCTGACTGGGAGCATCACCTGGATCACATCCTGATCAGCATGTCAACAGAGAAGGTTATACAGCATTACTGCTGCTAGGTGACCAGCTGGGGGCTCGGCTCTCTATAACCAATAGTGCCAGCCTTCCCCTGCATGCACCCATAATGTCACCAGCACTAGGGCCTAATAGACTGCTGCCGCTGCCAAGGAGACAGATGCCAGACCAGCACTGTCAATAGCTGGGGAACACCACAGTGGCAGAACACCAAGGCCCGGAGACAAGACAACCTTTGCAAACCTGATAGTTCTCCCACTGCTTTGGACCCTTATATTTACTTGGTATGCTGGTGACATATATCTCTTCTGCCACCCTGGGGATCGTAGTAAAATTGCATTTTATAGTTGCCCCCCTAATTTTGTCCCTGTCCCCCCATGTGCCCCCCCTAAATATGAAAGCTGGAGACGCCACTGCTCCTTGTTCTTGGATGAAATACCCTACACAGTATATTTCAGAAATAGAAGTGTTTTATTAATTAACAAAATGGAAAGTGAATGAACAGAAAATAAATTGAAATCAAATCAATATTTGGTGTGACCACCATTTGCCTTTAAAACAGCATCAATTCTTTTAGCTACATTTGCACAGTTTTTGAAGGAACTTGGCAGGTAGGTTGTTCCAAACATCTTGAGAACTAACCACAGATATTCTGTGAATGTAGGGTGCCTCAAATCCTTCTGTCTCTTCATGTAATTCCAATAGACTTGATGATGTTGAGATCAGGGCTGTGTGGGGGCCAAATCATCACTGCCAGGACTTCCTCTTTACGCTGAAGATATTTTTAACCATTTCCCGCCCGGTCAATAGCAGATTGACGTCCGGGAAGTGGTTCTGTTATCCTAACTGGGCGTCATATGACGTCCTTCAGGATAACATGCCGCTGCGTGCCCATGGGGGTGCGCATAGCGGCGACCGGTGGAGCGGTGTGTCAGTCTGGCGGAGGCGGAGGCTCTTTACCATGTAATCAGCCGTGTCCAATCACGCTGATCACAATGTAAACAGGAAAAGCTGGTGATCGGCTTTTCCTCACTTGCGTCTAACAGACGCGAGTAGAGGAGAGCCGATTGGCGGCTCTCCTGACAGGGGGGGTCTGCGCTGATTGTTTATCAGCGCAGCCCCCCTCAGATGACCACACTGGATCACCAGGGACTCCACTAGGACCACCGGGGAAGGGGGCAACATGTGAATGGCCAGGTATGTACCCCCTGGCCATTCACATGTTCAAATGAATGCCCAATTAGTGCCAATCAGTGCCCACAAATGGGCACTGATTGGCACCAGTATGTAATAAAAGAGAACAGTGATGACTAGCAATGCCACCCATCAGTGCCACCCATCAGTGTCCATCAGTGCCCATCCGTGCCACCTATTAGTGCCATCCATAAGTACCCATCAGTGCCGCCTATGAGTGCCCATCAGTGCCGCCTATGAGTGCCCATCAGTGCCGCATATGAGTGCCACCTTTCAGTGCCCATCAGTGCCGCCTATCAGTGCTCATCATCAGTGCCCATCAGTGCCCATCAGTGCCACCTCATCAGTGCCGCCTTATCAGTGCCTGTCAGTGCAGCCATATCAGTGCCCATCATTGAAGGAGAAAACTTACTTATTTACAAAAAAAATTAACAGAAACAAAGAAAAACTTTTTTTTTTTTTAATTTTCGGTCTTTTTTTATTTGTTGCGCAAAAAATATAAACTGCAGAGGTAATCAAATACCACCAAAAGAAAGCTCTATTTATGGGAACAAAATTATAAAAAATTGGATTGGGTACAGTGTAGCATGACCGCACAATTGTCATTCAAATTCCGACAGCGCTGAAAGCTGAAAATTAGCTTGGGCAGGAAGGTGTCTAAGTGCCTGGTATTGAAGTGGTAATGACATTGGCTGTATGCTTGGGGTCATTGTCCTGCAGAATACATTTGAGGTCTGATGGCATAGCCCGATGGATAAGTATCTGCTTGTATTTCTCAGCATTGAGGATACCCAGTGGCGTCCCGTCCATCCATAGGGGCGACGCCCCCCCTTCCAGGCAGCCCCAAAAAAAATATTTCAAAAAAATATTTTTTTTAATACTGGCCCTTTAAAAAAAATAAAAATACAAAAAAAGTTCCTTAAGTGCACTGTGTTCAGACGCCGGACACAGTGCCCTTATGGGAAGCGCCACGTCTATGCAATCACGAGATTGCAGACATGGCGCTGCATTTGCGAGCGCTTAGCCCGCCTTGCAGCATTTTATGAAGCGCCGAGTAGCTTCCGCCCGGCCATAGTAATATATACTACAGGCGCCGGGCGGAAGCTACTCGGAGCTTCAGATTTGATTGACATCTGACCTCAGTTAGACCTCAGTTAGATGTCACTTCCTGTCTCTCTCTCCCATTGCGCCCGGGAGAGGAACCAGGAAGTATGCCGCTCCATCAGCGCTGCCAGTGGAAGGAGACACCGCAGGAGAGGACAACAGCAAGGTAAGTACCGCTGGGGGGGGGTTTGAAGTGACAGAGGCTGCATTTAATGGGACACAGGCAGGCTGCATTTGGGGGGGGGCACAGGCTGCATTTGGGGGGGGACAGAGGCTGCATTTAATGGGACACAGACAGGCTGCATTTGGGGGGGAACAGAGGCTGCATTTGGGGGGACAGAGGCTGCATTTGGTGGACAGAGGCTGCATTTGGGGGGGACAAAGGCTGCATTTGGTGGACACGGGCTGCATTTAATGGGACACAGGCAGGCTGCATTTGGGGGGGGGACAGGCTACATTTGGGGGGGGCACAGGCTGCATTTAATGGGACACAGGCAGGCTGCATTTGGGGGGGACAGAGGCTGCATTTGGGGGGGCAGAGGATGCATTTGGGGGGGCAGAGGCTACATTTGGGGGACAAAAGCGGCTGAATTTGGGGGACAGAGGCTGTATTTGGTGGGACAGAGGCTGCATTTGGGGGGACAGAGGCTGCATTTTGTGGGACAGAGGCTGGGACGGAGGCTGCATTTAGTGGACACGGGCTGCATTTAATGGGACACAGGCAGGCTGCATTTGGGGGGGCACAGACTGCATTTTGGGGGGGCAGAGGCAGCATTTAATGGGACACAGGCAGGCTGCATTTGGGGGGGACAGAGGCTGCATTTGGGGAGGGCAGAGGCTGCATTTGGGGGGACAGAGGCTGCATTTGGGGGGACAGAGGCTGCATTTGGGGGGACACAGGCTGCATTTGGGGGGACAGAGGCTGCATTTGGGGGGGACACAGGCTGCATTTTATGTGAAAAACTCTGCATTTGATGTGACACAGGCTGCATTTGTTGTGACACAGGTTGCATGTAAGGAGGGACTCCGCTGGGGGCACCTGATGTAAGGGAAGACTCTGCTGGGGACTCCTGATGGCATCTGGTTGTAGGCGACGTGGCTGGTGACACGCTCAGGGCTCCCACTGATTCTGCATTATGGTAAGTTGAATGATTTAATTTTATATTACAATGTAATAATAGAAATAATGCGCTTTAATCATCCTGAAACCATAACAACCATGGTGCCGGGATGATTGAAGTGCTAACACCAGGTGTTTGGAGTATCTTTATCTGCTGATTGTTAAACTTTCTAGAATACACATATTCCTATTGTTGCGTACTATCTGGGCCTGCTGTCCCTTCATTCCTCTCTCCCTCCATCCCTCGTTCATCTCAGACGATAACCACACCACCTTAGAGCCACGCCCACTATTTTGCTCAAACCACGCCCATTTTCACCAAGTGGGAGGGGTAAATAAGGAAGGGCGGGGTCTGGCACCCCCCTATCCTAAAACTTCACCAGCCGCCACTGAGGATACCATTAATCATGACCAAATCTCGAATCCGTTTGCACCATGTTTTACTGTTGCCTGCAAACACACATTATTGTACCTCTCTCCAGCCCTTCGGTGAACAAACTGCCTCTCGTTACAGCCAAATATTCAAAAATTTGACTCATCAGACCAAAGCAGCTGCTGCTATTTTTCTGCACCCCAGTTCCTATATTTTTGTGTATAGCAGAGTCGCTTAGCCGTGTTTCCATGTAGGAGGTATGGCTTTTTGGGCACAATTCTTCCACAATTCTTCCATGAAGAGCACGTTTAGCCGGACTTCCCTGGACAGTTGATGGGTGTACCTGTGTCCCACTGGTTTCCACCAGTCCTGTGCTGATGACACTGTTAGACATCTTCTGATGTCGAAGGGAAGTAAGCATGATCTGCTGCATTAAAGTGGTGGGACACCCTGAAATGTTGATAACAATTTAAAATGAAAAAAAAAATATATATATATTTTTTTTACTTACCAGAAATGTCTGTTGCTAGGCAGATCGTCCTAATCTGCCTCTTCCAGCTCCACGGTGATGTTCTCTCCTCTGCTCCGAGCGCCGTCTTCTGGTGAATGGGGCGCGGTGTGTTATGGGAACTGTGTCCCACAACACATCGCGTTCCCCATTCACAAATTCGACTCGCGCATGCGCAGTAGGCCGCGCGCCGACTCGCGCATGCGCAGTAGGAAACAGGCAGCCGTTTCCCTTACTGAGGATGGCGGCGCTGGAACCGGATTGCCGAGGGACATCTCGGCCTCCACGACCGACATCGCGGGCGCCCTGGGAGGGTAAGTGTACTTATTAAAAGTCAGCAGCTACTTTTTTTTTAGCTGCTGACTTTTAAAAAATAATTTTTAAAACGTCAGGATACCATTTAAGCACAATTTACCACCTCAGTGACAGACACTTTAACCCCCTTTCTGCCCATGCCATTTTTACGTTTCCATGCTGTGGCACTTTGAATGACAATTACTCTGTCATGCAACACTGAACCCAAATTAAATTGTTATAATTTTTTTGGACAGATGGAGCTTTCTTTTGGTGATTTTTAATCACCGTGTTTTTTTTTTTTTTTTTAGCTATATAAAATAAAAAAATACCAAACACTTTAAGAAAAAACAAGTTTTTCTTTCTGTTATAAAATTTTGCAAATAAATAATCTTTCTTCTTAAATTGAGGCCAAAATACAGTGCCTTGAAAAAGTATTCACCCCCCCCCCCCCCCTGGCATTTTTCGTGTTTTGTTGCCTTACAACCTGGAATTAACATGGATTGTTTGAGGATTTGCATCATTTAATTTACAGAACATGCCCACAACTTGGAAGATGTTTTTTTTTTTATTTATTTTTTGTGAAGCAAACAACAAATAGGACATAATAACAGAAAAAGTCAATGTGCATAACCATTCACCCCCCTAAAGTCAATACTTTGTAGAGCCACCTTTTGCGCCTATCACAGCTCCAAGTCGCTTTGGATAAGTCTCTATGAGCTTGCCACATATTTCCACTGGGATTTTTGCCCAATCCTTTCGTTTGCAAAACTGGAGGAAAAGAAACACAGCGCCTCTAAGTGCAGTATTTGTAAACCATTTGATTATATTAGAGATTGGATGAAGGGTTGGGGCAAAGAAATGGAGGCATTTCTCATTGTCTGAGCTACCTAAAAAAAACTAGACTATGAACTATCTAAAGTAATTACGACATTTTAAACCAATTTTTTAAAAATTTTTATGGTTTACCATCATATTTCTGAGTTTTCTGTCCCCAAAAATTGGGTTCCTTTAAAAACGCTTATAAACGCAAACGCGGCTAAACGCGGGTGCCGCGTTTAGCCGCGTTTTGCATCTGAAACGTGGAAAAGCAAAGTGTCTGAATCCATTTTTTTGCTTCTGGAAAAATGAGGTTAAACGCAACTGCATAAAAACAGGAAAAAACGAGACTGTGTACATGGACACATAGGATAACATTGCATGCGTTCAGGGGCAGTTGAAAATAGTGTCCAACTGCCTCTGAACGCGCGTTTAACAGCGTCTCGTGTGCATGAGGCCTTAGACTATTGTGTTCTGATCCATCACATATAATTCAGATAAAAAAAAACATTGAACTAAAGACTGTAATGTAACAAAATAGGTAAAAAGCCAAGAGGGGTGAATACTTTTGAAGGCACTGTATATTATACTACATTTCTTTGGCAAAAATAACCCATATCTATGTATATTATTTAGTCTGTGTGAAAGTTATAGAGTCTACAATAGTTAAGGCTTAGACATATGTCCCTATCTGCTAACCGCTTTGTGTGTGGCTACATGTGAACGACTGCTGATCGTCCAATTTTAATTTTTTTTACACTTTTTTTCATACTGTGATTAGAGTTGTGTATTGTCACCATAGTGACACTGTACTACTCTGGGAAGGTGATCGGAATTTTATTTTTATATTGTGATTGCTTGTTACAGTAATGATCACTGTAACAGCAATCATTTTAACTGTCATGAATGCCTTTCATTTATGTATCTTGTTTTACTCTTGTTTACCATTGTGATGCTGTGATTGGTCACAGCTATCACATGATACAGTACCATATGATGTCCACCCAGAATTAGGAAGCTCCCGCCTGGCTGTCATTTTACTATAGGCCGAGCGGGAAGTGGTGAACATTTCTAGATGTTCCCTATAACAAAGCAAGTCTATTTTTGATTTCAGGTTCACTTTTAAAAACTGTAGTATGTGCAAACACAAACACTAAAATGTAATATAGGCTTTAAGGACTTTATATGTCTTTTTTTCTGCCCAAAACACTCCCTTACTTTTTTTCTCCTAGCAATTTTTTTTGCTTTGTATACTGCCGGAACACTTGGCATCTTACAGATGCCAACAATGGAGTCAAGTGCTGGAACAATGTATCTGCAGTGTGAATGTGTGTGGTTTACATCATTAGTGGCCAAGGAAAAAGCAGCCAAAGCTGGCCAAAGATGGATCATTTTGTTTCTTTCGATTGACTTCTGTTGACCGGGAACTGCCACAGAATTTCAATCCATCTATTGCCAGCTTAAGAGTCAAGTTTGCCATGAAGTGCAAATATATTATGCATTCACTCCCCCACAGGTAGATTCAGCTGCTGGGAGCTAATAAAACTTCATAAGTGTGGAGGAGAGTGATAGTCTTTATTTTCATGGTGCTTGATAGCACAACACTTTCACATGGATGTGGGGAGACTATACTCAGCCTTCTGTAAGCTCTTGCAGGAGTAAAATTACATAGGCCTTCCTCTTCTTGCTGTTGGCAGCTGAATGGAGTTGAGTCAACTAATAGTGAGCATGTACTGCTAAAGTGGGAGGGGGGCATTAAAGAAAACCTGTTTCTTTATTGCTTTGCATGGGTAAGCATTGAAATCTCATAACTTGAGTCCCTGAGAGACAAATTATCCTAGTACAAACCAATAAAACAGCTCTGGCAAACAAAAATTGTGACAAAATAATAAATGATCCCACAAAATTGACAAACATCAATAATGTGTGTGAAGTGGTTACATGTCTGACACAAACCAATCCCTTAAAAAATAAACTAACATCAAATAATAAGTGTGATAAATTATTACATAAGTGACATGATTGAATAATAACCATAAAATTATTTCATAGATACCAAAATTGAATAAGTGATCAATGTGGTAAGAAAATATATAAAAAAAAAAAAAAAAAAAAAAAAATGTGAGTAAGTCCAGTTATTGTCCCAAAAAAACAAGAACCAAAATAAATGTACATATGAGCTCCTTCTTGGAATAGACTCACCGGGCTAGCAGACAGACAGAGCAGCAAAGCAGAGGGCAGATATGCAGACAAACTGTGGTTCGGCAAGTAGGCACAAAAGCAGAGCTGAATAAACAAGCCAGTGGGATGAGAGGATCCAGGGAGCGATGCATGCACACAAGGCACAGTGATGTTCTTGGAGATATTGTACCGATAATAGAAGAGAGCAAATTTTAAAGTGTTGTAGAAGGATTTTTAAAATGCGCGCTCTGCGCTACTTACAGGATGCATAAAGGAAGGCAAACTTCTCAGATACTTCCGCGGTTGCAGCTGGTTTAGCGTGCGCTCCACGGGAACAGGAAGTGGCGTCAGTGGTTAGATCCTTGGCCGGAAATTACGTCGACGCATTTCGCCCCTCCTCCAGGGCGTCATCAAAAGACAGATGTCTTTTGATGACGCCCTGGAGGAGGGGCGAAATGCGTCGACGTAATTTCCGGCCAAGGATCTAACCACTGACGCCACTTCCTGTTCCCGTGGAGCGCACGCTAAACCAGCTGCAACCGCGGAAGTATCTGAGAAGTTTGCCTTCCTTTATGCATCCTGTAAGTAGCGCAGAGCGCGCATTTTAAAAATCCTTCTACAACACTTTAAAATTTGCTCTCTTCTATTATCGGTACAATATCTCCAAGAACATCACTGTGCCTTGTGTGCATGCATCGCTCCCTGGATCCTCTCATCCCACTGGCTTGTTTATTCAGCTCTGCTTTTGTGCCTACTTGCCGAACCACAGTTTGTCTGCATATCTGCCCTCTGCTTTGCTGCTCTGTTTGTCTGCTAGCCCGGTGAGTCTATTCCAAGAAGGAGCTCATATGTACATTTATTTTGGTTCTTGTTTTTTTGGGACAATAACTGGACTTACTCACATTTTTTTTTTTTTTTTTTTTTTTATATATTTTATTACCACATTGATCACTTATTCAATTTTGGTATCTATGAAATAATTTTATGGTTATTATTCAATCATGTCACTTATGTAATAATTTATCACACTTATTATTTGATGTTAGTTTATTTTTTAAGGGATTGGTTTGTGTCAGACATGTAACCACTTCACACACATTATTGATGTTTGTCAATTTTGTGGGATCATTTATTATTTTGTCACAATTTTTGTTTGCCAGCGCTGTTTTATTGGTTTGAGCATTTTTTGAAGGTTATAGCACTTTCTTATCAGCAGCTGCACATTTTTTGTGTTTTCTTTTTCTCGTTCAATATTGCACACGTCTATTCCAGCGCCGTTTCTTTGTTTATAAATTATCCTAGTAGGTTGTAATAATTCTTGCATATGCCAAAAACAAAAATATCAGTTTTAAGTGAACTGAGCCTTTAAAACAGAACTAAGGTCCGCAATACTTACTTCTTCTTAAATTCATAGGGCCCCCTGCTCCAGCACCAGCATCTTCTCCCCAGCTTCTTCCGGGTGCTGGTTTTTGGTTGTCTAGAATGACCGGAGCAGGATGATGTAACTGTTGTGTATGCACAGAAATTCCATCATTCTGGCACGGAGGCAACCTGCCAGAGATGTGAACTGCGCATACGCAGCTCATTGTACATTCTTCAGAACACTGCGAACAGACAGGTACGTTTATTATATTTCTGCATGCAATAAATAGCCTAGCTGGTCATAAGCCTTTCAGTTTAGACTTAAGTACCGTTTTAAGCAAACCCATAGCTATTTACTTGCTAGTTATTTCATGTACTCACACTGCTGTACAATGTGGATTTGCAAAATAAAACACTAAGAATGTATTAAAATAAAACACAACTGTTACGAAATGACAATCATGGAAAATCTCGCCCTAAACTCATTGTTTATTTTGTAACCATGTTTTTTTTTTTAATCATATGACAGTATTGCGCACATACTGACTACATCAAGGTAACACATTTAGCATATAATAGCTGGGTTGATCCGTGTAAAGTGGATAATGCCCCTGTAACACCTCAAGCCTTTTGTTTAGTAGAAAACGTATATCCCATATAATTTCTGTTCAAACACACTAAAGTGTGAATATTAGCCCAGCACTCAAAAGGGAGGTTTCTGAAATATATGTCAGTTCATATAAGACTTTTAACAGAAAATGCTACACCTGGTTTGTTATGCCAAGCAAAGCTGACAGTGTCAGTAGTGCAATGAATGGTGTCAATAGATCAGTGGACGTATTAGTAGGTCAGAAGTTGGTGTCAGTAGAGCAGTTGACAGTGTCAGTAGGGCAAATGACGGTGTCAGTAGAGCAGTGGATAGCGTCAGTAGGTCAGAGGTTGGTGTCAGTAGGGCAGTGCGCGGAGTCGGTAGTTTTTTATTTTTATTATGCTATTCTTAATTTTATTTTTTACAGTCCATTTGGGAGGTATATAACAAGTGCACCGCTCACAAACTCAAAACCAAAATGATAAAAATAAAATAGATCAAAGAGATCAATAGATTAAAAATAATCCTATGAATCACTAATGGAAACAGTCCGATGGGAGTTTTTCATCGGATTTTCTGAACGTGTGTATGCCCATCTGTCTTTTTCTGTCAGAATTTCCGAGGGAAATTGAGAACCTGTTCTTAATTTTTTCCGACGGAAAACCTTTCTATCGTGTATGCAATTCCGACACGCAAAATTCCGACGCATGCTCGGAAACAATTTGACGCATGCTCAGAAGCATTAATCTTCCCTTTTATTGTGCAGTTAAACGTGTTGTATGCCGTGGTGTTATTGACCTTAGGAATTTGGTGTGACTGTGTGTAGGCAAGACAGTTTGAGTGAAATTCCGTCGGGCTCTAATCAGGCCCAATCCTGCTTAGCTTCCAAGATCAGACAGGATCAGGCACATTCCGACTTGTGTGGACAGAGGCCTTTCCCCCAATGTCTGTTGTTAACAGCAATGCTGGTAATAAACAACAACATAAATCAACAAAGTGTGAAAATCCAGGAATTAATATAGAGGCATATACAGCAGAAAATACACTAGGACAGAATAAAAAAAGAGTCTGTGTCAGAGGTACTCACCCGGGCCGATATGCTGAGAGCTGCTCCCCTTGCGACTAAGCGCACGATGCCTCTGGAGTGGGTACAGAGGACACCGGGCTCAAAGATGCACGGGTTGCCAGCAGGAGTGTAGCAGGTGGTGTGCAGTAGCGTCGTTGACCAGGAGAGGCTGAAGCTGCACTGGGAGTAGACACCTGGCAGAGCTGTGATCAGGTAGAGGTTGCAGAGGTACCCAAGCATATACTGAAGGAGGACCCTCGGGAGCATGAGAGAACTACAAGTCCAGAACACTGAGTGGGAGATAGTCCAGCAAGCAGGCCGAGGGTCAAACACAGGCAACCAGGCAATAGAAGTATCCAAAGGCAAGCCAGGGGTCAAACACAGGTAGGTAACTCGGAGAATGTCCAGGAGGCAAGCCAGGGGTCAAGCACAGGTAATCAGGCAGAAGAGGTGTCCAAAGGCAAGCCAGGGGTCAAACACAGGTAAGTAACTCAGAGAATGTCCAGTAGGCAAGCCGGGGGTCAAGCACAGGTAATCAGGCAGTAGAGGTGTCCAAAAGGCAAGCCAGGGGTCAAACACAGGTAAGTAACTCAGAGAATGTCCAGTAGGCAGGCCGAGGGTCAAGCACAGGTAATCAGGCAGAAGAGGTATCCAGGAAGCAAGCCAGAGGTCAAACACAGGTAAGTAACTCACGGAAGATCCAGTAGACAGGCCGAGGGTCAAGCACAGGTAATCAAGCAGTAGAGGAATCCAGGAAGCAAGCCAGAGGTTCAAACACAGGTGAGTAGCGGCAGCGGTAGTCAGACGGATTCCGGGTCGGCACTGGTAGTCAGGTAGATGCAAGGTACAGGGTACCGGGTACAGGATACAGGATACAGGATACAGGATACTGGACTGGAGACAGGACTCAAAAGAGACAACAAACCAGCAATTTGAAAGCGGACAGGGAAGGCCTTTTATAGGCCAGGTAAATGGTCAGGTGGGATACCCGGACGAGTGCGCATGCGCACTCGTCTTCTGTCAGCGCCGCGCACAGCGGTGAGGCGTACAGGCTGGGTTGTGACAGATACCCGAGTGCCGCGGACCCGCGCATGCGCACCCGTTACCCGGCGTACCTGTAACCTTCGTTGCGCCGCTCTACCGCGCGTGCGCAACCCTGGAACCCGGCGGAGAGGCCTGGTATTTCCCTGACAGTGCCCTAAGGGCAGCCTCCGGATGCCCACTTCAGGATGTCTTTGGTGATATTCTCGGATTAAGCGAGGGGCATGAATGTTTTCGGATGGCTCCCAGGAGCAGTCTTCTGGGGGATACCCTTTCCATTTAACAAGATATTGAACCTGACCTCTTCTTCTTCGGAGATCCAGAATTTTCTCAACCTCGAATTCTTCCTCTCCTTGGATGGTGATGGGAGGAGGAAGTGGCGTCTGCCTATCAGGGAAAGAATTGGCAATTACGGGTTTCAGCAAAGAGGCATGAAAAACTGGATGAATCCTATAGGAACTGGGGAGATCTAGTTCAAAGGCCACTGGATTGATCACTCTCTTGACCTCAAAGGGGCCGATGAACCTGGGACCCAATTTCCGAGAAGGACAAGGGAGTTTTAAATTAGCGGTTGATAACCAAACTTTCTCACCAATCTGGAAAGGCGGGCATTCCTTCCTGCCCCGGTTGTACTGTACCTCATAACCCTTCTGTGCTTCCCTCATGGCCTGTTGGATCCGGAGGAAGTTGTCTTGGATACTTTTGACTAGGTCCTGTGCAGCTGGAGTAGGGACATCTGGAATGGAATCTGGAAGAAAAGAAGGGTGATAACCGTAGTTTGCCCAGAAGGGCGTCTGATTAATGGCAGAATGCAAAGAATTATTATAGGCAAACTCCGCGTAGGGTAGTAAGCCTGACCAGTCATCTTGGGAGTAAGAACAAAAACACCTCAGGTATTGCTCGAGGGTCTGATTAGTGCGTTCAGTTTGACCGTTGGATTGGGGGTGGTATGCTGAAGACATGGAAGTCCTGATTTCAAGGGATTTGCAGAGGTCTCTCCAGAACCTGGAGGTGAACTGTACCCCTCGGTCTGAGGTGATGTTAGCTGGAACTCCGTGTAACCTTATAATCTCTCTGATGAAGATGTCAGTGGTAGCAGAAGCCGAGGGGGTACCTTTCATGGGTAGGAAGTGAGCCATCTTTGAGAGACGGTCAATGACAACCAGAATCGTGGTAAAGGAATCTGAGGAGGGTAAGTCCACGATGAAGTCCATGGAAATCTCCTTCCATGGACGTTCCGGAACAGATAATGGACGTAACAGACCCCAGGACTTAGTGTTGGACCCCTTGTTCCTTTGACAAGTGTTGCAAGAGAGAACGTATTCCTGACAGTCCTTCCTCCAGCCCGGCCACCAGTAAGATCGACCTACCAAGTCCACGGTTTTCTGTACTCCAAAGTGGCCGGACATCTTGTGGTCATGAAGGGTCTGCAGGACTTGGAGTCTGACAGGAGGAGGAACAAAGATTCGGGCATGGGCCCAGAGCAGATCCTGCTTCCTTTCAAGAAAAGGTAATGTGGGAGATGAGAACTGGTTGGAAGCCTGTTTGAGGGCTGTGGTCAAGTCAGGCTGAATGGCATGGAGGAAATTGTGGGCGGACAGGATAGTAGCAGGTTCTTTAGAGGATTCAGTGTCCAGAAACATACGGGATAAAGCATCCGCCTTGCCATTCTTGGAGCCAGGACGGTAAGTGATGTGGAAATTAAATCGGGAGAAGAACAAGGCCCAGCGGGCCTGCCTGGGTCTAAGGCGTTTTGCAGCCCTGAGGTACTCCAAATTGCGGTGGTCAGTGAAGATGAGGATGGGTTGGGAAGCTCCTTCTAGCAGGTATCTCCATTCCTCGAGAGCGAACTTAATCACAAGTAATTCCCGGTCGCCTACATCATAATTCTTTTCAGGGGGATTTAGTTTTCGGGAGGCAAAGGCGACCGGGTGGAGGAGGGCCTTTGGGCCACTTCTCTGCGATAGGATCGCTCCCAAAGCAGAGTCTGAAGCGTCCACTTCTAGGACGTAAGGGAGTTCAGGGTCAGGGTGCTGTAAGATGGGTGCAGAGGAAAAGAGTTCCTTGAGCTTCTCAAAAGCGCTCTGCGCTTGGGGAGTCCACTGGAACTTGACTTGCTGGCGGGTCAGTTGGGTGATTGGGGACACAATGGCAGAAAATCCCTGAATGAACCGTCTATAAAAATTGGCAAAGCCGATAAAACGTTGGACTGACCTTTTGTCTGTGGGGGCAGGCCAATCCTGGATGGCCTTCACTTTTTGGGGGTCCATCAGTACTCCTCCGGTGGTTATGATAAAGCCCAGGAACTGGATGGTATCAGTCTCGAACTCGCATTTCTCTCCTTTGACGTAGAGCCCGTGTTTGCGGAGAATGAGAAGAACTTTCCGGACATGTTGACGGTGGGCTTCTAGGGAATCGGAGAAAATCAAGATATCATCAAGGTATACAATGAGGAAGTTATCCAGATACTCACGAAAAATGTCATTGACAAGGTGCTGGAAGGTAGCTGGGGCATTACAAAGTCCAAACGGCATGACCAGGTACTCGAAATGGCCGAATCTGGACCTAAAAGCCGTCTTCCACTCATCCCCAGAGCGTATTCTAACTAAATTGTAGGCCCCACGAAGATCCAGCTTGGTAAACACCTTGGCAGTCCTGAGCCGCTGAAAAAGTTCGGGAATGAGTGGGAGTGGGTACCTGTTCTTGATAGTAATTTTATTGAGTTCCCTGTAATCCACACAGGGTCTGAGGGAACCGTCTTTTTTTTCAACAAAGAAAATCCCAGCCCCTGCGGGCGAAGAAGATGGTTGGATGAACCCTTTAGCAAGATTCTCGTCAATATATACCCGTAGGGCTTCAAGCTCAGTTTCGGACAAGGGGAAAATCCTTCCGAAGGGAATCTCAGCCCCTGGTAGGAGATCAATCGGACAATCATATGAACGATGAGGGGGAAGAACTTCGGCCTTTTTTCATCGAAAATGTCCATGAAGTCTTGGTAGGGTGTTGGGACGTGTTGCAGGTCCTTGGCACTGGGTTGCATGGCAAGATGAGTAAGAGGTGCTGCGGGTTGATCCGGAAGGCAGTGCTGCAAGCAGTAAGGGGAGGAGAACTCCACTTCCCTGTTGACCCAGTCAATCCGAGGGTTGTGAGCCAGTAGCCAGGGGTACCCCAGGATGATGGGGAACATGGGAGAGTGGATAATGTCAAAACGTAAAAGTTCCTGATGACCTGATTTGGTGCAGGTCAGGATGGGAGCGGTTTCCTGGGTAACCGGTCCTGAGCAGGGTGGAGAGCCATCAGCCAGCTGGATTTGAAGAGGTTGTTTCTTGGTAGTTAAAGGGAGGTTCAGGTGTCGTGCCAAGGTCAGGTCCATGAAGCAACTGCAGGCTCCGGAGTCAAGGATGGCTCCCAGCTGAAAAGACTCTCCCGCTACCTGTAGGGAGAGTGGAACAGACAGATGAAAATGCGGGACTCCAACAGAGTGTGAACTTGAGAGGGACCCAGAAGGACACTTACTGGGTCTTATGGGGCATTTCTGTAGGTAGTGCCCCGTGCCCCCGCAGTAGAGGCAGAGGTTGGCTTGACGACGACGGAGCCTTTCTTCGGCAGATAGGGGGGACCGTGCCAGGCCCAGCTGCATAGGTTCCCCATGAGGAGGGGAGCGAGAGTTCCAAGAAGGAGCAGGTGCCGGGGGGACCCGGGGCATCGTCCAGGTGGGACGAGGGCTCTGCAGTCTCTCTGCCCGTCGTTCTCGTAATCGACGGTCAAGCTTAATAACAAGTTGGCAGAGATCCGTGAAGGTACTTGGGATCTCTCCTCGAGCCAGTTCATCCTTCAATACCTCGGATAGCCCTAAACGGAATTGGTATTTTAGGGCTGATTCGTTCCAGTCAGTATCCGCTGCCCATTTGCGGAAATCCACTACATAGTCCTCTACAGGTCTTCTCCCCTGGGATAGGGTATGCAGGGTAGATTCAGCCGTACCTGTGCGTTGGGAGTCCTCGTAGAGTGCTGCCATAGCGGAAAAGAAAGTCTCTACAGAATTCAACTGTGGGCTCTTTTGTTCCATCAAATGGTGTGCCCAGGATTGCGGGTCATCAGAAAGGAGAGAGATAATGAACCCCACTTTGGTGGATTCCAACTGGAAGGTCCTGGGTTGTAGGGCTAGGTGTAGCAAACAGGAGTTTTTAAAAGAGCGAAATTTCCTTCGGTCCCCGGAAAAACGTTCAGGTGTGGGGACCCTGGGATCAGGATGGGACACATCATAGGCAGGGAGAGCACCTCCAGGTGTTGATAGAAGAGTGGAGGTGCTGGCTACAGGGGGTGACTGGTCCGCTTGGTTTGGAGATAAAGTCAGATGCTGAAGACGCCCCTCGATCTGAAAGTATCCATCTTGGAGGCGTTGTACAGCCTGGGTAAGGGTTGTCACCTGCTGGCATAAGGCCTCAAGGGGTGAACCAGCTCTGTCGGCCTCGGACATTGGCTGGTTTGTACTGTCAGAGGTACTCACCCGGGCCGATATGCTGAGAGCTGCTCCCCTTGCGACTAAGCGCACGATGCCTCTGGAGTGGGTACAGAGGACACCGGGCTCAAAGATGCACGGGTTGCCAGCAGGAGTGTAGCAGGTGGTGTGCAGTAGCGTCGTTGACCAGGAGAGGCTGAAGCTGCACTGGGAGTAGACACCTGGCAGAGCTGTGATCAGGTAGAGGTTGCAGAGGTACCCAAGCATATACTGAAGGAGGACCCTCGGGAGCATGAGAGAACTACAAGTCCAGAACACTGAGTGGGAGATAGTCCAGCAAGCAGGCCGAGGGTCAAACACAGGCAACCAGGCAATAGAAGTATCCAAAGGCAAGCCAGGGGTCAAACACAGGTAGGTAACTCAGAGAATGTCCAGGAGGCAAGCCAGGGGTCAAGCACAGGTAATCAGGCAGAAGAGGTGTCCAAAGGCAAGCCAGGGGTCAAACACAGGTAAGTAACTCAGAGAATGTCCAGTAGGCAAGCCGGGGGTCAAGCACAGGTAATCAGGCAGTAGAGGTGTCCAAAAGGCAAGCCAGGGGTCAAACACAGGTAAGTAACTCAGAGAATGTCCAGTAGGCAGGCCGAGGGTCAAGCACAGGTAATCAGGCAGAAGAGGTATCCAGGAAGCAAGCCAGAGGTCAAACACAGGTAAGTAACTCACGGAAGATCCAGTAGACAGGCCGAGGGTCAAGCACAGGTAATCAAGCAGTAGAGGAATCCAGGAAGCAAGCCAGAGGTTCAAACACAGGTGAGTAGCGGCAGCGGTAGTCAGACGGATTCCGGGTCGGCACTGGTAGTCAGGTAGATGCAAGGTACAGGGTACCGGGTACAGGATACAGGATACAGGATACTGGACTGGAGACAGGACTCAAAAGAGACAACAAACCAGCAATTTGAAAGCGGACAGGGAAGGCCTTTTATAGGCCAGGTAAATGGTCAGGTGGGATACCCGGACGAGTGCGCATGCGCACTCGTCTTCTGTCAGCGCCGCGCACAGCGGTGAGGCGTACAGGCTGGGTTGTGACAGATACCCGAGTGCCGCGGACCCGCGCATGCGCACCCGTTACCCGGCGTACCTGTAACCTTCGTTGCGCCGCTCTACCGCGCGTGCGCAACCCTGGAACCCGGCGGAGAGGCCTGGTATTTCCCTGACATCATGGGACTTAACTTTATTGTCTGCGTCAGCAAACCTTACAATCCTAGAATATTACCATATATAGTTAAAAGAAAGAAAAACATTGCTTATGTTTGTGAAGGAAATAATCGCTCTCTTGCTTCTTAAGTGTCCTTAATTAAGCCTATAAGATATGGAGAACAGGCAGGCACAGTTATTTGATAATTCCCACCCATAAAAAGAAATGTATTAAGTCCAACACTTACAAATTTCCAGAAGTAACACAGCATATCACATGGTACATCAACATGGAATTCCAGCATCAAAGATGGCCGCCGTTCCTTCGCACATGCTCAGTGGTGTGTACCTGGGTCCGCCCTACCGGTTTAGTCACAAATGATATCATGAGGGGCACGTGCCAGACATCTTCGTGATTCATAGGATTATTTTTCATTACTATTTATTTTTATCATTTTGGTTTTGAGTTTGTGAGCGCTGCATTTGTTATATACCTATATCTGTTGTGCCGAGTATCTAGGCATAGTGTCAGCAGCTAATATATATATATATATATATATATATATATATATACACACACACAGTACATCTGGAAAGTATTCACATTTCACTTTTTCCACATTTTGTTATGCAATAGCCTTATTCAAAAATGGATTCACTTTATTATTTTCCTCAAAATTCTACAAATCAATACTTCATAATGACAACATGAAAGAAGTTTGTGTGAAATCTTTGCAAATGTATTAAAAATAAAAAATGAAAAGAATCACATGTACATAAGTATTCACAGCCTTTGCTCAATACTTTGTTGAAGCAACTTTGGCACCAATTACTGCCTCAAGTCTTTTTGAGTATGATGCTACAAGCTTGGCACCAGCGGTCGCCTAAGGCCTCGCACTCACAGGGGCCTTGCGGCCTCCTAATTTGCCTGTGCTCAATCACTGATTCTCTCTCTCCCCCCTCTTTATCTCACCCTCTTTTCTGTGTGCTTGTATTTTTTTTCCTATTATGGGTGTGAGTGGGGTCTCATGTGTAAGTTTTGCCTAAGGCCTCACAAAGCCTAGAGCCGCCTCTGCTTGGCACACCTATTTTTGGGCAGTTTATCCCATTCTTCTTTGCAGGACCTTTCAAGCTCCATCAGGTTGGATGGGGAGCATCGGTGTACAGCCATTTTCAGATCTCTCAAGAGATGTTCAATCAGGTTCAAGTCTGGGCTCTGGCTGGGCCACTCAAGGACATTCACAGAGTTGTCCCATAGCCACCCCTTTGTTATCCTGGCTATGTGCTTAGGGTCGTTGTCCTGTTGGAAGACTGGAACCTTCGCCCCAGTCTGAGGTCCAGAGCGCTCTGGAACAGGTTTTCATAAAGGATGTCGCTGTACATTGCTGCATTCATCTTTCCCTCAATTCTGACTAGTCTCCCAGTTCCTGCCACTGAAAAACATCCCCACAGCATGATGCTGCCACCACCATGCTTGGATGGTATTTGCCAGGTGATGAGCAGTGCTTAGTTTCCTTCAGACATGATGCTTGCTATTTAGGCCAAAGTGTTCAATCTTTGTTTCATCAGACCAGAGAATTTTGTTTCTCATGGTCTGAGAGTCCTTCAGGTGCCTTTTGGCAAACTCCAGGTGGTCTGTCATGTGTCTTTTACTGAGGAGTGGCTTCTGTCTGGCCATTCTACCACACAGGCCTGATTGGTGGAGTGCTGCAGAGATATTTGTTCTTCTGGAAGCTTATCCTCTCTCCACAGAGAAACGCTGGAGCTCTGTCAGAGTGACCATCGGGTTATTGGTCACCTCCCTGACTAAGGCCCTTCTCCCGATCGCTCAGTTTGGCCGGACGGCTCGCTCTAGGAAGAGTCCTGGTGGTTCCAAACTTCCTCCATTTATGGATGATGGAGGCCACTGTGCTCATTGGGATCTTCAATGCTGCAGACATTTTTCTGTACTCGTTCCCAGATCTGTGCCTCGATACAATCCTGTCTCGGAGGTCTACAGACTATTCCTTGGACTTCATGGCTTAGTTTGTGCTCTGACATGCACTGTTAACTGTGGAACCTTACATAGACAGGTGTGTAACTTTCCAAATCCATGTCCAATCAACTGAATTTACCACAGGTAAATTCCACAAATAAAACTCCAGTCAAGTTGTAGAAACATCTCAAGGATGATCAGTGGAAACAGGATGCACCTGAGCTCAATTTTGAGTGTCATGACAAAGGCTGTGAATAGTTATGTACATGTGATTTTTTCCTTTTTATTTTTAATAAATTTGCAAAGATTTCAAACAAACTTCTTTAAGATTGGGGGGTGTTGCTTGTAGAATTTTGAGGAAAATTGTTAATTAAATTCATTTTGGAAGAAGGTTGTAACATAATAAAATGTGGAAAAAGTCAAGTGCTGTGAATACTTTCCAAATGCCCTGTAGATTCACCTGAGAGCAGATATTTCACTTCTACTTTAATTTTCTAGTCCTGTTGGGAGGCTTTGGTGCAATATCAGGGGTCTAAACAGACCCCTGATGTCTCACTTTTGAGACAGAGAAAAGTGATTGAGGACACAGTCCTCCCCATGCATTCACAAATTTAAGTATAGTAAACACTGTTTACTATGCTTCAGTTGTCAATAAATACAGTACCGATCACTCACTGTGTTCATTCATACAAAAAAGGGCCCAGTAAATGACATCCTTAAACAATCCCCTGCAACAGCTGTTGGGAGAGAAGAGTAGGGGAGGCTGGCAGTGCTGCAAGGGAGGGGGGACCAGGGTAGCACACGGTGCCTGGGCAGCAGAAGGAAGGGGAACCTGGAAAGGTGGGGCAGCAGGGGCAACATTCACTGAAACTGATCCCTTATACTTTCATCCTGCAACAGCTGAATGCCGGGGGGAGGGAGAGGAGGAGAAACCAACTTTCAGTTGCTGCAGGGAGGAAATACAGGGGATTGGTTCCAATGAATGCTGCCCCCGCTCCTGTCAGGGTTCCAAGGGTGGGCAAGGAAGGGGCGCAATCTACGCGTACTTGCCTGCAATCGATGGGAGAGGAAGACAGGGATTCGTCTGGCACCAAGTTGGCCCAGAAGAACATGGTACACAGACATACTCAGACTTCCAGAAGGCCCCTACCTCTCCCCAACAGACCAGATCTGCTATCTCAAGGGTCTTTAAAACACCCTGCTTCACAGTTTCTTGCTTTAACAGCATGACTGTTGAAACTTAGGTCTTTAAAGGAGAGGTCCAGCCTGAGCTACTCTGCCATACCCTGCGATACTCTGCCATACCCTGCGCTTCTCCTAAGGGTCACAGGAGTGCAATGTGTTTTGCACTCCTGTGACCCATTTTCAGCAGAGTGGGGTCTGAAGTCCGCTCTTTGCTGACCTCACTGGAATCAGTCCAGGCACCACATCATCACAACAATAAAATCTGGATCCACCAGGTGCCTGGACTGATGCCTGTCTCAGCCTCTCAGCAAGCTACTGAGAGACTGGAATGGCCGCTCCCCGCCCCTCCACAGCTCAGCTCTCCAGTGAGCGTGGAGGAGCAGAGAGGAGAGCTGCTGATTGACAGTCAGCAGCTCTCCTCTCTGGGTTTTTGTGAGAAAAGAGCCATCTGTAATGTTCGATGGCTCGGTTCTCAGTATAGAGACGCCGGGGGACAGATGCAGCATCGGTCCAATGCTGCATCCACGTAGGTAAGTATAAAGGGGGGGGACCCCATACATCTCTTTTAAAGTTAGAGTGGTCTCCGAGCCTGTCATTGCTACCTTGCTGAAGGCAGGAAAAGCCACATCCAGGAAGATTTATAATTGTACCCAGAAATCTTACTTTGCTTGATGTGCGCGCAGTCAAGTGAATCGAAGGGGCTAACTCTTTGTCCTACATTCTGGCCTTCCTACAAACAGAACCTAGCTCTCAGCACCCTAAAAGGGCAAGTTTCAGCCTTATGCATTCTTTTCCAAATGCCTATAGCTTCACATTCCCGCTAGGCTCCTCTGGGACCTTAGCTTGGTTCTTTCTGGCTTTGCAAAAAACACAGATTAAATCCATCAGGGATATTATATTCCCACAGACTGTCTTACCAGCCTATACAAAATGGAAAGAGATAGGAAGGAGGGATTATAATGGTGCCAAAAAACTTGTGAATTAGAACAAACACGTTAAAAATATATATTTATTTATTAATACAAATAAATGCACAGGTGCATTAATGGTCACAGAGCAAAATAGTGTAACATACAAATGGTAGATTACAGGCAGTAAGTTCCTACATGTTTCTGCTTTCTTTTTCTTTTCTTTTTTTTCTTTGTTTCAGCTTACTAAGATTCCAAGATTAAAGATCTATTTTTATAATTGCTGTTAAGACCATCATCAGCATTATTTGGCGCCCCTGCATTTACATTGATTTTATATTACACAATTGTGAGTATTGAGGCTATGTTAGTTACTTTGTAATATACTGATATCATTTCTTTCCTTATATCTGCTAGGTCTTTGTCAGCCCCTTGCAGCCACTTTTGCTGCAGCGTTTTGGTTGCTGATTTTCCGGGGTGGCCCAGGTCCCATACTTCACCTTGGGGGTGTTTGGGTAGGTATTGGGGTGTGTTGGGTTACCAGTCATGGGCAGCTCTTTAAGCCATGTCATGTTTCCAGCTTTTTTTAATGTATGTATTTTATGATTTAATTTTTTATGTAAGTATATATTTTCTATAACTTTTTATTAAGATGTTATTCTGTGTCTCTTTCAGAGAGCTAACATACTTGTACAGGTCAAAAACATCATATCCCCTGAAGAAGCCATTGTTTGGCGAAACATGTAGGGACTTACTGCCTGTAATCTACCATTTGTATGTTACACTATTTTGCTCTGTGACCATTAACGCACCTGTGCATTTATTTGTATGTCTTGATTTTTGTATTAATAAAACAATATACATTTTTTTACGTGTTTGTTCTAATTCACAAGTTTTTTGGCACAGTTATAATCCCTCCTTCCGATCTCTTTCCATTTTGTATATTACTTTGGGATGAGGTGCCTTACATTTTGAGGATTTTCCAGCCATACTCAATTTTCTTCATTCTTACCAGCCTAGTAGCCTTTCTGGTGGCCATCACATCTGTTAGACGTATCTCAGAACTAGCAGCTCTATCCTGCAAAGAACCTTTCATCATAATTCACAACAACAAGGTCATATTACATCCAGACCAGGGGTAAGCAACCTTCGAGAGGTAGAGATCTACCTGAAAAACATGAAAGAAATTTTTTTTTTAAGAAACTGACTAGCAATACCTAACTAAATAGTAAGGAAAACTTATGCACAATGTCAGTAGGGAAATGGAAGGTGTGTTAACGATGTCAGTAGGGCAGAGGATGGTGTCAGTAGGGCAGTGGATAGTGTCAGTAGGGCTAATTATCATGTGTCAGTAGGGCAGTGGACGATGTCAGTAGAACAGTGGGCGGTGTCAGTAGAGCAGTGGATGGTGTCAGTAGGGATGTGGACAGTGTCAGTAGAGCAGTGGATGGTGTCAGTAGGGATGTGGACAGTGTCAGTAGAGCAGTGAACAATGCCAGTAGGGCAGTGAACAATGCCAGTAGGGCAGTGAACAATGTCAGTAGGGCAGTGGACAGTGTCAGTAGAGCAATGGATGTGTCAGTGGGGCAGAGGTTGGTGTCAGTAGGGCAGTGAACAGTGTCAGTCAGCAGAGCAGTGAAAGGTGTCAGTAGGGCAGTGGACCTTGTCAGGAGAGCATCAGTAGAATAGTGGATGGTGTCAGTAGGACAGAGGTTAGTGTCAGTAGTCTTTTTTAACTACTTAGTTATTGTTTTCATTTTTATTTTATTTATTTCAGAGAAAGGAGATTGAGGACTGTGTCCTCAATCTTCATCTATGCAGCCTCAATGAACAGAAAGAGCTCTGCACAGTATTCCTGTTCATTCACAAACTGAAGCATAGTAAACACACGTTACTATGCTTAAGTTATCAATTAAACACAGCACAGCTAAAATCTGGATTCTCCTCCTCTCCCTCCCACCAGCCGCTGGCTTTCAACTGCAGCAAGGGAGAAATTACAGGAGATCTGTTCCAGTGGCCTCATTCTGTCCCATGAAGCAAAAGACAATACAACCACAGTTCTTTTTTTTTTTTTTTTTAAGAATAAAGTTTTATTTAATTTTAAAGCGGGACTGTACCTGAAAACATTTTTTTTAAAAGCCAGCAGCTACAAATACTGCAGCTGCTGACTTTTAATAAATGGACCCTTACCTGTCACAGGTTCCAGAGATGTCGGCAGCAGATGCCGATCAATCGCTCGGCTCTCTGCTGCTGCCGGCGCCATTCTCGGTGAGGGAATCAGGAAGTGTTGCGTTGCGACTTCACTTCCCGGTTCCCTACTGTGCATGCGCGAATCGCGCAGCGCAATGAGAATCGTCAGCGCTGTCTGCTGGGACCCGTGTGTGTCCCGGCAGACAGCGCTCCAGGACAGGAGGAAGTGGGTGTAAATACCTGTCTTAGACAGGTATCTGCACCCCCCTGAAAGGTGCCAAATGTGACACCGGAGGGGGGAGGGTTCCGAAAAGCGGAAGTTACACTTTAGGGTGGAATCCCACTTTAAGTATAAATGTAGAAATCTTATAGGAGAAAAGGCCTCATCAAGGAAAACATGAATACAGAGATCAAATATCAAATTCAATCTATAATGGCCTGATGCCATTAGAACAGAAGAATATGCATTGAGAAACAATTTGTAATTATGCGTATGCTGGAAAAAAAAAAAGAAAGACAAACACAGTTCTTATCTTCACTCACACAAGTCTGAAACACTTTAATCCTACTTATCTTCTGTCAAGATAAGGAAATGAAATCTTTAGACATTAAAGAAATGGCTTTACAACAAACTATGTAACTACATTTGATTGTGTCCTAAATACACTGACTATAAAACCTTTGCACATTGATAATGATGGTAATGGTTCTCTAGTTTACATCCTGTCCAAACTTTTGAAAATTTGACGGGCTTAAGCCCCATACACACGGTCGGATTTTTGCATGGATTCTGTCCGATCGGACAATGTTGTTGAAAAATCAGACCGTGTGTATGCACCATCGGACAGTGTACGTCGGATTGTCCGACGGACAAAGTCCTGTCTCCTGCTGGATAGATTTGCCGACAACACGGTCCGATCACACCAAATCCGATCGTGTGTATGGTTGTCCGACCGGACAAAGTGCTACGCATGCTCAGATCACATTACAAGACCAAAGCTATTGGCTACTAGCCTCTACGTAGTCCCGTCGTAGGCAACAAACGTCACCACGTTCAGAATGATCGGATTTTCCGACAACTTTGTCCGACCGTGTGTACGCAAAACCAACATCAGACAAAGTATGACGGACATGGTCCGACGGACCTGGTCCTCGGATAATCCGCGCGTGTGTATGGGGCTTTAGAATTACTTAGAATTACTTGAAACTCGTTCTGACTGTTCTGAATAAGTTGTTTGTCTTGACACCTGTATTACTTTGTACTGTATCGGCCCGCATGGGTCCCGTTCTCTGTTATAAATAAAAAAAAAAAAAAAAAAAGAATTACTTGAAACTCAATCAAATGCTGAAAACTGGACTACAAATATTGTCCTGCATTCTATTAGTTAGATGGATTAGTGGTACTCTTTGAAGATACTCTATTACTTAGCAACACAGATAAACATAGTGGGTGGGAATGCTTGGCATTGTTAGCTGTCCCATCTTGTTCTAATATTTTGTATCTCTTTAAACTTTCTTCACCATGGAAAATCTAGTAATACTGATGTTATGGAAAACTTTCAGGCATCATGTAAGCTCTCACGAGCGGGATCGTCTGCATCCTCCTGTATTGAATTGGATTGTAGCTGTACTGCCTCCCCTTAATTCAGTAAAGTGCTGCACAAACTGTTGGCGCTTTATAAATTTGGCAAAAAAATACAAATAACAATCTGACAGTTACCAATACCCCAATGTACCTATATATGCAGGTCCCATTTTTGTCTTACTATGGACTAATATATATAGTTCAAGGAGCTGTGCGTCTAGAAGAAACCATCATTATTACAAAAACCATCCCTCCTCGAAACACTTGTTACTGTTTAGTGGAGGTTTCATTTTCTCACTAAGGATACTATTTCAGTCCCTTCTATACACCAGCTTGGGACGTCTGTGTCTTAAGTTGGCCATACATTTATCAGCAGGCTGATGAAAAAAAAACTGGATGGATTCCCCTATCCACACAATCAAAGTGGATCGAGGAGTCCTCCCCACTGCACTATTGTATATTGACAGTAGGGACTTGAGTTAGCTGCAGGGTGCTGTACAGGTCCAGGGGTATTTTCCATTGCTCTGGAACCCAGTCCCTAAAGACCCCTTTGGGGGTATTGCCACCGTGAAGGGCATAGCCTGGACTTCATGTCCAGTCCAGCATCGTGGACAGGTAAGACAAGGTCATCCTGTACAGTATATTTGATCATTACTGTGTTCGATTGGGCTATGCTTTAAATGTATTCACTTCAAGTGTAAACTTTTCATACTTTGCACTAAAATTCATCCACTCTGAGCTCAGTTTTAGTTGGATGAGCAGGTGTTACATCACACCACTGGTCGCACTATAATGCCACTTCAGCCTAGAGCTCTTATAACAGTAAGGCCGTTCGTACACAGTTAGAATCTCTGCCAGTTCCTGCTGAATCGAACCGTTAATGGGCAGGCTGAATGTACCAAGTTGATCGATCAATCACCTTCGGTACAACAGCCTGCCAGATTTTCTTGTGATTATCACTATCTTCCCTTGGTGGGGTGGCTACCCCTCCGGGTGAAGACAATGGCCCGGCAGGATGGATTCCCCCATCAGCACTCTGTGTTGATGATGGGGGAATCAAACAAATTTCTTTCTTGCAACCCATGGCCTAATGCTCAATCATGGCCCGTGACCTCGGGGTGGTCTGGAGCAACGTGGGGGGTGGGTCCGTGGTGAGGTCCGCCTGCTGCCCCCGACCGATGGAGCACCAGCCGCCACTGGTTACATGTACTCCTACTGGACACATTTATCCCTTCTCCCCACAGTGTACTCCTTGAGTACCCCACAGGGGAATACCCTCACTTGTAGCTATGCTTGAAAGTTGAAAGTAGGCAAAAGGGAGCAAACTTAAAACAGCTGGTGAATATTCACTCTGCAGAAGGTCCACACAATGCTCAACCTCAGACTGCAGATGTGTCCCTTACTTTGGAGCAGGAACTCGGTTTTAACACTGGTTTCAGCATCTGATTCTAGCTCAATGCTATCACCATATTGAAGAGGGAGCTTTACACACACTAATGTTGAAAAGCTCATTGCCTCGACCGAAAAAAGCATTGGCATTGTACAGGTAGACTCTCCTCCATCTCACCGTAGCCTTTTAAGTGTGCTTTTTACAGGTGGCTTCAGCTGCCCAGGCTTTTAGCCACAAGATTCTGTGCTTGTGGATGAAGATTAGTGACATTCTAGAAATTTGTCTCATGACATGTTTCAGGATATCCATACATAAAAGCAGAGCAGAAGGTATTTGCTGTAGTTTCTCTGTTAAAGCATGGTCCTGTAATACAGGATCATGTTGGTTGTGTGTCACTGACCTAGTGCATTTTTCTGAAGTTTGACTTGGACATTCTAAATTGGCAGCAAGGGCTGGCTGCATGGCTGGGCCTGTAATGCCCCGTACACACGGTCGGAAATTCAGACGGAAAATGGCAGATCGGACCATGTTGTCGGAAAATCCGCCCGTGTGTGGGCTCCATCAGACTTTTTCCAACGGAAAAAATTTGAGAGCAGGATCTCAAATTTTCCGACAACAAAATCCCATCTGACTTTTTCCGATCATGTGTCGAGAATTCCGATACAAAGTGCCACGCGTGCTCAGATCAAATTACATGACCAGCAATGGTCATACCACTGCAATGGACCATACCACTGGACCTGTACAGCACGCTGCAGCTAACTCAAGTCCCTACTGTCAATATACAATAGTTGGCTACTAGGCTATTGGCTACTAGCCTCTACGTAGTTCCGTCGTACGCAACGAACGTCACCACGTTCAGAATGATCGCATTTTCCGACAACATTGTCCGACCGTGTGTATGCAACACCAGTGTCCGACAAAATCCGTCGGAAAAAATCCTACGGATTTTGTGGTTGGAATTTCCGACCGTGTGTAGGGTGGCTATGAGTAAGGAGTCTTTAGGAGAATCTCAAACTTTCTATCTGCAAAATGTTTAAATGAAGAAACATCGTTAATTGGTACAGTGAGATGTTTGTTTAATGTCCCGTACACAGGGTCGGATTTTCCGAGGGAAAATGTCCTATCGGACCATGTTGTCGGAAAATCCGACCGTGTGTGGGCTCCATCGGACTTTTTCCGTAGGAATTTCCGACGGAAAAAGTTTGAGATCCTGCTCTCAAAATTTCCGACAACAAAGTCCTATCAGACTTTTTCCGACCGTGTGTAGCGAATCCCGAAGGACAAAGTGCCACGCATGCTCAGATTACATTACAAGACCAAAGCTATTGGCTACTAGCCTCTACGTAGTCCCGTCGTAGGCAACAAACGTCACCACGTTCAGGATGATCGGATTTTCCGACAACTTTGTCCGACCATGTGTATGCAACACCAGTGTCGGACAAAATCCGTTGGAAAAAATCTGACGGATTTTGTGGTCGGAATTTCCGACCGTGTGTACGGGGCATAAGAGTGTGATGGTAGGATCAACTACAGGAACACTTTTTACTGAAATCTTTTCCCACTGGTTAGAGTTTAGCATAGATTTTTTTGGAGGAGTGAAAATCTTTTCTAGAGTGATCCAATAGTCATACTCCTTGTACCCAAAGGGGCATGGCAAGATGGAGGAGGCTCAGTTTCAACAATGCTGAGGCTTTTGTGCACAGTAACAGTGAGCCTATCTACATTAGCATGCATGTTGCGTGAAGCTCTTGCTTAAAGAACATGTACACCCAACATTTCATATTCCTGATATGCACCTACTGTACCATGTATATGAACATGTATCCTGTTCTCTTTGTATTGCTTCCTTTGGTGTTCCCTGGTGTTCCTGCCAGGCCCTCTGCTGTCCTATTAAAAATTGACAACACTAGGCATAAGAGCACAGCATAGTTCTCTAGCTTTTCTGGGAACTCAGCCTGCTCTCCTCCAATGATCAGACTTGTGCTGACACCCCCCCCCCCCCCCCACACACACACACACACAGTGAGCTCCCTGTGCACTGAGAACAGAGATTGTGATAATTTATTAAAAAAAGGGGGGGATGTATTTATAATGTTTTATATCTATACACAAATGTGTTGCCTTTCATTTCTATCTTAAACTGAATAGGGTGTTTTCCAAAGTGAGGGTTTACATATACTTTAAATTGTATGGGAGTCTGGGGTAGAAAAATCTTTCACCGCATTCTCCAATATGGCCTCTATGTCCCCATCATTCCCTTTTGTGTCTGCCTCATCTGAGGCAAGCATCTCGGGATCCGACTCAGGTAGAGACATAGGAGTTAAAGAAGGGGGTTGGCATTTGTGAGCCCTGAAAAGAGATGGCTGTAGTAAAGCCATTATTTGTCTGAGGAATTGTGCTATAGGTAGGCCACATGTTGTGTATCTAAAAAAGAACTACAATGAAATGCTGATGCTGGTGATAGAATATATTTATGCTCTAGTGAAAGGGAAGCATCATCACTCTGAGGTTGAGTGCTGTGCAGACCTTCAGTAGGGCAAAAACTCAACCCTTTCATCTGGTCTCCTCCATAACTACGGGTGACAGTATTTCAATGTGGGGTTCTCATGTAGTCGGAATACGCAATATAGGGTAAGTGTGCCTGGAAGGAGTATGCAGCAACTGAGGTGTAGACCATCCTGTAGCAAAGTCCAAATGGCAAAAGGGCAGAAGGAAGCGCCTGAATGCCTTATAAGGACTCTAGGCAGAAATTGTGGCAAAGTGTGAAACCAGTGGTCATCCACCCAAGACTAAGCTTCAAATGGTTTGGTTTAGCACCAAATTTGAAAAGCTTACACTGAAAGTGAATGCATTTCAAATATATCCCCAGTTTTCACAGTAAGGGACAGAAATACAGAGATACCCTGTCCTACCTGTCCATGACGTGGGACCATATATAGAGTCCATGCTTTGTCCATCATGATGGGCATACACCTGAAGGGGTCTTTAGAGAATGCATTCCACGGGCCTGGATCTACTGTATATAGCACCCTGCCACTGACTACACACGTCCCACTACATGCAAAGGTGAGCGTCTGTGCAGGATCCAGCACCCAAAGCAATATTACAGTGCTGATCTGGATGCACTGCTTCTATTTGAGATATTAGAAGACAGTGAGGATTCATTGGAGGAGAGCTGATAGAAGAATCCAAAGATAAAATATTAAACTAGTCAAACCTGTATTAAACATAAAGCAAACATTTATTATATTGCAGCTTATCAATTCTTAAATGTGATGGCTGCATTCGTTTTCTTTATTTTATTTTCACCTGGTAAACCAGTTTGTCTTGTTTTTCAAAAGAACAAGCCCTCCCCTAGATGTAACAGTTACAGGATTGAGACAAACCATTTAAAGCAGAGCTCCACCCAAAAGGGGAAGCTATGCTTCTCTGCCTCCCCCCCCACCGCTGCCACATTTGGCACCTTTTGGGGGAGGGAGAGTGGGTGCGGTTTTCCCTCAGTAAGATGGTGGCGCCAGCACCTAATAGCCGTTTGAAAAATAAGCTCAGGTGAGGACACCGCTGGATTCCTGGACAGGTAAGCACCCTAATATTAAGAGTCAGCAGCTACAGTATTTGTAGCTGCTGACTTAATTTTTTTTGGGGGGGGGGGGGGAGCCTGGAGCTCCTCTTTAACACTGAAAGGGGTGCTTACAATGGTCCGCTTTTATTTATGTATTTAAAACCTTCATCCCAAATAGAAAAAAAAAAAGTTTTCTGTACCTGGTTATAAAGTACTAGCTGGAGTTTGGCTTAAGTTTATTAGTGTATACTGTATCTGCTGATACATCCCTAACACTCTCCTATCCTCAGAATGACAATGCTGCTTTCAAAGGATGCCCCTATGCCTCATTCATACAGATTGGGGGCATTCTAATACAGGAGGTGTTACTGGCCAGATCATCAGGTGAAAACATGGAAAAAGGCCTAAGGTAGACAGCTATACAGGTGAAAGCCTCATGCCGGACACCGTTTCTGTATAGGTAGGACCGCTGTCTCCCATGGCAACAATCTTGTAGCCAGAGGCGGCTCTTTAATTAGGCAAATTAGGCAATTGCCTTAGGCCTCGCCCCCAGGAGGGCCTCGCCGTCGAGCGATTGCCTAATTTGCCTAATGTTGTTCGTTGTGTGACTTGTGTCTGGCGGGGCCGGCGGGCGCTCTGTGCAAAGTGAGCTAATCCGCCTGAGGCTGAGCTGAACCCCCGCCGTGATCCGCGGCGGCGGACGAGCATGGTTGATGTGTGGTGGGCGTGTGTAAGGCTGCCTGTGTCCAATAGCAGGCTCAACTGCTGCGGCGCCGTCCTCTAGCCCTTCCCCTTGGTGGCCCCAATGCATGGCGGGAGTTGTAGTTCTCCCACAGAGCACAGGCACACAGGCTTCAACTTGGCCATCTGGTGCCTGTGTTCTGCAGAGACTACAAATCCCAGATTGCACTGCAGGCAGAGAGAGAAAGAGAACATCATGTGTTGCTTCTCCCTGTCCTGCAGTGCTGGCCTGGCTAAGCTGTAGTAGGGGACCAAGGCGAGGAGCAGAGCAGGAACAGGTATTTCCTGTCCTATTATATGTTAATATTAATAATATGTTATATTATAATAGAGATATCATAATCTAACTATTCATTCTATAACTGTCTGTCTGTAATTTTAATTATATATATATATATATATATATATATATATATATATATATAAATACCGTATTGAAAAACTAAAACACCCCCAAGTGCCAAGTCAAAGAACATTATATTAATCTATCTCTGCAAGATCATGTTATGAATTATTGGGAGTTTAACCACTTCAATACCGGGCATATTCTGGCATTTCTAAAAATCATACATTTTTTGCTCGAAAATTACTCAGAACCCCAAAACATTATATATTTTTTTTTAGCAGACACCCTAGGGAATAAAATGGCGGTCATTGTAACTTTTTATCTCACACGGTATTTGCGCAATAATTTTTCAAATGCTTTTTTTTGGGGAAAAAACGGTTTTGTGAATTAAAAAATAACAAAACAGTAAAGTTAGCCCAATTTTTTTTATATAATGTGAAAGATGATGTTACGCCAAGTAAATAGATACCTAACATGTCACGCTTTAAAATTGTGCACAATTGTGGAATGGCGTCAAACTTTGGTAATTAAAAATCTCCATAGGCGAAGTTTTAAATGTTTTTACAGGTTACCAGTTTAGAGTTACAGAGGAGGTCTAGTGCTAGAATTGTTGCACGTGCTCTAACACGCGCGGCAATAACTCAAATGTGTGGTTTGAGCAGGGTTTACATATGTGGGCGTAAGTCATGTGTGCGTTTGCTTCTGAGCGCGAGCTACCAGGGACAGGGGCATTTTACATTTTTTAAATTTTTACACTTTTTTTTATTTTTATTTTTTTTTTGATCACTTTTATTCCTATTACAAGGAATGTAAACATCCCTTGTAAAAGGAATCTATGTGACAGGTCCTGTTTATGGAGAGATGTGGGGTCAATAAGACTCTTCTCCAGGCTGGAAAGCATGAGATCGTTAAAAAAAAAAATTCACCGATCTCATGCTGACAGCCGCAATCGCGGCTTTGTTTACTTCCGGGTACCAGGCGTGAAGTCATAACGTCGCACCCGGGCCTCCGACGGTCATAGAGATGACTGGTGACCATCATTTTACTATGGCCGGGTATTGAAGTAGTTAAACTGTATGTTTCTTCTGCATTCAAACAAGGTGTCATCTGCTTTACTGAGATTTTGGTTTGCCTTTTGCTGGATCAATAGAATTAGAATAGTTCAACGGTCACCATAATGAAGGTTGGTTCTCTATAAACCTTAGTAGCTAATGGGCCCATCATGGCAGAGGCCATATCTTTATCCATTTCCTGTAACATGATCCACAATGTGTGAGTCAGCAAAAGCTCAGTATTAGAGGTGACTCTTCCTTTCTGGATCATATTCACCTTTCCTAACTTCCCTAACCAATACTTCCAAGTTCCATTACTTTTTATTAGCTTCCATTACCCTCCATCCTTTCCGTCTTCCATACGTTACTACATGCTGTCTGTCTGTACTGTACCCAATCTCTGTCTCATCATTTTTTCACAACTTTTGATAGGCACAGTGGCTGCAATTGATGGGCGCAGTGGCTGCGTTTTATTGCACAGTGGCTGCAATTGATGGGCACAGTGGCTGAAATTGATGGGCACAGTGGCTGCGTTTGATGGGCACAATGGCTGCATTTGATGGGCACAGTGGCTGCATTTGATGGGCACAGTTGCTGTGTTTGATGGGCACAGTGGCTGCAATTAATGGCACAATGGCTGCGTTTGATGGGCACAGTGGCTGTGTTTGATGGCACAGTGGCTGTGTTTGACCAGAGCTCCTGATGGTGGAGATGGATTTAGCTGCGTGTTAGTACCAGGTCGCGGTCCTCAGGAGTAAGCCGGGGTTCAGTAGTGGATGAGCAGGTAAGGATCAATCAGAAGCGTGGTCAGGAAACAAGTAGTTGCAGGTTGGGATCAGGCAGAAGCGTAGTCGAGGAACAAGCCAAGGGTCGATAACGAGCAGTAACAAATATGAACGGCAGCAGGGAATACAGGAGCGAGATACAGGCTGGAGATAGCACAATATTCTGGCAAGGAGGAAGTGCAGAGACATGGCTTATATCAGGAAGTTCGTGGGAGGAGCTAAGAGTTCAAGGTTCAGCTGACATCAAGATACAAGGCAGGGTTGTCTAAAGGATCTGACAAGGTGCTGTACAGCATCTCAGATAGCTCAGTAAGAAGACCTTATTGCCAGACACAGCTGAGGTCCCAGGTTCAAGTCCAGGTCCTAACATTAAGTTAATATATGCATTTATACAGTTCATTTTTTATCGTTTTTTTATAATTTTTTCCCATTATGGGTGTGAGTGGGGCCTCATGTCTAAGTTTTGCCTAAGGCCTCACAAAGTCTAGAGCCGCCTCTGCTTGTAGCAGTTACTAATGGTAGTTGTACTCAACTATTGGCAACACAAACAGTTCTCCTCACTTCACAGTCACTCACTATGGATCTTTACAAAGAACTCCCAGTCTTTCACTAGACTTCGGATCCAATAGCCACTGAATCCCTTGAGCTCTTCCACTTTTAGTACTCAGTATCTTCCTTATGCATCGACACCACGTCCCTGCTGGGTCCCTGGCTTGGCACTCACAGATACTCTTCAAGCATCACCCCCGCTGACACGCTAGGTCCCTGGCTAGGCACTCACTGATGCTACGCAAGCGTCACCTCTGCTGTCCCGCTGGGTCTCTGACTTTGCACTTGCTGAAGTTTTCCCACTTCTTCACCGTCCCTGGCTGGTGAAAAGTCTGCTCTGGTACTGTCCTCAGCTTACTCACAGTTGTCTTCGGTAACAAGGTGGATGGCCCCTTAGTGGCGACAGCTTCCCCTCTACCTCCGACCACAGCTGATTCCCCGGCCGGTGGAACGGCTACTTTTGGTTGGACTACAAGCCAGCAGCACCAACCCTGCACTGCTTCTCCTGCTTCTGGATATGCCCTCAGATAGCCTAGCAGCCCTCTAGAAGCTTGCCAGTGCCAAACCACTCAGAGTCTATGAATACATTGCCTGTGTCCTGTGCTGTGCATTAAGATAATAAATTGTCATCCTCCTTCTGTAGCAGACAGGGAGGCACCAATACAGTGTCAGGCCAAACCAAACCAAATCAGTAAGGATTGGTACTGCAATCTAATACATTTATAATGTGAGATGACTAAGCAGGGAGGAACAGCTATAGGCAAAACAGAAATGCAGAGTTCAGGGTCAGTAGTAATGCAGAGTTCAGGGGTCAGTAGTAAGTAACATAAAGTTTGGAGGTCAGTAGTAAGTAACATAAAGTTTGGAGGTCAGTAGTAAGTAACATAAAGTTTGGAGGTCAGTAGTAAGTAACATTGGGTCAACCTAGACCTGGAACACTAACATGGAGGCATGCTTAAAAGATAAGCGGGTCTGCAGGGTGAGAAGACGGAGACCAGTGTCGCCATGAACACACTGAGAAGCTGGCAGCATGGCAGGGTCAGTTGCAATCTACATTATACATGTTGTACATGATGCCAGGGATGGGTTCTGGAAGGCAGGTATGTTTCCCAATTAGTTGTGGTCCCTTTAAAGGGGATGCTTTGAATGCAGTTTTGGAGTACTCAGACGTTCTCAACCATGCAGCATGAGGCATTCCAGGTCATTTCATATGGCCATCACTTCTTTCCTTCAGCTGTGGCACCCCCTCATCTCCGCCCCACCTTATTTCAGCAGTCAGCAGCAGCGAGGAAGACAGAACTCCTCCGCCAGATGCTGCACTTCTCCATGCAGCCACGGAATGGCTTGCCTCAGAACTATGTTCTGTCTGAGCAGTTTCTTGTAAGTGACACCAGCGGTGTTGGACCCTCCTTTTCAGGCTTGCATCATCTGCTACAGAAGTGTGAATGGGCTCCGTGCCAGTCTGCACAGTCTTAAGTTATTACTAAAATCTTTCACAAAGAAGACAGAGAAGACATCACCAAAGATGGCTGCATCCAAGTGTTCAGCTATAAACCACAGAGAGGGGGGGGGGGCAACTTAACACCACAGCCTGTGGGTAGCTCTGATTAAAATAACCCTCCACTCATTAATTTCCATTTCGGACCCCTCTATTGGACCATCGGGCCTAACTCATGTGTTCCACCAGTTATAATACACAAATTACCAGTGATAATACGTCTTAACCTCTGTCTTTTCTTCCTGAAGATACGTGTCAAATTTGGATACCCCGTCTTTATTTTTCATGCTGTGTATGTCTATGGACGCACACAGCCCGGCTTGGGAGTACACCTGCAGGAGTGCCCTTTCAGCACACTGCTTGCTGAGGGGGCACTTGGTGTAGAGGAGTAGTGGAGAGAGTACGTAGGGGACCCCAGAAGAGGAGGCAATAGACCGCTCTGTGCAGTACCATTGCACAGAGCAGCTAATTATAACATATTTTTTATTTTAAGAAAAAATGATTTGCCTTTAGAACCATTTGAAGTAGAGTTACTACTAGTTAATTGAACTTACAATAATGGGAAGCTGAAAGATCTCTTTGTTAAATGATCTGACCGATGACTGTTTAGAGCAGCCTTTCTCAACCTTTTCAACACAGAGGAACCCTTAAAATAACTGTCTCAGGGAACCTCTGCTAAAAATGACTATACAGTGCCTTGAAAAAGTATTCATACCCCTTGAAATTTTTCACATTTTGTCATGTTACAACCACAAACGTAAATATATTTTATTGGGATTTTATGTGATAGATCAACACAAAGTGGCATTGGATCTAGGTCTGGGCCATTCTAACACATGAATAGGCTTTGATCTAAAGTAACTATTTCATTGTAGCTCTGGCTGTAGGTTTAGAGTTGTTGTCCTGCTGGAAGGTGAACCTCCACCCCAGTCTCAATATTTTCCTGACTCTAATGCCCTGTACACAAGATAGGATTTTCCGACAAGAAAACCGTGGATTTTTTTTCGAAGGATGTTGGCTCAAACTTGTCTTGCATACACACACAAATGTTGTCGGAAATTCCGAACGTCAAGAACGCAGTAACGTACAACACGTACGACGAGCTGAGAAAGATGAAGTTCAATAGCCATGTGTCCATCACATGGCTTCTTGCCAACTGCAAATGGGACTTCTTATGGCTTTTTTTTTTTGCGGCTCTTCTGCTTGATTCCGAAGAAACGTAGACTTTTGAGCATCGGAATTGTGTACACACGCTTGGAATTTCTGTTGTCAGAAAATTTAAGAACCTGCTCTCAAACATTTGTTGGCGGAAATTCCAACAGCAAATGTTCTATGGAGCATACACAAGGTCAGACTTTCCAACAACAAGCTCCCATCCATTTGTTGTCGGAAAATCCTATCGTGTGTACAGGGCATAACAGGTTTTTTTTTTAAGATTGCCCTGTATTTGGCTCCATCCATCTTCCCCTCAACTCTGACCAGCTTCCCTGTCCCTGCTGAAGAAAAACATCCCCACAACATGATGCTGCAACCACCATGTTTCATGGTGGGGATGGTGCGTTCAGGGTGATGTGCGGTGTTAGATTTTCAACAAACATAGCATATTGTTTTTAGGCCAAAAAGTTCAATTTTGGACTCTTCTTACCAGAGAACCTTCTTCCAGATGTTTGCTGTGTCCATCACATGGCTTCTTGCCAACTGCAAATGGGACTTCTTATGGCTTTTTTTTTCAACAATGGCTTTCTTCTTGCCACTCTTCCATAAAGGCCAGATTTGTGGAGTGCACGACTAAAGCCCCATACACACGGTCGGATTTTTTCATGGATTCTGTCCGATCGGACAATGTTGTTGAAAAATCAGACCGTGTGTATGCACCATCGGACAGTGTACGTCGGATTGTCCGACGGACCAAGTCCTATCTCCTGCTGTATAGATTTGCCGACAACACGGTCCGATCACACCAAATCCGATCGTGTGTACGGTTGTCCGACCGGACAAAGTGCTACGCATGCTCAGATCACATTACAAGACCAAAGCTATTGGCTACTAGCCTCTACGTAGTCCCGTCGTAGGCAACAAACGTCACCACGTTCAGAATGATCGGATTTTCCGACAACTTTGTCCGACCGTGTGTACGCAAAACCAACATCAGACAAAGTATGACGGACAGGATCCGACCGACCTGGTCCGCGGATTGTCCGACCGTGTGTATGGGGCTTAATAGTTGTCCTGTGGACAGATTCTCCCACCTGAGCTGTGGATCTCTGCAGCTCCTCCAGTTACCATGGGCCTCTCGGCTGCTTCTCTGATTAA
>CM053034.1:55905607-56105607 GCA_028564925.1 Lithobates sylvaticus
CCCTTTAAAACAGATGAGGTAAGGTGCACAAAGCCAGGTCCATAAAGTCATGGGGGGGGAAATTTACTTAAAGTCTCGTTTTCATTAAAAATAACAAACATGTCCTCCTCTTCTTTGGTCCCTCTTTGGTGCTGCTGGCCCCTCCCTCCTGTCAAGTGCCCAAACAGCAAGCAGCTTACTTTTGGGGGACCCGAGCCGAGCCACTGCTCAGTGTGTCCATTCAGACATGGAGCTGCGGCTTGGTCTCCCGATTTTGATTGGCAGCAGGGGGGCCAATGGCGCCGCTGCTGTGTCTCAGCCAGGAGGGAGAAACACATCGCTGGACAGAGCTGGGCTCAGGTAAGTATTAGGGGGGCTGAAGGGGTCTGCTGCAGACAGGTTTTTTATCTTAATGCATAAAATACATTAAGATAAAAAAAAAACTACCTTTACAACCAATTTAAGTGATAAAAAAAAATACTTTTACAAATAACAAACATGTTATACTTACCTGCTCTGTGCAATGGTTTTACACAGAGCAGCCCTGCTTTTTCTTGGTTCCCCCTGGCACCTCCTCCACAGTGAGTGCCCCCACGAAGAGCTGCTTTCCATAGGGGCACTCATGCGGACACGCTCTGGAATCCTGTTGCTGCATCCAATGACACAGACAGGACTCGGCCCCGCCGCCGTGTCCCTTGATTTGATTGACAGCAGTGGGAGCCAATGGCTCCTGCTGCTATCAATCTATCCAATGAGAACCCAAGACAGAGGCTGGCGCTGCTGTGCTCATCCCTGTCGCTGGAACAATCAGGCTCAGGTAAGAAAAAGGGGGGCTCTGGGGGTCAGCTGCAGAGCAGAAGATTTTTCACCTTAATAGTATGCATTAAGGTGAAAATACCATGAGGGTTTACAGCTCCTTTAAATTGGAGCAGACAGAATCTGGAGCAGCTGTACATGGTAACCAATCAGCTTCTAGCTTTGGCTTGTCAAGTTAAGTTTTCTAAATGAAAGGTAGTATCTGATTGCTTGCCATTGCACAGCTGCTCCAGATTCTGCCTGCTCCAGTCTTAGGGCCAATGCACACTATATGTGGAGATATACGTTTTACTGCATGGTAAAGCGTTTGTCACTGCAGGGACACAAAGGTGACAATTGTTTCCTATGTGTCCTATTCACACTGCAATGCAGCCTAGTGCTGCAATTAAATGTAGTGCATTGCGCCACCCAACATTGCAATGAATGAAGTGTACATTTTGTAAACTTCAAATAAAGCTTATACAAAAAAGAAAAAAAAAGGAGCAGTGCGATGTGCTAAATTGTGCACCACACTGCCCCCTAGTGCAGCCAGCAACAGAGGGCTGTTGTGGCGGTAAAGTGCTACGGCAGCTCTCGTTACAGTGTGAATTTGCCCTTAGTGCTCGTTCACACTAGCAGAAATACTTTCCGGTTGTATGGCAGTGGCTGACAGGTGTTCAGGAGGCTACTGCTGCCTCCTGATGCCTGTTTTCTTTTTTATTTTGACAAACATGCTCCAGCACCCCACCACCCCCTCCCTCTGACAGTAGGTGGGGGATCCTTTGCCCCGCAGCCACCGTCACATTTTAACCGCTTCAGCCCCGGAAGATTTGGCTGCTCAATGACCAGGCCATTTTTTGCGATCCGGCACTGCGTCGCTTTAACTGACAATTGCATGGTCGAGCGACGCTGTACCCAAACAACATTGACGTCCTTTTTTTACCCCACAAATAGAGCTTTATTTTGGTGGCATTTGATCGCCTCTCCGGTTTTTATTTTTTGCGCTATAAACAAAAGAGTAACAATTTTGGAAAAAAAACACAATACTTTTTGCTATAAAAAATATCCCACATTTTGTATAACAAATTTTTTCCTCAGTTTAGGCCGATATGTATTCTTCTACATATTTTTGGTAAAAAAATAAAAAATAAAAATACAAATCGCAAAAAGGGTATATTGGTTGGTTTGCACAAAGTTATAGCTTTTACAAAATAGGGAATAGATTTATGGCATTTTTTTTAATTCTTTTTTTCTTTTTACTAGTAATGGCAGCAATCTGTGATTTTTATTGGGACTGCAACGTTATGGCAGACACATCGGACACTTTTGACAACTACTGACAATTATACTGACAATTATACAGCGATCAGTGCTATAAAAATGAACTGATTACTGTGTAAATGTCACTGGCGGGGAAGGGGTTAACACTAGGGGGAAATCAAGGGGTTAACTGTGTTCTCTGTGTGTGTTTCTAACTGTGGGGGGATGGGACTGTCTAGGAGAGAGAGAGATAGAGATAGAGCAAATTAAGATAGCTTTCAGAAATAGAAGTATTAAAGCGGAGTTCCATCCAAAAGTGGAGCTTCCGCTTTAAGCACTTCTCGCTCCCTTACATGCCCCATTTGGCATGTAATCTTTTTTTTTTTTTTTGGGGGCGGGTGTACCTAGTTTTGACAGGTACTTCCTGTCCCACTTCCTGCTTCAGTCGCCTGGCCGCCTAGGCGACTCTACCTCTCCCCTAGGCAGCTCCTCCCTCACTGCAATCTTCTGGGACACGTCACAGGTGCCTGGCCTTAAAAAGAGCACAGCGCGACTCACACATGCGCAGTGCGTGCTCGGCTGTGAAGCCGCAAGCTGTCACAGCCTGGTGCCCACAGTTGCAATGACGGCGCCGCGAAGAGGAGGGGGGAAGAGGAGCGAGGCTTCGGGCGGCCGCATTGCTGGACCATGGGACAGGTGAGTGTCTGTTTATTAAAAGGCAGTAGCTACACCATTTGTAGCTGCTGACTTTTAATGAACTGAAAAACTAGTGGAACTACACTTTGATAGTTTATTTTTATCAACTAACAAAATGGAAAGTAAATGAACATAAAATCTAAATCAAATTAGGAACCATCTTCAGCATAAAGAACAAGGAGTCCTGGAAGTAATGGTTTGGCCCCCACAAAGCCCTGATCCCAACACCATCGAGTCTGTCTGGGATTACATGAAGAGACAGAAGGATCTGAGGCAGCCTACATTCACAGAAGATCAGTGCTTAGTTAGATATTTGGAATAATCTACCTGTTCCTTCAAAAACTGAAGAATTGATGCTGGTTTGAAGCCAAAAGGATAGTTACACCAAATATTTATTTGATTGGGATTTTTATTTTGTTTGCTCACTTTGCATTTTGTAAATTGATAAAAATAAACAATTAAAATATATATTTTTGAAAGAACTTTTACTTCACAGCATTTCTTCACTTTTCTTTGTACATACACACACTGTATACATATATACAAGGTAAAAGACAGGATCACATTCAAGACCCTCTGCCTCACCCACAAATGTACACAAGGAAATGCGCCTCAATACCTTTGTGAGAAAATAGAAAAATACATACCAAATCGCAGACTTCGATCAACAAACCAAAATCGCCTTCTCATCCCCAAAGCCCGCTACAAATCGAAGGGAGAACGAAGATTCGCAGTACAGGGACCCCGGCTATGGAATGCTCTACCAAACAACATCCGCATGGAAGAAAACCATCAGGCCTTCAGGAAAAAACTCAAGACCTACCTCTTCTAATACATGGCATCCCAACATGAGCAGTCAAGCGCCTCGAGGCGATTCAGTTCGCAGTTGCAGCGCTATACAAATCATTCATTCATTCATATATGTATATATATATATATATATATATATATATATATATATATATATATATATATACACACACACACAGTATCTCACAAAAGTGAGTACATCCCTCACATTTTTGTTAATATTTTATTATATCTTTTCATGTGACAACACTGAAGAAATGACACTTTACATTGTAGCAAAGTAGTGAGTGTACAGCTTGTATAACAATGTAAATTTGCTCTCCCCTCAAAATAACTCAACACACAGCCATTAATGTCAAAACCACTGGCAACGAAAGTGAGTACACCCCTAAGTGAAAATGTCCAAATTGGGCCCAATTAGCCATTTTCCCTCCCCGGTGTTATGTCTCATTAGTGTTACAAGGTCTCAGGTGTGAATGGGAAGCAGGTGTGTTAAATGTGGTATTATCGCTCTCACTCTCTCATACTGGTCACTGGAAGTTCAACATGGCACCTCATGGCAAAGAACTCTCTGAGGATCTGAAAAAAGAATTGTTTCTCTACATAAAGATGGCCTAGGTTATAAGAAAATTGTTAAGACCCTGAAACAGCTGCAGCACGGTGGCTAAGACCATACAGCGGTTTAACAGGACAGGTTCCATTCAGGCCTCGCCATGGTCAACCAAAGAAGTTGAGTGCACGTGCTCAGCGTCATATCCAGAGGTTGTCTTTGGGAAATAGACATATCAGTGCTGCCAGCATTGCTGCAGAGGTTGAAGGGGTGGGGGGTCAGCCTGTCAGTGCTCAGACCATACGCCGCACACTGCATCAAATTGGTCTGCATGGCTGTCGTCCCAGAAGAAAGCCTCTTCTTAAGATGATGCACAAGAAAGCCTTCAAACAGTTTGCTGAAGACAAAAAGACTAAGGACATGGATTACCGGAACCATGTCCTGTGGTCTGATGAGACCAAGATAAGCGTATTGGGTTCAGATTGTATCAAGCGTGTGTGGCGGCACTCAGGTGAGGAGTACAAAGACAAGTGTGTCTTGCCTACAGTCAAGGTGGTGGGAGTGTCATGGTCTGGGGCTGCATGAGTGCTGCCGGCACTGGGGAGCTACAGTTCATTGAGGGAACCATGAATGCCAACCTGTACTGTGACATACTGAAGCAGAGCATGATCCCCTCCCTTCAGAAACTGGGCCACAGGGCAGTATTCCAACAGGATAACAACCCCAAACACACCTCCAAGACGACCACTGCCTTTCTAAAGAAGCTGAGGGTAAAGGTGATGGTCTGGCCAAACATGTCTCCAGACCTAAACCCTATTTAGCATCTGTGGGGCATCCTCAAATGGAAGGTGGAGGAGCGCAAGGTCTCTAACATCCACCAGCTCTGTGATGTCATCATGGAGGAGTGGAAGAGGACTTCAGTGGCAACCTGTGAAGTTCTGGTGAACTACATGCCCAAGAGGATTAAGGCAGTGCTGGAAAATAATGGTGGCCACACAAAATATTGGGCCCAATTTGGACATTTTCACTTCGAGGGGTACTCACTTTTGTTGTCAGCGGTTATACATTAATGGCTGTGTGTTATTATTTTGAGGGGACAGCAAATTAACACTGTTATACAAGCTGTACACTCACTACTTTACATTGTAGCAAAGTGTAATTTCTTCAGTGTTGTTACATGAAAAGATATAATAAAATATTTAGAAAAATGTCAGGGGTGTACTCACTTTTGTGAGATACTGTACATACACTCACTGTTTTTTTTGTTTTGTTTTTTATTACAGAGCAGCTCCACTACCACAAATACATTTTGGCAGGCTATGAATTGGGTGTTCTTCACAAAATTCCCACCACAACATCCCATAGAAAGGGTAGACGCATATTTTGTTACATTGGCAGCAAGGTAAACTTTTCAAATAAACAGCGAAAGAAATTTGATTTAAAATTTTAACTGCAAATTTATGTGTTTTTTTTTTTTAGTAGTAAATTGCCAATGAACTAGTAGAGATGGTGTACAGTACATTCCATCAGTTGGTGGCCTCTATAATTCAAACTTTCATTACTGTTCAGATCTATAGTGATTACCTACCGTATATACTCGAGTATAAGCCAAGTTTTCAGCACATTTTTTTGTGCTAAAAATGCCCCCCCTCGGCTTATACTCGAGTCAAGCACAGAGAATGACATTTTCTGACACGAATTTGGGGCACCATATCTCTGGGCCACTTGGTGATAGGAACACCATTTGGATATTTTGTAGTGATAGTTCCGCTGGGTTTTCATACCAAATTTGGTGTTCCTATCACCAAGTGGCCCCGAAATATGGGGCCCCAAAGTCGGGTCAGAAAATGTAATTCTCTGCTACAGAAAAGGGCTTAACATTTTCTGACCTGACTTTGGGGCCCCGTATTTCGGGGCCACTTGGTGATAGGAACACCAAATTTGGATATGTTGTAGTCCACTGGGTTTGCATACCAAATTTGGGGTTCCTATCGCTAGTGGCCCCAAATTCGGTCAACTGTGTCCATCTGCAGCAATGTCATTTCGGGACCCTTTGGTCCATAGACCCCAATTGGCTGCAGCTAGGAGGCATTTAGTAACCCTTAACTACCAAGTTTGAAGTTTGGGGGACCTATGGCTGCAAATGGGCACAGTGAGGCATGCAAGTGCATTGTTGACCCTCTTTTCCACTTACAGTAGCTGCGCATTTCTCACCCTAGGCTTATACTGGAGTCAATACGTTTTCCCATTTTTTTGTGGTAAAATTAGGTGCCTCGGCTTATATTCGGGTCGGCTTATACTCGAGTATATATGGTACATGGTTTCAGAGACCTACTGTAAACTAAATGCTTCTCACTCACTAACCGTGATGTTCAGCAGCAAAGTCTCATGTCTTTTGAGCTAACCAACCAAAGTGACCAGTAAAATCCCACTGTGGTCAAACAACACCACTGGAGCATCTGAAAAACTGAAACAGAGCATTGAAGCAAGCACCAATTAATGGAGAACAAAATAAATAATAAATAAATAAATAAAATAATAATAATAAATAAATGGAGAACAAAAATAGTTGTTAAGATCCCTAAATTGGAAACAGTTAATAATGTGAACCCTAGCAGTTCCCTGACAACTTCTATCCTTTTGCTACACTACCCATTTGTGACTGATATAATGCTTCCTTGCTCTGTTTGAGCTGCTATCTGTACAACTGGCACCACAGTATCATGACTGTACACATGCACACATTTACACAAACATGGTCTACTTTCATATTTCACAAAAATATGGGTATGCCGACTTACTCAGCATGTCTTGCTTAGAGCTGGATAAATCCTCGAAGTCTAAACACACCTCAATTTCGGCTGGATTCCAGCCTTGAGTTTCAACAGATCTTTCCCTTGCCATGCAAAGTTCAGATATATCTGATGGCTTTGATTTTAGAATCAGGGAAATTGAATCATCCTCTTTCATTTTAGTCAAGGGTGCTTTCACACTTTCCTGTACTGCAGAACTGACTGTCTGAATATCTTGCATTTCCGATGAATCAGATTTGTCTTCCGTTTTCACATTAGTAAAGATACCTGGAGACTCTACTTTCACTGGGAGAGGGAGATTTTCATGCAAAGCGCTCCACATTGTAACTGGAAAATCCTGTTCTTCTTTAATATTGACCTCTTGCTCTTCTTGTTTGATAGTGATTGCTTCTGATATATCAGAATCTGCTTCTTCTTTTACCTTACTAACAATACGATTCACTAGGGGAGGGGCAGTTTCATGGAGAGGGGTTGTTTCATGTAAGGCATTCCACACTGTAACTGGAAATTCATGTTGTTCATCTTTATTAGTGATCTCCTGCTCTTCCTGTTTGATAGGGATTGCTTCTGATATATCAGAATCTGCTTCTTCTACCTTACTAATGATACTTAGAGATTCTACTTTCACTAGGGGAGGAGCAGTTTCATGGATAGGGGGAGTTTTGTGTATGGAGTTCCACACTGTAACTGGCAATTCATGTTCATTAGTGGCCTCTTGCTTCTCCTGTTTGATAGTGATAGCTTGCTTTACTTCTTCCATAGTGAGCCCCTGTGGCTCAGCTGTAATAGTTTCTTGTTACTCCACTATGATAATTACTTCTTGCACTTTCAAAATACTTGCATCTTGCTCTCCCTTACTAATAGTGTCTTGTTCCTTGATGCAATCACAGAAAAGTTGAATTCTGTAGAATAGAAATAGTGCTTATTGTGAATGTCTATAATGTTCACCTGACAACTGCATCCCAGACAAAATAAGAACCTGACAGGAATGTAGCACATCCCTACTCTATTCAATGTGGAGTATGGCTTTAAAGTGGGACAGCAAAGAACATTTTGTGGGCAAGTGGAAGCCAATAAATTGGTACATAGAAAACGTAACCAAAACTAGTAACTATAAATTTACATTGTCCATATATGACTGCATGAAAGCCCCTAAACCCCTGGTGCCCCTTTCACATTTACTGACCATCAATGTGAAGGGGCAGGAAGGGTTACATTTCACCGCCAGTTAATAGTACTGACACCAGTGCAGGGGGCTATTATTGCACTCATTGAATGGACACCAATGTTGAAGGTTATTATTGTCTCCACTGACATCAATGTTGGGGGGTTATTATTGTCTCCACTGACACCAATTTTGGGGCTATTATTATTGCCCTCACTGACACCAATGTTGGGGGTTATTATTGCCTCCACTGACACCAATGTTGGGGGCTTATTATTGTCTCCACTGACACCAATGTTGGGGGTTTATTATTGCCTCCACTGACACCAATGTTGGGGGGTTATTATTGCCTCCACTGACACCAATGTTGGGGGGTTATTATTGCCTCCACTGACACCAATGTTGGGGGGTTATTATTGCCTCCACTGACACCAATGTTGGGTGGGGGGTTGGTACATCCACTGAGACCAATGTTGGGGGTTATTTTTGCACTGACTGCACTTGGGGCCCTTTATAGTTTTCAAGTTGACACCACTGCCCTAAACCATACAGCAGAATCCTGCAGCAGATTGGGTACCACAGAGCACTGTGATTTATTATCAAAGCTGAACTCTAGGGTGATGACTACATCTCTACATTAATTATAGTAAATAAAACCACTTATGTTGCTGTGTTTGAATTGTTACACTTTTGTAAAAACTCACTCTTTAAAATTCTGTGATGTCATCGCTCCAAACCAAATATTCATTGATACTCGTCTCTAAGAGGCAACGTCACTTCCTCTTAGTATTAGTCCACTGTTGTCCCCATCTGGAGTGACTGCATGTAAACAGCAAGTTGCTGGAGGAGATCAGCAACCCTAAAAATTAAGAAAAAAAAAACACCAATGTTAGAGGTTATTATTGGGTCCACTGACACCAATGATGAGGAGTTATCATTGCATCCACGCACACCAATGTTGGGGGGTTATTATTGCTTCCACTGACATCTATGTTTTTTTTTAAAAACACCCACTGACAACGATAGGGGTTATTATTATGTCCACTGACATGAATAATTGGGTTGGGGGGGGGGGGTAAATATTGCTTCCACTGACACCAATGTTGGGAGTTATTATTGCATCTACTGACACCAATGGTGGTTATTATTACATCAGTGTTATTATTACATCCACTGACACCAATGGTGCGGGTTATTATTGCATCCACCGACACCAATGTTGCGTGTTATTATTGGATCCGCTGTCACCAATGTTGAGGGGTTATTATAGCTTCCACTGACATCAATGTTTTTTTTTTTTTTTTATAACACCCACTGACAACAATGATAGGGGTTATTATTATGCCCACTGACAGCAATAATGGGGGTGGGGGGGTTAATATTGCTTCCACTGACACCAATGTTGGGAGTTATTATTGCATCTACTGACACCAATGATGGTTATTATTACATCAGGGTTATTATTACATACACTGACACCAATGTTGGGGGTTATTATTGCACTCACTGACTGCACTTGGGGCCCTTCATAATTTTCAAGTTGACCTCCATTGCCCTAAACCGTACAGTAGAATCCTGCAGCAGATTGGGTACCACAGACCACCATGATTTTTTTTTATTTGATCAAACTGAACTCTAGGATGGTAACTAAATCTCTACATTATTTATAGTAAAACAAAACCGCTTATGTTGCTGTGTTTAAAATGTTACACTTTTGAAAAAAAAAATCACTCTTTAAAATTCTGTGATGTCAAATATTCACTAATCTCCGTCTCTAGGAGGCGATATCTCAGAAGAGACAACGTCACTTCCTCTTAGTATTAGTCCACTGTTGTCACCATCTGGAGTGACTGCATGTAAACAGCAATTTGCTGGAGGAGATCAGCAACCCTGAGATGGAAAAAAAAAAAAAAATATATTATAATAAAAATATTGCAGTTTTTAGGATACACAGTTCTTAAGCAAACCTGTCATCCAGTTGTGATTTACATCCATTTTAACACGGCTTAATCTAGGCTTACCTGTAGGCCAAAGTGGTTTGTAAGGGTTTACAACCACTTTAAGGACCGAGCCTCTTTTTGAGATTTGTTGTTTACAAGTTACAAACTTTTTTTTTCTAGAAAATTACTTAGAACCCCCAAACATTATACATTTTTTTCTAGCACTCTAGAGAATAAAATGGCAGTCATTGCAATACTTTCTGTCACACCGTATTTGTGCAGCGGTCTTATAAGCGCACTTTTTTTGGAAAAATTACACTTTTAAAAAAATAATAACAGTAAAGTTAGTCCAATTTTTTTTTTTATATTGTGAAAGATAATGTTACGCAGAGTAAATTGATACCCAAGATGTCACGCTTCAAAATTGCACTCGCTCGTGGAATGGTGACAAAGTTTTACCCTTAAAAATCTCCATAGGCGACATTTAAAAAAAAAAAAAAAAAATCTGCAGGTTGCATGTTTTGAGTTACAGACGAGGTCTAGGGCTAGGGCTAGAATTATTGCTCTCGCTCTACCGGCGATACCTCACATGTGTGGTTTGAACACCGTTTGCATATGCGGGCGCTACTCACGTATGCGTTCACTTCTGCACGCGAGCTCGGTGGGACAGGGCGCGTTTAAAAAGTTTTTTTACCTTTTATTTTTACACTGTTCTTTTTAAAAACAATAATAATTCTGTCACTTTTATTCCTATAACAAGGAATGTAAACATCCATTGTAATAGAAAAAAAGCATGACAGGCCCTCTTAAATATGAGCTCTGAGGTCAAAAAGATCTCGTATTTGCAATAAAAAAAAAAAATAATAAAAAAAAAAGAAAAAAGTCCCTTTAACCACTTGCCGACCGGCGCACAACGATATACGTCGACAGAATGGCACGTACAGGCAGGAGGGCGTATATATACGTCCCTCCTTTAGCCTGTCCGTGCCATCGGGAGCGCGCCGGGAGCGGCGCGCTCCCGCGCCGGTCGGGACCCCCGTGAGTCCGATCGCGGTCCCCGCGGACTCGATCGCCGCGGGGACCCCCGCGATCGTCTCACGGGGCGGCTGAACGGGGAGATGCCGAGATAAACAGCATCTCCCCGTTCTGCCTAGCAACTAGTAACGCCGATCTCTGCTCCCTATGATTGGAGCAGAGATCAGCATTCACTAGCTGACAGCCACGCCCCCCCACAGTAAAAAACACACCCCTAGGCATACTTAACCATTACACTGCCCTCTTGTGGTTAACCCCTTCACTGCCAGTGTCATTTATACAGAAATCAATGCATTTAAATAGCATTAATTGCTGTATAAATGACAATGGTCCCAAAAATGTGTCAAAAATGTCCGATGTGTCCGCTATAATGTCGCAGTCACAAAAAAAAAAAATCGCAGATCTCCGCCATTAATAATAAAAAAAAATTATTAATAAAAATGCTATAAAACTATCCCCTATCTTGTAAACGCTATAACTTCTGCGCAAACCGATCAATAATCGCTTATTGCGATTTTTTTACCAAAAATATGTAGAAGAATACGTATCGGCCTAAACTGAGGAAAAAAAATTTTTTTTTTTATATATTTTTTGGGGATATTTATTATAGCAAAAAATAAAAAATAATGCATTTTTTTCAAAATTGTCGCTCTATTTTTGTTTATAGCGCAAAAAATAAAAACCGCAGGGGCGATCAAATACCACCAAAAGAAAGCTCTATTTGTGGGAAAAAAAGGACGTCAATTTTGTTTGGGAGCCACGTCGCACGACCGCGCAATTGTCAGTTAAAGCGACGCAGTGCCGAATCGCAAAAAGGGGCCTGGTCCTTTAGCTGCAAATTGGTCCGGTCTGAAAGTGGTTAAGAGCTGTGGGTGGAAGTGATGTTTTGACATCGCTTCCACCCTGCAATGGTATGGAGACAGATGTGGGCCATCTTCCCCTCACTCATCTCCCTGCCAAGGAAGGAGGAACATTTGATCGCCTCCGCCTCTGCCGACGGCTCCGGTAAGCGGCGGAGGGCACCAGAGCGCGGTGGGAGGGGGGCCCTCTCCCACCGCTGATAAAAATGGTCTTGCGGTGAATCCACCGCAGAGACCACTTATCTGAAAGCGGGCCGCCGGCCAAAGAAGAGTATACTGGGGTTATGGCAGCTAGCTGCTGCCATAACAATGATATTCCTCTTTAAAGTTAGGATGTACATCGGCGTGCGGCGGTCCGTAAGTGGTTAAGGCTCCTTTAACGTTGACGGACTGATCGTGTCCGTCTGTCAGTTTTACAGGTGAACCTGATCAGACCATCCATTGCTCTGCATGGAGCGGTGGATGTCAGCGAACATGTGTCCGCTAATACCCGGCCACATCCATTTCTATCCGCTAAAAACCGTCCTTCATCCATCTGGCGGATCAGGATGGATGACAGTCAGATGGAAACAGACAGGTGGTCCATTTTAATCTGACCGCCCCATAGAAAACAGCAGGCTGTGTCCGTGTCTGTTCTGCATAGCAGAGCGGACACAGACCTTTCATCTGGCTGAGCAGGTGGATCCGCTGCTGTAGTCTTCCCCGTGTGAAAGGGGCCTAATTGAACAAGCTGGATTTAGAAGCTGATTGGTTACTACACACAGCTGCACCAGATTCTGTGTACACCAGTTTTAGTAAATCTCCTCCACTGAATGCAAATACAATCCTGTGCAGACTTTGATACATAAAATGTAATAAATAAAAAAAAAATATATATATATATTTTATTAAAGAGGAGCTGACGTTTAGCTGTTGTTCACGGTGAGCGGGCAGGTTTTTTATTGCAGAAGAGACAGGCAATGTCTCTTATGAAATAAAAATACTCCTACCTGCCTGTTCACAGCGGTCCCTGGAATGTAAACTGAGCTGTGCATGCGAAGCCCAGCCTGATCCCTGTACGTATGCCAGACTCATGGCCTCCCACGCATGCACAGGAGTGATGTCATCTCATGCGGACCAAAAAAGATGGGGAAAGAAAATGGCACACAGACGAGTATGCCAGTGAGAGACGGGCACCATTGGAGGAAAGGGGAGTATAAGCTGTCTTTAGTTCTGATTTAATATGGATGTAATTATTAAATTTTTTCAAAAGGTGGACTATGCCTTTAAATACAAATGATATTCTATACACTTATTACAGAGATGTAAACATTGCACACAGATTTATAAACATGATACATCCTCTGTTTGATATACAGGATTTTTCGGCAACAACACACAGCCTTGTTTGCATTAAATAAAATCCACACAACCGACAGAATAACTTTCTTTTTTTTCTAAATAAGGCATAGAATTGCATGAATTGAAGAATAATCTTGGACTAGTGTATACCGCTCCATGATTTAGTGTGCCCTGAGGTCCGAGAGGGAGGGGGTGTCTGGGGGGGGGGAGGGGCAGGTGAGGAGGAGGAGGGAAGCTCTGAGGAAAAGAGATGGGGGGTGTCTAGGGAAGAGAGGGGCTAGGTGAGGAGACAGGGGCTAGGTAAAAAGAGGGGTGGAGGGTGTCTGAGGAAGAGAGGGGGGCTAGGTGAGAAGAGGGGGGTCTAAGGAAGAGAGGGGGTGGGTCTAAGGAAGAGAGATGGGTAGGTGATGAGGAGGGGGGGGGCTAAGTGAGAAGAGAGGGGTCTAGGGAAGAGAGGGGGGGGTCTGAGGAAGAAAGGGTGGCTAGGTGAGAAGAGGGGGGGGGGTGTTTGAAGAGGAGCTCCGAGGAAGAGAGGGGTGTGGGGGGGGGGGTAGGTGAGAAGAGGGGGTGTCTGAGGAAGAAAGGGGGGTCTAGGTGAGAAGAGGGGTGTGTCTGAGGAAGATGAGGGGTGTCTGAAGAGGAGCTCCGAGGAAGAGAGGGGGTGTCTGGGGGGGGGGGGTAGGTGAGAAGAGGGGGGACTGAGGAAGAAAGGGGGGCTAGGTGAGAAGAGGGGGGTGTCTGAGGAAGAGCTCCGAGGAAGAGAGGGGGTGTCTGGGGGGAGGTAGGTGAGAAGAGGGGGGTCTGAGGAAGAGAGGGGGTGTCTGGGGGGGGGGGGTATGTGAAAAGAGGGGGGTCTGAGGAAGAAAGGAGGGCTAGGCGAGAATAGGTGGGTGTCTGAGGAACAGCTCCGAGGAAGAGAGGGGGTGTCTGGGGGGGTAGATGAGAAGAGGGGGTGTCTGAGGAAGAAAGGGGGGCTAGGTGAGAAAAGGGGGGTGTCTGAGGAAGAGAGGGGGTGTCTGGGGTGGGTAGGTGAGAAGAGGGGGGTCTGAGGAAGAAAGGGGGGCTAGGCGAGAAGAGGGGGGTGTCTGAGGAAGATGAGGGGTGTCTGAAGAGGAGCTCCGAGGAAGAGAGGGGGTGTCTGGGCTGTTTGTGGAGTACAGAGGGAAGGTCTGGGGCTAAGCTATCCCCCCTCTACCTCTGGTACTTACAGACACTGAATCTTCCTCCCTCCAGCCATGTGACAAGGGGATAGACGATAAACTGCAGTCTGCCCTCAGTGCATAGCGGCGCTCTCTATTGCCACCTGCAGGCTGGAGAGAGGAGAAATCCTCTCTACAGCTTTCTGTCGCTACACCTGTCAGTGAACATAGGGATGAGCGGCCTCACAGCCAGCTCGCACTCCCTCTGATTGGCGGAGGGGGCTGGCGAATGACGTCAGATCAAATTTGCAGAATTTTCACCGTAGGCTGCCAGGGAGAGGGAGTGTGTTCTTTCGCTCCGGCACAGCGCCCTATAGTGGATTAGTGTGAGACTACACCCACAGCTTCTTCATCACAAATCTATCCTCTGGAATCAATGAGACAGTAATGCACCTTACACACGATTAGAAAATCGGACGACAGATCGATGATGTCATGTGTTGTAATATATTCAGGGCAGCCATCAGAAATTGTGGGGCCCCTTATACAGCTTTAGGCCTGCCCCCCCCTCCCTCGAGCCTGACCACCAACATTCCCCAGGGTCCTGCCCACTGGCCGTCCCACCAAATCTGCCCACTGGCCATCCAATCAAGTCCTTCAGTGCCTCAGCCCCCTCACATCTGTACGCCCCCAGCCCCCTCACACCTGTACAGTCTCAGCCCCCCTCACACCTGTACGCTCCCAGCCCCCTCACACCTGTGCGCTCTCAGCCCCCTCACACCTGAACGCTCTCAGCCCCCCCTCACACCTGTACGCTCTCAGCCCCTCACACCTGTACGCTCTCAGCCCCCTCCCACCTGTACGCTCTCAGTCCCCCCTCACACCTGTACGCTCTCAGTCCCCCCGCACACCTGTTCGCTCTCAGCCCCCCTCACACCTGTACGCTCTCAGCCCCTCTCACACCTATACGCTTTCAGCCCCCCCTCACACCTGTAAGCTCCCAGCCCCCTCACACCTGTACGCTCCCAGCCCCCCTCACACATGTACGCTCTCAGCCCCCTCACACATGTACGCTCTCAGCCCTCTCACACATGTACGCTCTCAGCCCTCTCACACATGTACGCTCTCAGCCTCCTCACACATGTACGCTCTCAGCCCCCTCACACCTGTACATTCTCAGCCCCCCCCCCACACCTGTACGCTCCCAGCCCCCCCTCACACCTGTACGCTTCCAGCCCCCCTCACATGTACGCTCTCAGCCCCCTCACACCTGTACGCTCCCAGCACCACTCACATGTATATATATACAATGCAGCCTCACCTGTGCCCAATGTGGCCTGCCTGTTCCCAATGAAGCATGGCCTGCCCGTGCCCAATACAGCCTCACCTGTGCCCAATAGAGCCTCACCTGTGCCACCCTGTGCCCAATACAGCCTCACCTGTGCCCAATGCAGCCTCACCTGTGCACACCTGTGCCCAATGCAGCGTGACCCGTGTACAATGCAGCCTCACCTGTGCAGAGGAAGAGGCGAGCCAGTGGTGGAACTACCGGGGAGGATGAGGAATGCATACTGCAGCCCTCAAATGGTTGTTGGCGAGCGTGGGGCTGCCTCAGAGTGGGGGGGGGGGGCACCACCTGCACGGTCCACCAGCCAGGGGAAGTGAGGAGAGGAAGAGGCAAGCTGTCCTTACGAGCAGAGAGCTGTAATAGCTTTCATTTGAATTTCATGTGTTCCCGGGGCTCACCGTCACATAGCCCCACCTGTTGGCCCGGCGCCTTTGATGATGTCACATGTCCCACATTGGACCGGTGTTCTGTCTATCAAGGGCGTCGGGCCAAGAGGTGGGGCTATGTGACGGTGAGCCCCGGGAACACATTCTCCCATTCTCATGAAGGGAGATAAGCTGCTCAAACTTCACATAGACCCGCAGACACAGGATGCATGTGTATGGGTCTATGTGATCTCATTGGAGAAACAATCCACCTGGTTTTCTACCTAAAAACCTACCCCTTTGAGGTTCACTGTTGGAGTTGGTCTTCTGGTTGGAGGTCGTGTCCATTGTGACAGTTCCCCTTGGGTGTGTAGCCCTGCAAGCCTGATTGACCCATTAGGTGTATACCTATTTGGGTTCAATCTTTCTGGTAAGCCTTTTGACTCTCTGGTGGTTATCAGCAAGTTTGGGCACGTTTTTCTATATCACACTGTTACTCAGTTCAAGTGTCAACTACTTTGAACCATGTTTTGGATATTTATAATTTTATTGTTTGGTTCACTCTTCCAAACATTAAGAATTTTTTTCTTTTTTTGGACATTATCATTGGACATTATTCACATAATTTTTATGTACACATTTGTCGATATGACACTTAGTATATTATCTCCCCTTTAAAGGTTTATTACATGTGTATATTTTAATGTATACTTGTTTACTTTAATAAATATTGTTTTGAGATCAACTTTTAGCATTGCACTTATTTTCCACATATTATCCATGGATAATCCTATGCATTAAGGTGGAAAAACACCTGGCAGTGACCGGCCCCCAGCCCCCCCGATTTACTTACCTGAGCCCTGGAACTTGACCCGGCGGAGACGCGCTGTCTCTCTGCCCGGTCATACCGAGTCATACATTCGGCAGCTATTAGGGGTACGCATCTTCACTGGCCTCACGATTCGATAAGGATTATCCTGTCCACGATTTGATTCAATTCCGCGATGCATCACGATGCATCACGATTACTGCGCACGGTTTCATCCACAAAATTCAAGCAGTCAGAAGAACTCAATTTTTTAAATTGTATCTGTTCTTTTAAAAAAAAACAAAAAAAACAACAACACTCCCTGCATGTAGCAAAGTGTAAACACAGCAGACAACTTAAAGAGGAGCTACAGACTGCCCCCAGACTAGAGGAGATGGTCAGAGACTGCAGACCTACTACAGGAGATGGTCAGAGACTGCAAACCTACTACAGGAGATGGTCAGGGACTGCAAACCTACTACAGGAGATGGTCAGAGACTGCAGACCCACTACAGGAGATGGTCAGAGACTGCAGACCTACTACAGGAGATGGTCAGAGACTGCAGACCTACTACAGGAGATGGTCAGAGACTGCAGACCTACTACAGGAGATGGTCAGAGACTGCAGACCTACTACAGGAGATGGTCAGAGACTGCAGACCTACTACAGGAGATGCTCAGAGACTGCAGACCTACTACAGGAGATGGTCAGAGACTGCAGACCTACTACAGGAGATGGTCAGAGACTGCAGACATACTAGAGGAGATGGTCAGAGACTGCAGACATACTACAGTTTGGTTGCCCTTCTCTGCACTTTCTCCAGTTCCCCGATATCCTTGTTGAGAACCGGTGCCCAAAATTGAACTGCACATTGCAGATGAGGTCTTACTAATTATTTATACAGGGGCAAAATGATATCTCTCTCTCTCTGGAGTCTATATGTCTCTTAACCACTTCAGCCCCGGACCAATTGGCAGCCAAAGGACCAGGCCCCTTTTTGCGATTCGGCACTGCGTCGCTTTAACTGACATTTGCGCGGTCGTGCAACGTGGCTCCAAAACAAAATTGGCGTCCTTTTTTTCCCACAAATAGAGCTTTCTTTTGGTGGTATTTGATCGCCCCTGCGGTTTTAATTTTTTGCGCTATAAACAAAAATAGAGCGACAATTTTGAAAAAAAATCAATATTTTTTGCTTTTTGCTATAATAAATATCCCCAAAAAATATATAAAAAAAAAAATTTTTTTTTCCTCAGTTTAGGCCGATACGTATTCTTCTACATATTTTAGGTAAAAAAATCGCAATTAGCGATTATTGATTGGTTTGCGCAAAAGTTATAGCGTTTACAAAATAGGGGATAGTTTTATAGCATTTTTATTAATATTTTTTTTTTACTAGTAATGGCGGCGATCAGCGATTTTTATTGTGACTGCGACATTATGGCGGACACATCAGACATTTTTGACACATTTTTGGGACCATTGTCATTTATACAGCAATCAATGCTATTTAAATGCATTGATTCCTGTATAAATGACAGTTGTAGTGAAAGAGTTAACCACTAGGGGGAGGGGAGGGGTTATGGGCTCTGACGTGTGTGTGTTTTTTTTACATTAGGGGGCGGGGCTGACGTCTGACGTCATTGATCGGCTTTCCCGATGATCGGGAACAGCCAATCAATGACAGGCAGAGTAGGAAGCGCGGGGAGAGGTTTGTTTACACAAACCTCTCCCCGTTCTTCAGCTCCGTAACCCGATCGCGGGACACCAGCGGCGATCGGGTCCGCTGGTCCCGCGGCCGGGGTCACGGAGCTCCCGACCGGGGGACCCACGGGCAGGCATTTAAAGGGCCACGTACAGGTTTTGCCTGCCCGTGCCATTCTGCTGATGTATATATGCAGTGGGCGGTCGGGAAGCGGTTAATACAAGAAATGTCTTTGCACGCTTTGGAAACCGCAGCTTGGCGTTGTGTGCTATTATTCAGCTTGTGATCTACTAAAACCCCCATATCCTTCTCCACCATTGATTCCCCCAGTTGTACTCCCCCTAGTATGTATGATGCATGCATATTCTTAGACCCCAAGTGCATAACTTTACATTTATCAACATTAAACCTCATTTGCCACTTAGTTGCCCAATTAGACAGTGCATTGAGGTTGGCTTGTAAATTGGAGACATCCTGTAAGGACGTTATTCCACTGCATAGCTTGGTCATCTGCAAAGACAGAAATGTTACTTTTAATCCCAGACCCAATATCATTTTATAAAGATATTAAAATGTAAGGGTCCCAGCACTGAACCTTAGACCATTCATAGTAAGAGTCATTAACGACTACTCTCTGAATTCGGTCTTTTAGACAGTTTTCTATGTATTTACAAACTGATCTTTCCAAGCCTGTAGACTTTACCTTACACATTAGCCGTGTGGGGGGAACTGTGTCAAATGCTTTTGCAAAATCCAAGTATACCACGTCCACCGCCACCCCTCTGTCTAAGGTTTTACTTACCATCTCATAAAAAGAAATCAGGTTTGTTTGACAACTTCTGTCTTTCATGAATCCATGCTGTCTGTTGCTTAAAATATTTTCTTCCAGCAATGTCTATAAAATAATTTACCGTATTTATCGGCGTATAACACGCACTTTTCCCCCCTTAAAATCGGGGGAAAGTCGTGGGTGCGTGTTATACGCCGATACCCCCCAAAAAAATGACAAAAATCGGTTGCGGCGCCGAAAAATGGCGACCGCGGGCGAAAAAAGGCCGAACCGCGGCCGAAAAAAGGCCGGAAAAAGCCGAAGCGCGGCCGAAAAAGACCGAAGCCGGCTGTTCAGCTCCGCTCGTAGTCCCGCCTCCCTGCGCTCGCTCCCAAACAGCAGGGAGGCGGGACTCCGAGCGGAGCTGAACAGTCGGCTCGGTCTTTTTCGGCCGCACTTCGGCCTTTTTCGGCCGCGGTTCGGTCTTTTTCATTTTATAAAGATATTAAAATGTAAGGGTCCCAGCACTGAACCTTAGACCATTCATAGTAAGAGTCATTAACGACTACTCTCTGAATTCGGTCTTTTAGACAGTTTTCTATGTATTTACAAACTGATCTTTCCAAGCCTGTAGACTTTACCTTACACATTAGCCGTGTGGGGGGAACTGTGTCAAATGCTTTTGCAAAATCCAAGTATACCACGTCCACCGCCACCCCTTTGTCTAAGGTTTTACTTACCATCTCATAAAAAGAAATCAGGTTTGTTTGACAACTTCTGTCTTTCATGAATCCATGCTGTCTGTTGCTTAAAATATTTTCTTCCAGCAATGTCTATAAAATAATTTACCGTATTTATCGGCGTATAACACGCACTTTTCCCCCCTTAAAATCGGGGAAAGTCGTGGGTGCGTGTTATACGCCGATACCCCCCAAAAAAATGACAAAAATCGGTTGCGGCGCCGAAAAATGGCGACCACGGGCGAAAAAGGCCGAACCGCGGCCGAAAAAGGCCGGAAAAAGCCGAAGCGCGGCCGAAAAAGACCGAAGCCGGCTGTTCAGCTCCGCTCGTAGTCCCGCCTCCCTGCGCTCGCTCCCAAAACAGCAGGGAGGCGGGACTCCGAGCGGAGCTGAACAGTCGGCTCGGTCTTTTTCGGCCGCACTTCGGCCTTTTTCGGCCGCGGTTCGGTCTTTTTCATTTTATAAAGATATTAAAATGTAAGGGTCCCAGCACTGAACCTTAGACCATTCATAGTAAGAGTCATTAACGACTACTCTCTGAATTCGGTCTTTTAGACAGTTTTCTATGTATTTACAAACTGATCTTTCCAAGCCTGTAGACTTTACCTTACACATTAGCCGTGTGGGGGGAACTGTGTCAAATGCTTTTGCAAAATCCAAGTATACCACGTCCACCGCCACCCCTCTGTCTAAGGTTTTACTTACCATCTCATAAAAAGAAATCAGGTTTGTTTGACAACTTCTGTCTTTCATGAATCCATGCTGTCTGTTGCTTAAAATATTTTCTTCCAGCAATGTCTATAAAATAATTTACCGTATTTATCGGCGTATAACACGCACTTTTCCCCCCTTAAAATCGGGGGAAAGTCGTGGGTGCGTGTTATACGCCGATACCCCCAAAAAAATGACAAAAATCGGTTGCGGCGCCGAAAAATGGCGACCGCGGGCGAAAAAGGCCGAACCGCGGCCGAAAAAGGCCGAAAAAAGCCGAAGCGCGGCCGAAAAAGACCGAAGCCGGCTGTTCAGCTCCGCTCGTAGTCCCGCCTCCCTGCGCTCGCTCCCAAAACAGCAGGGAGGCGGGACTCCGAGCGGAGCTGAACAGTCGGCTCGGTCTTTTTCGGCCGCACTTCGGCCTTTTTCGGCCGCGGTTCGGTCTTTTTCATTTTATAAAGATATTAAAATGTAAGGGTCCCAGCACTGAACCTTAGACCATTCATAGTAAGAGTCATTAACGACTACTCTCTGAATTCGGTCTTTTAGACAGTTTTCTATGTATTTACAAACTGATCTTTCCAAGCCTGTAGACTTTACCTTACACATTAGCCGTGTGGGGGGAACTGTGTCAAATGCTTTTGCAAAATCCAAGTATACCACGTCCACCGCCACCCCTTTGTCTAAGGTTTTACTTACCATCTCATAAAAAGAAATCAGGTTTGTTTGACAACTTCTGTCTTTCATGAATCCATGCTGTCTGTTGCTTAAAATATTTTCTTCCAGCAATGTCTATAAAATAATTTACCGTATTTATCGGCGTATAACACGCACTTTTCCCCCCTTAAAATCGGGGGAAAGTCGTGGGTGCGTGTTATACGCCGATACCCCCCAAAAAAATGACAAAAATCGGTTGCGGCGCCGAAAAATGGCGACCGCGGGCGAAAAAGGCCGAACCGCGGCCGAAAAAGGCCGGAAAAAGCCGAAGCGCGGCCGAAAAAGACCGAAGCCGGCTGTTCAGCTCCGCTCGTAGTCCCGCCTCCCTGCGCTCGCTCCCAAAACAGCAGGGAGGCGGGACTCCGAGCAGAGCTGAACAGTCGGCTCGGTCTTTTTCGGCCGCACTTCGGCCTTTTTCGGCCGCGGTTCGGTCTTTTTCATTTTATAAAGATATTAAAATGTAAGGGTCCCAGCACTGAACCTTAGACCATTCATAGTAAGAGTCATTAACGACTACTCTCTGAATTTGGTCTTTTAGACAGTTTTCTATGTATTTACAAACTGATCTTTCCAAGCCTGTAGACTTTACCTTACACATTAGCCGTGTGGGGGGAACTGTGTCAAATGCTTTTGCAAAATCCAAGTATACCACGTCCACCGCCACCCCTCTGTCTAAGGTTTTACTTACCATCTCATAAAAAGAAATCAGGTTTGTTTGACAACTTCTGTCTTTCATGAATCCATGCTGTCTGTTGCTTAAAATATTCTCTTCCAGCAATGTCTATAAAATAATTTACCGTATTTATCGGCGTATAACACGCACTTTTCCCCCCTTAAAATCGGGGGAAAGTCGTGGGTGCGTGTTATACGCCGATACCCCCCCAAAAAAATGACAAAAATCTGTTGCGGCGCCGAAAAATGGCGACCGCGGGCGAAAAAGGCCGAACCGCGGCCGAAAAAGGCCGGAAAAAGCCGAAGCGCGGCCGAAAAAGACCGAAGCCGGCTGTTCAGCTCCGCACGTAGTCCCGCCTCCCTGCGCTCGCTCCCAAAACAGCAGGGAGGCGGGACTCCGAGCGGAGCTGAACAGTCGGCTCGGTCTTTTTTCGGCCGCACTTCGGCCTTTTTCGGCCGCGGTTCGGTCTTTTTCGGCCGCGAATGCGCGGTATTTCTCGCGGCGGGAAATTTAAACGCTGGCGAACTGCAAATGACACTGGCAAGCTGCAAATGACACTAGCAAGCTGCAAATGATGCCGGGAAAGCTACAAATGACGCTGGGCAAGCTACAAATGACGCTGGGCAGGTTGCAAATGACGCTGGGCAGGTTGCAAATGACGCTGGGCAGGTTGCAAATGACGCTGGGAAAGGCTGCAAATGACGTTGGGCGAGCTGCAAATGACGCTGGGCAAGCTACAAATGACGCTGGGCAGGTTGCAAATGACGCTGGGCAAGGCTGCAAATGACGCTGGGCAAGCTGCAAATGACGCTGGGCAAGCTGCAAATGACGCTGGGCAAGCTGCAAATGACGCTTACGCTTAAATGTAAGTTTTTTTTTTCCCTAAACTTCTCTCCTAAAACTTTTTTTCCTTAAAATTCCCTCCTAAACTTGGGGTGCGTGTTATACGCCGGTGCGTGTTATACGCCGATAAATACGGTAAAAGAATAAGGACTCACACAGGTTCCCTGGCCCATATAGTGTGAATGAGCGGTTTTCTTGTGCGACTAGAGCTGTGTGTTACTCTGAGGATGCAGCATCTTTATTAACACAGCCATAGATCCTAATTTGATAAGTGTGTGGGTGAATTTCCCCAAATACACACTGTCAGTGTTTGGAGGCCATACACCTCAATTCACACGCCTGTCAAATTATGACCTGTGGCATGTGTTCATACAGTTGCTGCATCCCCATAGCATAGCTCACAACAGTCCCTGATTTCTAGGGACTGTCCCTGATTTGGAGCAATGTCGCTCTGTCCCTCATTCCTCCTCATTTGTCCCTCGTTTTGGTCTGATCTATATAGAGGTATATAAAATGCACTTTTTATCTATCAAAAAGTGTTTTCCAGCACTAAACCTTTCATCCAATTTCTAAATTGCTGCATTTGTAAATTCCAAAAGCCAATTTAAAGAAATAGTAGTGGTAAAAAAGCACTCTTGGGTTTAACCAATCTTGTTTTTTGTACAATTCTCCTTTAAGGGGGCTTGAGAAGTGGTGTGTCCTATGCCTGCATACTTTTGCTGATAGGTGTCCCTCATTCCCATCTTAAAAAGTTGGGAAGTATGCCATAGCGTAACATAGGCTCCCTGCACACAGGAATAGCTAGGTTTTGGAAAAAAAAACACTGATCCACACTGTACAGGCCACAACACCCTTGTGAATGAGCCCCAATACCTCATTTACACTCAGAACTTTATTAACTTTATTATACAGTTTTATCTTTTAGACTTAGCAGCACTTTTGCAAGTTATGTTATGTTTGTGCCTGCAAATACTATTTTTTTTGTATTTTTAGTGAAAATATCGTTATTTTCAAGGAGGGGTGGGGGGCGGTGGTTGTCAGGTAGGCTGTACAGGGCCCTGTGATTTCTAACAGCAGCCCTGGGCCTCCCTGAGAGGCTGCTCATACCTTTGTACCTTTATTGGGTCGCCAGCTTTAAGTTTCCGGCTCTCTGGACATTTGACCTCCTCTGCCCCGCCCCTTCCTCCTCATCCTATCACTAATCACCCAGTTTTGGTCCCTTGGAGGATTTGTCTGTGCAGTGCAGGCTGGGAGAGGCAAATATGGCAGTGCTCATAGACTGTCTATGAGAAGAGGTGGCAGAGTATCCAGGGCGGGATGGAGTTACAGTGCCCGGTCTTAGCATGGCTCTCTGAGGAGGAGGAGGAGGACACCGAGCTTAGTGACTAGAGCCTACCGGTTGCCTTCGTAAAGAAGAGACACACTGAGAAGATCGAGGGCAGCAAATCCCTGGCCCAGAGCTGGAGGATGAAGGATCAAGTGAGAGAGACACCGGGGACACCACTAGGAGGAGGAGGAGATACTTGGGGGAAGGGAGGAGAGAGACCAGGGGTAGGGGTGACCAGGGATACCTGGGGGAGGAGGGATCAGTGCAATATGTAGGTGGTGCTTTGTGTGGGTGTGATTTCAGCGTGGGTGTGGACACAGGGGCCCCATGATCTCCTATTGCCTGGGGGCCCCATGAGTTGTCAGTCCACCTCTGGTTGTGATGTCACCTTACCATGAGGCCAGGTCCAGTGTCTGGATGTGTGGGGTGGACCCGGCTAGTACTGTAATGACCTGTCAGTGTTTGAGGGAAGAGAAACCACTTTCACACTCAGGATTGGAGCTGTCATTAGAAATCATGGGGGGGGCCCAAACAGCCTACCTGTCAGTGTCCCCGCCCTCTCCCAGTTCAAATCCCCCCTGATTCCCCTCCCAGCACAAATCCCCCAATTCCTCCTCCTAGCAAAAATCTACTTCCCCAAATTCACCATCACAGCACAAATTCCCCCTGTTAGTGTAGCGCCAGTCTTATGGGGTGGACTGGGCTGAGAGGCAAATTAGTCTAGCCTTCCCATAAAGCGGCCGCACTGCTTCCTGTATGCGGGCAGCATTCTGCAATTGTGGGGGTGGGGGGCGCCTCTAATTTTGACTGTCATATCATCCTGGACCACAAACCTTCCTCACTGTGCTGTTTTCTGCTGCACCATTGGCATTATATCTTCTTAGTCCTTTCCATAAAATTATCAGAAATTTGTGCTTAAAGTAGAACTATAGGCAACACTTTTTTTTTTTCATTTTGAATAGAGTAAGGGAGGGTTATAGCCCCTGTCAGTTTATTTTTTTACCATCCCTGACCCATTGCAGAGATTTCCCTTAACTTCCTGCCCCATAGCCAAACAGGAAGTGAGAGGAAATCTATACAAACTAAGGGAATTCATAGCCCCCCCCCCCCCCCAGGCCCTCAGAACTAAAATTTCAGGGCAGAATTTGAACAGCAAGGGGTATGGCCTTGACAGGAAGGGGTGGGTCATATTTAAATTAGGGGGTACACAAGTTTAGTTAGGCCTAGGGCAGCACAAAACCTAAATACACTACTGCCCTGATACCAATTTTGGGGCATTTTTTACTCACAGCCTGGTCGCCCAAAGTCTGAAGGACAGTAAGCTGCCACTTTGTTTGGAAAACCTGGAGACCCCTGCACTAGTAGATATTCAAATAAACATTCGTATGAACATTGTGCAATGAATGTCGTTTGAATGTACTTCAAAATTTAGTTTGCATCTAACATTCATTTTAGGAGTAAATTGATTTTCCAGAAAGAGAACAACGTTCACTGTTAGAAATGTATTTGTTTGGGAATCAGCTTTTAAAACTGTCTCAAGGTGGTTCATGGTCCCGTTTTGCTTGGCCCATCTACACCCGCCCTCTCCTGGTACCTGTTTCTTGGGTTGTTCTGTTCCAGAAAAAGTGTCCTATGCTCTCTAGGTTTTAGAAAAAAGTCCTTAAAGTGTTTGTTAACCCCAAAAAAATAAATAAATAAAGATCCTGTTCCTTTAAAGCATTATATACAGCACAGTGCTTGTGCTGTGTAATTTGCCCCCCCGTATCACCTGAAATACCTGGCTGATCCTACCAGTGTCACGCCCCCTGGTAGTGGTGAGTCTGATTAGCAGAGAAGGGCCTCCCTTGCGGCTCCCGCTCGCCGGTCCCCTGATGATGGGACAGTAGGACCAGGAGTCAGGAGGGGCACAGGTGCCTGGCAGGAATGGTAAGACCGGTACAAGAGCTTCCTGGATAAGCTCAGCGGGTGAGGTATGTAGGTCTCTGCAGGTAAGCAGGTTCTGTAGACAGACTGGAACAACAGGCAGACTTGGATCTGTATGCAGACTGGAACAACAGGTAAGCTGGATCTGTGTGCAGGCTGGAACAACAGGCAGACTTGGATCTGTATGCAGACTGGAACAACAGGTAAGCTGGATCTGTGTGCAGACTGGAACAACAGGCAGACTTGGATCTGTATGCAGACTGGAACAACAGGCAGACTTGGATCTGTATGCAGACTGGAACAACAGGTAAGCTGGATCTGTGTGCAGACTGGAACAACAGGCAGACTTGGATCTGTATGCAGACTGGAACAACAGGTAAGCTGGATCTGTGTGCAGACTTGGATCTGTATGCAGACTGGAACAACAGGTAAGCTGGATCTGTGTGCAGACTGGAACAACAGGCAGACTTGGATCTGTATGCAGACTGGAACAACAGGTAAGCTGGATCTGTGTGCAGGCTGGAACAACAGGCAGACTTGGATCTGTTTTCAGACTGGAACAACAGGTAAGCTGGATCTGGGATGGTCAAACGGGCCGGGTCAGGTATCAGGCTGGCAGCACAGTACAGGTGGAGAAGACAAGAGGATGGTGACAGACAAGCCAAGGTCGATACACAGGGACAGAGCGGATGGTCAAGGATAGCCGGGTCAGATACAGGTAAACAGACTTCAGATCAGGTTTCAAACACAGAACGTTGTAGAGCAGACAGCGTGGACCGTTAGCGACAGAAGGGTTTAAATAGCCTCATTGGCGCCAATGGAGGCGCGCACCCGTCCGCGCACGCTCGCCCCCGTCTGCGGGCGCGCGCGTGCGCAATGGCAACCGAGAACGGGAACCAGGGATGCTGAGGCGCCGATTACTGGCAGGATCATCAGGTCGCCGGCCACGGATGGAGCCTTCATGACATTGCCCCCCCCTAAGGGGCAGCCTCCGGATGCCCCTCGGGGGAAATTTCTCAGGATGGGCTCTCTTAAAGGACTGGACTAGACTCTTAGCGTGGATGTTCTCCTCGGGCTCCCAAGAGTTTTCCTCGGGGCCGTACCCCTTCCACTTGATTAGAAACTGGTTTTGGTTCTGCCTTCTTCTGACGTTAAGGATGGCTTCCACCTCGAACTCCTCTTCCCCGTCCACCATGACTGGATCAGGAGGGATGGCCCTCCGGTTGGGGAAAGGGTTACTAACCGAGGGTTTCAGCAAGGACACATGGAACACCGGGTGAATCTTCAGAGAATCCGGAAGTTCTAATTCATAAGCCACCTCGTTGATTCTCCTCTTGACTGGGAAGGGGCCCAAGAACTTGGGGCCCAGTTTCCATGAAGGGCAAGCCAATTTTAAGTTGGAGGTGGATAGCCATACGGTTTCGCCCGGGACAAGCACCAGTTCCCCCCGTCTCTTCTTGTCAAACACGGTTTTGTTGTACTCCTGGGTCCTGGTCATGGTCTCTTGGAGAAGTTGGTTGTTGGTGGAAAAGAACTGGATTCGTTCTTGGACTGCTGGCACAGTGCAGTCAGGAAGCGAGTTAGGCAGGAATGCCGGGTGATATCCATAGTTGGCGAAAAAGGGGGTCTGTTTGGTGGCGGAGTGGGTGGCGTTATTATACGCGAACTCGGCCAGGGGCAGAAGGGAGATCCAGTCGTCTTGGGCAAAGGAGGAGAAACAGCGCAGGTACTGCTTCAGGGTCTGATTGGTCCACTCCGTCTGCCCATTAGAGGGTGGTAGGCAGATGAGAGAGAGAGTTCAATATCCAAGGACTGGCACAGGGACCTCCAGAATCGAGAGGTGAACTGCACCCCTCGGTCCGAGACGATGTTAGCCGGGACCCCATGAAGGCGGACAATTTCCCTGATAAAGACCCGTGCCGTCTCTGGAGCTGAGGGGGTGCCCTTCATAGGGATGAAGTGAGCCATTTTGGATAGGCGATCGACGATCACGAAGATCGTCGTGTGGCCTTCTGCTGGGGGTAACTCCACAATAAAATCTAAGGAGATCATCCTCCAGGGACGATCTGGGACAGACAGGGGCTTAAGGAGACCCCAGGCCCTGGTCTTAGGATTCTTGTTCCGGGTGCAGGTAGGGCAAGTGTCCACGAATTTTTTACAGTCGGCCCGTAGTTGAGGCCACCAGAAGGTACGCTGTACCAAATCGGTGGTCTTAGCGACACCGAAGTGACCGGCCAAAGCGTGGTCATGGCATAGCTCCATAGCTGTTACCCGGAGTTGTTCTGGGGTGTAGATCTTGTCCCCGTACCAGAGTAGGCCATCCTTCTCCTGTAGCTGGGTTTCAGAAGTGGGCCTTTGCCCTGCTGAGGCACGTTTGAATCGGGACAGTAAGTCCTCTTGAAGGAGGAGGAAGTTTCCAGGGGCCAGAATAGTGTCAGGGGAGTTTTCTTCCTGGTGCTTGTGGTACATCCTGGACAGGGCGTCTGGTTTAACATTCTTGGATCCGGGCCGATATGTCACATGAAAGGTGAAACGAGAAAAGAAAAGCGCCCATCTGGCTTGTCTGGGTTTCAATCTTTTTGCTGACTTTAAATATTCCAGATTCTTGTGGTCGGTGAATATTAAAATGGGGTGAGAGGCCCCCTCCAGGAGGTATCGCCATTCTTCCAGGGCAGCCTTGATCGCCAGTAGTTCCCGGTCGCCCACATCATAGTTCCTCTCGGCCGAGGACAATTTGCGGGAGAAGAAGGCGACTGGATGCAGCAGGGACTTGTCCCCCTGCCTCTGGGATAGGATAGCTCCCACCGCGATTTCGGAGGCATCAACTTCCAGGGTAAAGGGTAGAGAGGAGTCCGGGTGCCTGAGGATGGGTGCCGAGGTAAACAGAGCCTTGAGGTCATCAAAGGCCTCCTGGGCCTCGGAAGACCACCGAAACCGGGTCCCTTGCTTGGTCAGCTGGGTGATGGGTGCCACAATGGCGGAGAACCCTCTGATAAACTTACGGTAAAAATTGGCGAAGCCAATAAACCGTTGGATGCCCTTTTTGTCTGCCGGAGTGGGCCATTCCAAGATGGCAGAGATCTTCTGGGGATCCATTTTGATGCCTGTACTTGAAATGATCAGCCCAAGGAAGGGAATACTCTCTTGTTCAAACTGGCATTTCTCTGCCTTAGCATACAGACCGTGGATACGGAGCCGTCCCAGGACCTCCTTGACATGTCTGCAGTGAGATTCTAAAGAGGAGGAAAAGATCAAGATATCGTCCAGATATACCACGGCAAACAAGTCCAGGAAGTCCCGAAGTACATCGTTAATGAAGTATTGAAAAGTTGCGGGGGCATTGCATAGGCCGAAGGGCATCACGAGATATTCGTAATGCCCATAACGTGTCCGAAAGGCCGTCTTCCACTCATCCCCGTCTTTAATTCGAACCAGGTTGTAGGCCCCCCGAAGGTCAAGTTTTGTGAAGATGGTGGCCGTGCCAAGCCTCTGGAATAGTTCAGGGACCAATGGGAGAGGATAACGGTTCTTAACCGTTATGTTGTTCAGCTCTCTATAGTCCACACAGGGCCGAAGGGTGTGGTCTTTCTTCTCCACGAAGAATATGCCCGCACCCGCAGGAGAGGTAGATGGACGGATGAAGCCCTTTCGGAGGTTTTCCTCAATGTATTCCTTTAACTTGCCTTGCTCCACCTCTGTCAGGGGGAAGACCCTTCCAAAGGGAATCTCCGCTCCGGGAAAAAGTTCAATGGGGCAATCATAAGCCCTATGAGGTGGGAGCACCTCTGCTGCCTGTTTACTGAAGACATCCAGGTATTCGTAGTAGGCTTGGGGAATAGCCTGACGGAGGTCCACCTCAGAGTCCACACTCAGCAGAGTAGCCAACTGGGAGGAATTGGAGGGTCTGCAAGACATCTGACAGTATAGAGAGGAGAAGGAGACCATCCCAGTGGCCCAGTCGATAACTGGGTTGTGGGCCTTCAACCACGGCATGCCCAGGATTATAAGGGATAACGGAGAGGAGATAATGTCCATACAAAGAAGTTCCTGATGGTTGCCCGAGATGGTCATGGGCAGTGGGGTGGTCTCCTGCGTAACCGGGCCCGAACGGATGGAGGAGCCATCCGCCAAGTAAACTGACAGTCCCTGGGCCTTAGACTGGAGAGGAATCCGGTGTTGGGCAGCAAATGAAGAGTCCATGAAACAGCTGCATGCCCCGGAGTCAATAATGGCGGGTACCTGGAGGGTTCTTCCCGGAAGCTGCAACGAGACAGAGAGGGCAAGGTGAGAGGAGACCTGGGTTGAGGAGTCCATAGAGCTAGCAGGCATGAGAGGGCACTTACGAGCCTTGGCCGGACAGTTCCTTACGTAGTGCCCGGGCTCACCGCAGTAGAGGCACAAGTTGTTGACCCGACGACGTTGACGTTCCTCTGAGGTTAGAGAAGGCCTCAAGAGCCCCAGCTGCATGGGCTCTGAGGAATCAGGAAGAGGTGCAGGCCGATGGGTTCGAGCCAGTCTGCAGGTGACTTGGGGCTTTGGGGAGCATCCAGGTAGGACGAGAGAAATCAGATGCACGTTCCGTCCTGCGTTCCCTTAGTCGTCGGTCAATCTGAATGACCAGGTTGATCAGAGTGTCCAGGGTCTGGGGCACCCCAACTCTTGCCAGCTCGTCCTTTAGTGCCTCAGAAAGTCCTAGGCGGAACTGGTGACGCAGAGCCGCGTCGTTCCACTGGGTATCCGCACCCCAGCGGCTAAAGTTCGCAACATAATCTTCCACGGGCCTTCGCCCCTGCTGGAGGGTGCGCAGAGTGGTCTCTGCGGTTGCAGAGAGTTGGGGATCTTCATAGAGTTGGGCCATGGTATCAAAGAATGAAGTGAGACCGGCCAATGCGGGGTCCTTCTGCTCTAGGAGGCGGTGGGCCCAGGTCCGCGGGTCTCCGGAAAGTAGGGAGATCACGAAGCCCACCTTGGTGGCTTCCAGGGAGAAAGCACGTGGCTGTAGTGCAAAGAACAGTTCACAGGAATTACGGAAGTCCCGAAAGAGGTTGCGGGCACCCGAGAATCTCTCAGGGATTGGTACCCGGGGCTCTGGAGGGAGCATTACCACCGACGGACCTGGACTTCCCCCGGATGGGGCTGTTGGTGGTAGGGCCAGCACCCGTTCTTCCAACCGGGTGTATCCCTGCTGGAGATTCTTTACCGCCTCGGTCAGTCCCGCCAGGTGTTGGCACAGTCCTTCCATAGGAGAGGCCCCCTGCTCAGACTCAGACATGGCTGTCTGCTACTGTCACGCCCCCTGGTAGTGGTGAGTCTGATTAGCAGAGAAGGGCCTCCCTTGCGGCTCCCGCTCGCCGGTCCCCTGATGATGGGACAGTAGGACCAGGAGTCAGGAGAGGCACAGGTGCCTGGCAGGAATGGTAAGACCGGTACAAGAGCTTCCTGGATAAGCTCAGCGGGTGAGGTATGTAGGTCTCTGCAGGTAAGCAGGTTCTGTAGACAGACTGGAACAACAGGCAGACTTGGATCTGTATGCAGACTGGAACAACAGGTAAGCTGGATCTGTGTGCAGGCTGGAACAACAGGCAGACTTGGATCTGTATGCAGACTGGAACAACAGGTAAGCTGGATCTGTGTGCAGACTGGAACAACAGGCAGACTTGGATCTGTATGCAGACTGGAACAACAGGCAGACTTGGATCTGTATGCAGACTGGAACAACAGGCAGACTTGGATCTGTATGCAGACTGGAACAACAGGTAAGCTGGATCTGTGTGCAGACTGGAACAACAGGCAGACTTGGATTTGTATGCAGACTGGAACAACAGGTAAGCTGGATCTGTGTGCAGACTGGAACAACAGGCAGACTTGGATCTGTATGCAGACTGGAACAACAGGTAAGCTGGATCTGTGTGCAGACTGGAACAACAGGCAGACTTGGATCTGTATGCAGACTGGAACAACAGGTAAGCTGGATCTGTGTGCAGGCTGGAACAACAGGCAGACTTGGATCTGTATGCAGACTGGAACAACAGGTAAGCTGGATCTGGGATGGTCAAACGGGCCGGGTCAGGTATCAGGCTGGCAGCACAGTACAGGTGGAAAAGACAAGAGGATGGTGACAGACAAGCCAAGGTCGATACACAGGGACAGAGCGGATGGTCAAGGATAGCCGGGTCAGATACAGGTAAACAGACTTCAGATCAGGTTTCAAACACAGAACGTTGTAGAGCAGACAGCGGGGACCGTCAGTGACAGAAGGGTTTAAATAGCCTCATTGGCGCCAATGGAGGCTCGCCCCCGTCTGCGCAATGGCAACCGAGAACGGGAACCAGGGATGCTGAGGCGCCGATTACTGGCAGGATCATCAGGTCGCCGGCCACGGATGGAGCCTTCATGACAACCAGTTTCTGCCCTCCCCCTATACACTGACCATGATATATCAGGGCTGCTGAGCCCTAACACCATTGTCAGCGTACGTGTCTCCGTCAGCCGCAGCCCTGCTCTGTGTCTCCTGTGTCCTCTCCTCCATCCTCTCTCCCCCTCCCCTCTCTGACTGTCTGCATCGTGTCCATGCCTCCAGCTCCCGTCCTGCTGCTCAAATTAGGGTTAACGTTACATTACCCTCTCTGTTGATTCATCTAATGTCCCCCTGTGACTGTGCTTTATTAAAAGCGCAGCTATATACCTTGTTTATTGAGCGCAGAACGGCGATCACGTCACATACCGCCTCTCTCTTCTCTTGCATGACAGCTGCAGTGGCCGGGGCCGCCTCTCTCCTCCTCCACTCCTGAATGATGTCAGCAGGGGATCCTCGGCCCTGTCCGCTGCATCTGTTGGGCCGAGAGAAGAGAGAGGCACCATGTCACATGATTGTCGATCTGCGATCAACAAACAAGGTATATAGCTGCATTTTTAATAAAGCACACAGTCACAGGGGGACATTAGATGAAAGAGGATAATGTAAAGTTAACCCTGTGGGTTAACAAACACTTAAACTCTTACAATCATGTCTAACTTGTCCCTTTCCAAGAGAGCCATGGTACCGTATGTCCTGTTACACCTGAAGCCACCGGGCCTCACTAGGTCCCTATTTAAACTGGCTGTGTATGTATTACTGGCAGCGAAACAAACAATAGCAATAGCTTGGAAACAATAGTTTGTAGTCCACCGCCACTTAGATTCTTTTTTTCACCAATGATAGTTCTCCAGTATTCTCCTAGACATGCATGATAATTTTTTTTTAATATATACCCTGTGGATCCAATATTCTCATCCTTCTATAACTACAGTCAGTTATGCACTGTTATAGGCACTTGATAGCCTGGGATTCCGGCTAGGGTGTCGCCAAGATCCTCTCCCTTTCTTCTCTTTTCTTCCTCTCTTTACACTTTCCTCCTTTCTATTCTCCTCGGCTCTACTGCAGGGGAGGCCTCTGACTATACATTTCTTTGTTCTCCACATAGAAAAGGTAATATAGTTGGACTCTTCATGAGGCTCAAGAATGTGATGGTCACAGAATTACATCTCCAGTGGGACGTTGCATTCTTGGAACATTAAGGAACAAATGGTCCCTAGGGGCTTACGTTGGGATATTTATCCACAGCAGGGCGAATCAGACCTGGATCTGTGGTTTAAATATTTCAACGAGACAGGGACCAATCTCATTGTTTTTTTGGTGGAGAGAAAACAGGCTAGATTGGTTGCAATAGATAAGGAGATCAGGGATTTGAAGGACAAATTAACCCCCTCCATTGGTACACCTGAGTATGTTTCTCTCTCCACTAATTTAAAGAATTACCTTGAGAAAGAGGCAAAAGACCAGAGAAGCAAAAAACAGAAAAAGTATAACCGTGATATTAACGATTATAAAGCTAATCTGGTCTTTAACTGTCAGAAAAAGATCAACGCTGATATGGGCCCCTCTGGTAGCCTTCTGGCTATGGAGGTATCTGAACCTGTAGCTCAGAACCCAGATAGAAGGTTGACCTATGAGCCACCACCCCCCCTCCCCATTCCTGGACCCTCTGGGAACAGGGAATACGTCCACACCCCTAGGAACAAGGCTCAGAATACCCACCATCAAGGGGATAAAGTACGGGGTAGACACACCTCGCATAATAGGATCAGAGGACATCCCAATCGGGGTAGGGGCAATCACTATGGGGACACTGGGAATTCGTATCACTCTGACTATTCCAGTGGGCCATCTAGACTATGGCGAGATGATAGATCAGGTTACGGTAGAGGTGGCTACTCACAAGGCACACCTATATGTACCCACAATCACCATGCCCCTCTTCGTGATGAAGGGGTCCCTATGATGCATACCATGTTTCATATTCGTATATGAATCGGGAGGAAGAAGAGCAGTCTAGATCTCCCTATAATTACAACCACAATTACCTTGGACAGCCCCAATATCAGGATTTTCACAGACCCCCCCCCCCCCCCCCCAACCACTCTGGAAGCCTAAAACCAAGCGAGGTTCCAGAGGGGGTGGCACCTCCAACAGAAAAAGAAAGAAAACACAGTAGGAGCAGGGATTTTTAATTTAAGCACAACTGTACTTTCAGATGAAGAAAAACGCACTTTAGACAAAGACCTTAAATTTGTTCCACCTAGAAAACTCAACAAATTCACCACGTTCATAGATGTGCAGAAGTACATCCGGAAACTCAATATCCAGAGGCATTTTTTTATCATTATCATTAACTAGTTCAAATGCTATGAACCAGAGTGCTAACACACACTTCGGATTCTCCAATCCATCCCTTTTTAACCCACCAGGTAACAAAGCCCCTTCTATTAATGTTTTTCGCAATTTAGTGCTCAATGATTTAGAAAAATTACCGAATGAAGATTGTTGAGGCGGGCCTCAAATCTCTCTGTGAGAGGAAGAATCTCATTATCCGCCCCGCTGATAAAGGGGGTGGGATAGTTGTGCTGGATAAAGACACATACATCAAGGAAATGAATAGACTCCTAGATGACTGTACCACCTATTGCCCGCTACCAGGTGATCCAACTATGAACTATTGTAAATGAGGGCTTTGCTTTGAATATTCTGAACAAAAAAGAAAAGGAGTTTATAATTCCATTGGCCCCCGCATTCCATTCATATACCACTTACCTAAAATCCATAAGGACACTGTCAATCCCCCTGGCCATCCGATCGTAAGCGGGATTGATTCTGTGACTTCAAGAATCGGGAAGTATATCATAGATCATTAGCCTGCAGCCTCTGGTCAAACTTGTCCCAATGTATCTGAAAGATACAAGGGAACACAATTAGATTTCTGGAGAATGTACAATATCATGATGACCTTATTCTGGTCACTGCGAAGGTGTCCACTCTTTACTCCTGCATTCCGCACCATTTGGGTCTTAGGGCAGTTGAATTTTATTTGTCCAGGAACTCTACCCTTCCTTTGATACATAGGAACTTTTAAAGTTTGCTACAGAACACAATTATTTCTGATTTCAGGGCATTTTCTTTTCCCAGATCAAGGGTGTGGCAATGGGCGCTAAATATGCCCCCAGTTTAGCCAACCTTTTTATGGCCCAGTGGGAGGAGGATGTCGTCTGTGCCCTCAACAGGCCTGAATTAGTCCTGTGGGCAAGGTATATAGACGACATCCTCCTCCTGTGGAGCGGTGATAGATCTTTCTTGGATTCCTTTATGGCTACCCTCAATAATAACGATCGAGGTATCATTTTGAACTTTTAGACCAGCTCAACGGCCATACATTTTTTAGACTTGGAAATTACAGCTACCGACAATTATTTGGAATTTAAGTCTTTTTTCATGTCTACTGATAGGAATAGTTAAATTCCTGTGGATAGTTGCCACCATCATCAGTGGCTTCAATCTGTCCCCCGTGGTCAGTTTATCCGCCTCAGGCAGAACTGTACCAATGATAGTGACTTTTTTCTCCAATCCAGTATTCTCAGACAGAGATTTTTGGACAAGGGCTATAGGCCCTCAGATTTGGATGCTGACATTGTGCAGTCTCCCGGGTTGATAGAGTTTCTCTTTTGGATATCAAACCCAAGGCTACCAGGGATGAGAAATTTAAATGGTCCTTTTTCACTTCCTTCTCTATCCAGCACAAAGAGATTAAGAAAATCCTCAATAGACATTGGAAAGTATTTTCTCAGTAACAAAATTCTGGGGTCTTCTTTACCAGAACATGCAGGAATTATTTTTAGGGGTGAACGCTCTATTCAGGGCGACATTGCCCCAATGCTATAGATCCCCCCAAGAAGTTTTTTCTTTCCCGAATGTAAAAGCTATTTTCCATGCAGAAAGTGCAATGTTTGCCTACACAATGTCTTTGGGAGACAAAAAACTGACACTTTCATGTCTACAGTAGGGATGGGCCCGGTGTTCTATCGGTGAACATCGGGCGTTCGCCCGTGAACATCGGGCGTTCGCCCGTTCGGCGAGCCCAGAACTATTTGGGCCGCTCGCATCAAATTCGTGTGATGCGAGCGGCCCGCAATGCATTGCGCCAGTCGCAGTGCAATGCTGGCTGATGATTGGCCAAGCATGCACTGTGACCCCTCATGCTTGGCCAATCACAGTGCCGGCAGCGAGGAGAGCCATAATTGACTACAGGCAGGATTCCTGTAGCCAATTATAGCTCAGGGGCTTTAGTACACGCCCCAGGGTATAAGAGGCCGCTGCGGCGGCGGCCTCGCATATTGTGTTTCAGTGTCAGCGTGTCAGTGTGTTGCTGACTGCTGACAATATGTGCTCTATTTCTGGGGATTTGTGTGTGCGTGCTGTTAGTACAGCATTGCAGTATCACATCTGGGGGGTGTCTATAGGTTGCCTGTGAAGGGGGGCAGGTTTCCTGTGCTTAGAACTGTCCCTGCAAAAAGTGTCATTTTTGCAGGAAAAAAGCTATTTAAAAGCACTCGCGGCTAATGAATTGATGGCTCCCGTAAAACAGAGAACTGTCATTCATTGATAAAAAACAAAAAAAAAAAAGCGTGGGGGTCCCCCCAAATTCAATAACCAGGCCCTTCAGGTCTGGGATGGATTTTAAGGGGAATCCCAGCCAAAAAAAATGGCGTGGGGTCCCCCTCAAAATCCATACCAGACCCTTATCCGAGCACGCAACCTGGCAGGCCGCAGGAAAAGAGGGGGGGACGAGAGCGGCCCCCCCTCCCGCCTGAACCGTACCAGGCCACATGCCCTCAACATTGGGAGGATGCTTTGGGGGTCTAAGACCCCCAAAGCACCTTGTCCCCATGTTGATGAGGACAAGGGCCTCTTCCCCACAACCCTGGCCATTGGTTGTGGGGGTCTGCGGGCGGGGGGCTTATCGGAATCTGGAAGCCCCCTTTAACAAGGGGACCCCCAGATCCCGGCCCCCCCTGTGTGAAATGGTAAGGGGGTACCCCTACCATTTCACCAAAAAAGTGTCAAAAATTGTAAAAATGACAGGAGACGGTCTTTGACAATTCCTTTATTAAAATCTTCTTTCTTCTTTCTTCATCCTTCGGTTTCTTCATCTTCTCCTTCCGTCATCTTCTTCCATCTTCTTCCATTTTCTTCTTCCTCCGATCCGCTTCTTCTTGCGCTGGCCTTCTCGTCCTTCTCGTCTGGCATCTTCTTCCATGGCGTCGGCGTCTGTGTCTCTTCTTGGGCCACTCCTCGCAATGGGAGGCTCCCGCTGTGTGAGGCTTTGCTGCCTCTGACAGGTCTTTTATAATGGAGGGCACCTGGTGACCCCGCCCCCTCTGACGCACGGGGACGTCATGGGGAATTCCCTATGGCTTTCCCCATGACGTCAGAGGGGGGGCGGGGTCACCAGGTGCCCTCCGTTATAAAAGACCTGTCAGACGGAGCGAAGCCTCACAAAGCGGGAGCCTCCCATTGCGAGGAGCGGCCCGACAGAAGAACAGATGCTGACGCCATGGAAGAAGATGCTGGACGAGAAGGACGAGAAGACCAGCGCAAGAAGAAGCGGATCGGAGGAAGAAGAAAATGGAAGAAGATGGAAGAAGATGACGGAAGGAGAAGATGAAGAAACCGAAGGATGAAGAAAGAAGAAAGAAGATTTTAATAAAGGAATTGTCAAAGACCGTCTCCTGTCATTTTTACAATTTTTGACACTTTTTTGTGAAATGGTAGGGGTACTTTTGTACCCCTTACCATTTCACACAGGGGGGGGGGCGGGATCTGGGGGTCCCCTTGTTAAAGGGGGCTTCCAGATTCCGATAAGCCCCCCGCCCCGCAGACCCCCACAACCAATGGCCAGGGTTGTGGGGAAGAGGTCCTTGTCCTCATCAACATGGGGACAAGGTGCTTTGGGGGTCTTAGACCCCCAAAGCATCCTCCCAATGTTGAGGGCATGTGGCCTGGTACGGTTCAGGCGGGAGGGGGGGCCACTCTCGTCCCCCCGTCTTTTCCTGCGGCCTGCCAGGTTGCGTGCTTGGATAAGGGTCTGGTATGGATTTTGAGGGGGACCCCACGCCATTTTTTTTGGCTGGGATTCCCCTTAAAATCCATCCCAGACCTCAAGGTTCTGGTATGGATTTTGAGGGGGACCCTACGCCATTTTTTTTTTGGCTGGGGTCCCCCTTAATATCCATCCCAGACCTGAAGGGCCTGGTTATTGAATTTGGGGGGACCCCCACGCTTTTTTTTTTTTTTTTTTTTTTTTTTTTTCAATGACTTTTTTTTTATGAATTACTTTCAATGAATGACTGTTCTCTGTATTACGGGAGCCGACAATACACATTAGCCGCGAGTGATTTTAAATAGCTTTCTTTTCTGCAAAAATGACACTTTTTGCAGAGACAGTTCTAAGCACAGGAAACATGCGCCCCTTTACATGCATACTATAGACACCCCCCAGGTACAAAATTTAAAGGAATATTACACTTTTATTGTTTTAATTTAAGCATTATTAAAATCATTGCTCCTGAAAAAACGGCCGATTTTAAAACATTTTTTTGCATTGATACATGTCCCCTGGGGCAGGACCCAGGTCCCCAAACACTTTTTATGACAATAACATGCATATTAGCCTTTAAAATTAGCACTTTTGATTTTGAACGTTCTCATCCATTATAACTAATAGGGTTTGAAAGCTCGCACGGACTTTAGGTCCGTTCGCGGGTTCTGGTGCGAGCCGAACGGGGGGGGTGTTCGGCTCATCCCTAGTCTACAGTTACTTTGCACATTTACTTTATGAAACACACCAGGTTCATAGTGTACCTCATTACGTGCCCATGTAAAAAAACAATATGTGGGCTGTACTATTAGGAATTTCTCCATCAGAGTCAATGAGCATTTGGCTAAAATTAAAAAGGGTTGTACCAAACACACTGTACCCCGTAATTATCTGGAGCACCATGAGAAAGACCCTACTGGTACCCAGTTTCAGATTATTGATCGTTTCGTCCCCCACTGGAGGGGGGACTCATGTTTATGGGGCATGTCACGGCTTGAAACATTTTGGATACACAAGCCTAAATGCTACTCACCCTATGGCATGAATGTTGACTGGGATATTAATTGCTTCATTAATCAGGCATGAGTGGCGTCTATTACCTGTGTATCGTTATCTTGACATGGATATTTGTAGATATTTTACACTACTATTTATACATTCACTTAGATAACTGTTTACATTTCACATGGATCTAGTTATTTACAGGTCCATGTGTTTATGTGTCGCAGCACTATCATTCACCGTCCTAACGATTTTGCTGTCTCATATTCATTTATTTTTGTGGATTACAGCTAATATAATATTTTTTTCACGTGCCCATCTATTTATTTCTTTCATGTGCCCCCTTTTTTTGTCATATTGGAGATCTCTATGGTGGCAGTTAATAGGTGCTACTGTATCTAGCATTTGATGACTGATATCATTATATTATATTTTGTTTATATTTATTTCCCTACATTAATTCTTTTCATTGGGCTGTGGATATGGCAATTATCCTCTAGAGCCAGCGGACACGTGACCCCGATGACGAGGCTGTGGCTGTGCTCCGCTCCGAGTGAGGGGAGCATGGGCTCGTATGACGCATGCCGTTGGTGCCATGTGTGTTGCTGACACGGTGTGTATTATGTGACTCGTTGGCGGTGCTGTGGCGACACCCCGCTCCTAGTCAGGGGAGCGTGGGCTCGTATTACGCATGTCACGTGATCCCTTCAGCGAGGATTTGTGACGTCACTGATCCCATTGGTCAGGTGACATTGAATGCGTGATTCCGGCATTAGGTTTGTCGCGATGCCTGGCTCCTGGCATGAGGAGCGTGAACTCGTATGACGTACATCGCCGGCATCACGTGACCTCCCTAGTATGGATTGGTGAAGATGATTTAGCATCACTTTGCGCTTCATCATTCCGTCCCCTATTGGCTAGCATACCTTGTACTGATCCACCTTCATGTTGAGGTTTGGAGCGCATATGATGATGTCTATTAATTTTATTGTGTTTTATGACTTCACGTACTTGATTCCTTTTAAAGTGTATGTTCTGAGTTAGTCATAATTAATATAGGTCTTTTTTGTTTAATCTTGACTGACATAGAGATCTAGGAAGTATGTGTTTTTTTCTTATCCATTTCCGGCTCCGCCCCCTTAGGGGCGGTTCCCGGTGTATTTGAATTTATATATTTAGCAGCAATGTGAGGGGACAGAGATATTCCCCAGTTGAAGACCCTTAGTGTTGAAACGCGTCAGCCTTAGCATTTACTGGACCCCACGTTGCTTTTTATATATTTTTTATATTCATGATCACTTTTTATTGTGTCATTTTTTGTATGACATGTTTCAATAAACCCACTTGGTTGACCTGCACCATTTGGACTATTTTTTTCTACATGTTTTTTCCATTGGAGCCTGTGAGGAACTGTTCCAGGGTACATTCATGCACACAGTATTGGACCCAGATCAACCATTGGATCACAAGCCTTACTGACCCACTGTCGTAATACATGTGTGTCCACCCCAGCCGGTAAGGCCCCTTTCACACCTAAGCGTTTTTCATGCGGTGCAGCGCTAAAAATAGCGCCTGTTCACCGCATGAAAAAATCCTGCCCCTTTAACTCCAGTGTGAAAGCCGACGGGCTTTCACACTGGAGCGGTGCGCTAGCAGGATGACAAAAAAAGTCCTGCTGCTAGCATCTTTGGAGCGGTATAGGAGCGGTGTGTTCACCGCTCCTATACCGCTCCTTCCCATTGAATAGAATGGGACACCGCTACGGCGGCGCTCTGCGGGGGGTGTTTAACCCCTTTTCGGACGCTCGCAGGGGTTAAAACCGCACCGCGAGCGGCCGAATACCGCGGTTAAAACGACGGTAAAGCAGCGCTAAATATAGCGCTGCTTTACCGTCACCGCGGCTCCCCGCCCCAGTGTGAAAGGGGCCTAAGAGTACTCATTTTGAAGAGTGTTTTGAGTGACTACAGACAACTCTTTGTTCCTCTCCACTATTCGGTGTCATCCCAATAGGAAGAAGTTCCTGTGTGCCCTCTGTGGCTTATGTGGACTTTATTTTGTATCACTATTTGAAGTTTACATTCACCATTTGGATCTATCTCATGGATTGTTTATATTGTGTTTTGTTTATTCACTTATGATTATCTTGGTTCATCCACTCAGTATTCACACTGTGTTCTGGGTACTTTCCATTGTACCCTCATATTATTAGCGCTACACTATATTTATGACCAATATATTTGCATTTAACTCATAAACGCCTATTACCTTGTTATTGGCGCTCAGTTCCTGTTTGTATATACAGTACATTGTTAAATCGTTATTGCACTATTAACTTTGGTATACTTATTGCTCTGCCTTTTGTAACAGATTTTCTACTTGATGTGTTGTTACTGTTTTGTAAGTCATTGATACTCTAATTTTACTTTTATACATCGTATCCTCTAAAATCTTTAATAAAAACGTATTGAAAAAGAAATGTATTTGTTTGAGAAAACATTTCCATCCTTCTTCAATTTTTTTTGTCTCTATGGTCAAAAGGAAATGTCTTTTTGACCTTACTAACAATTAGAAAAATGAATTTTTCCGTAAACCGATGTCTATACATATGGCTACTTGCATGACTTCATTCAATGACTTTGGTTCAGGGCAGTGTACTAAGGAGTACTTGATAAAGTCTGATAAGCCTAACCTGGCTTCTTAGAGCTGGGTCATTCCACCCTGAGTCAGGTGTCCAGCGGCGGAAATCAGAACAATATTGTTCAGCGGTGCGTTTACCCTGACGTAATGACTTAAGATTAGCTTCTGCAGAGTGGGCACAGTCAAGATCATCATAGAGTAAACCCAGGGCCTTGAAGAATTCTTCAACTGACCCTCTGGCTGGGTCATCTGCAGGGAGACTAAAAGCCCAAGACTAGGGATCTCCTTGCAACCATGTAATAATCAAGTTAACCGGCTGTGCTTCCGAATCAGAAGAGTGGGGCTTAAGCTTAAAGTATAGCATACAACTATTTTTAAAGTTGCAAAACATATGGGGGTTACCAGAAAAACGGTCAGGCGGGTCAACTTTGGGCTCTGGCTCCTGTGTTACTGCTGGAGGTGCGTTTACACGCAAAGACAATTCCTGGACTTGGCGTGTCAGTTTGCAAATTTCCTCAGCAAATAAATGGGCCTGTGTAGAGTCCATCTTCACAGAATTTTTTTTTGTTAAAGGCTTGTGAAAATGTCACGTCTACCCCAACGCAGGTGGTCAGACACTATAGCTAGCTACTGTGTGCTTCACCTATAGCAGCCCCCTTTCCCTTAGGGAAGCAGGCCTACCGGTACTTGGTTGCCCCAGGACTTATACACAATGCTATAGTGCCTGGCCACCACACCAGGGCAGATGCGAACTGAGCAAAGCCAAGAGATACTTGCAGTTAGCAGACTGGTAGCGTGGTTCAATGACAGTCCAGGTAAAAGGCAGGCTGAGTTCAAGGAATAGTCCAATAATTCGGTCCGAAGTCATACACAGGGAAATCCGAACTAGTAAAGCAGGGCAGACAGGGAGCTTGATCAGGAACACCACAGGTATCATTCGCTATCACAAGCAAAGGACAGAGTACCTGGCCTGCCTATAACAGGTGACTGACCACATCAATCACCCAGAAGGTGGGCACAGACAGGGAGAACGCAACAGCCAAAACCTGGATGCTGGAATTGAGGAGCAGGCGCATTTAAGTGATCTTGTGTCAGGAAAACAGGCAGTTTAACACGGTGCGCCGGGTGCCTGTGCGCACGCGCAACGGGACGGCGCTCCGGCGCATGCGCACTCGCGGCTCGGCGCTCCGACGCACGCGCATGCGCACTAGCGCACGCTTGAGCGTTCCAGGGCGTGACAGCGTCACATGACCACTTACAGGTCCTATTTAAGGAAGTGGTTCAGATCAGTCCAGCGCTGGCTTGTCTTCAGCTTCCTGCTTAAGCTCTGTTCCTGTTTCCGGTATCCTGATTGATTGACTGCCTGTTTGACCTCGGATCTGCCTTTTGACCTTGCTGCCTTCTCCTGCCCTTTGACCCCTGGACTGTTTACTGGACTACCCGTTTGCTGCCTCTGGCCCTCTTGAACCTTGCTTGTGACCCGGATTTGTCTACTGTCTCCTGCCCTGAACCTCTGCTAGTGACCCGGATTTACCTGTCTACAGATCTGTACCTGCACCTGTATTCTGGAGGCTTCTCTACGTATTCCTGATCCCAGCACCTGGCTCCTACTTCAGTCTTCATCCTCTGGTTGGGTAGCCTGTGCCTCTTTGTGCCATTCACTCCCTGTCTCACCTCCAGGGGGCGGACTGCGCTCAGTTGCAAGGGTGAACCACTCTCGGCACTTCGGCCTCGGTAAGTACTCTCCTGATAGTACAAGCCAGCCATGTCTGAGGCCGACAGAGTGCGTTCACCCCTTGAGGCTTTGTGCCAACAAGTCTCAGCTTTAACTGAAGCCGTACAAAAATTGCAAGAAGGGTACACTCAAGTGGACAGTCGCCTGCAGCATCTTTCTGGGTTAGCTGCACCTACCTTGGCAGCCCCCTCAGCTTCCAGTGGAATCTCCGCTCCTCCTGGATCAACTAATCCTACGGTAATCATGGCCTCACCTGAACCCAGGGTCCCTACCCCTGAACGCTTCACGGGTGACCGTAAGAAGTTCCGGGCCTTCAAGAATGCTTGCTCTCTCTACTTGGCTCTTCAACCTAGGACTTTTTCGTCAGAAGTTGTAAAGGTGGGCTTCATCATTTCACTCCTGGCCGAGGAACCCCAGGCATGGGCCCATAGTTTGATGGAGCAGAGGAACCCCGCATTGAATGCGGTAGAGACCTTTTTTGAAAGTATGGCACAACTTTATGATGATCCGCAACGTGGGGCCACAGCTGAAGCTACCTTACATAACCTACTTCAGGGTCGCAGACCGGTGGAGGACTACACCGTAGAGTTTCGGAAGTGGTCAGCTGACACTGGTTGGAACGAACCGGCTCTCAAATACCAGTACCGCCAGGGATTATCCGAAGTTTTAAAGGATGAACTGGCAAGATCCGAGACTCCCGACACGCTGGAGGACCTGATTCAAGCTGCCACCAAATTGGACCGGCGCATGCGGGAGAGGCGTTCCGAACGCTTCCAGTCCCCCCGCTCCAACTGGACTTTCACCAAACCTACCTTGCCTCCACCCGCCACTGCGGCTTCAGCCGTGGCCAACCAGGAGACTGAGCCTATGCAGTTGGGGCTGGTTCGGGCCCCCCTCACGGCTGAAGAACGGCTCCGTAGGCGACGGGCGAATCTCTGCCTGTATTGTGGGGCTTCGGGACATTTCCTCAGTACCTGTCCTATAAGACCGAGTAAGTCCTACCGTCAATGTCTTATGAACTATCAGTCTTCTGGGTTCTCCCAGACTTATGTCGCCCTCTTTGTCTCCTTACAGCTGTCGGGAGAGGAGATCCGACTATCAGCAATCATTGATTCCGGTGCCTGCAGCTGCTTCCTTGACGCCACATTAGCTTCCAAATTACACTTACCTCTGGTCCTGAAGAAACAAAACTTGCAGGTACACTTGGCTGATGGTTCTCTTCCCCGTTCAGGACTTATCACCCATGAAACCCAACCCATCCGGGTCACCACTGACTCTGGCCATCAGGAACTCATTCAGTTTGACATCATTCCATCTCCTATGTTCCCCATCATCTTGGGACTTCCATGGCTTCAAATCCACGAACCACAGATTAACTGGGGAAGGAAAGAAGTCTCCTTCTCATCTCCTCACTGCACTCAGCATTGCTTCATTCAGGCCTCCGTTTCCTGCTCCACCATTTCTTCGGTTCCCGAGAGCCTTCTTCATGTACCCCCAGTTTACCTAGAGTTCCGAGATGTGTTCGACAAACAACAAGCGAACTGTCTGCCGCCCCATCGGGCATATGATTGTCCCATCGACCTACTTCCTGGATCAGCGATCCCTTTTGGTCGTATCTTTCCTCTGTCCGAAGTGGAATTAAAGGTCCTCAAGGCCTACATTGATGAGAATCTGGAAAAGGGGTTCATTCGCCCTTCCTCATCGCCAGCTGGAGCTGGCATCTTTTTCGTAGGAAAGAGGGATGGCTCCCTGAGGCCTTGCATCGATTACAGGGAATTAAATAAAATCACAATTAAAAACCGGTATCCCCTGCCACTAATCCCAGAACTTTTCCAGCGCTTCAGATCTGCCCGAATCTTCTCCAAGTTGGATCTTCGTGGGGCCTATAATCTTATCCGAATTAGGGCAGGAGACGAATGGAAAACTGCCTTTAGATCCAGATTCGGGCACTACGAATACTTGGTAATGCCCTTTGGGCTCTGTAACGCACCAGCAACCTTCCAGCACCTGGTCAATGATATTTTCCGCAAACATCTCGATGACTTTCTTGTCGTATATTTGGACGACATCCTTATCTTCTCAGACACCCCGGAACTTCACCGAGTGCACGTGAAACAAGTTCTTTCCATTCTTCGAAGTCACAGTTTGTACCTCAAAGCGGAGAAGTGCGAATTCGAGAAAACTACAGTGCAGTTCCTGGGGTTCATCATTTCTACAAGTGGGGTCTCCATGGACCCACAAAAGGTTAGAGCCATACTGGAATGGCCCGCTCCGGTAAACAAGAAAGGGGTACAGCGATTCATCGGTTTCGCAAATTTCTACCGAAGATTCATTGTTGGCTTTTCTTCCATAGTGGCACCCATCACCAAATTGACTCATCAAGGCACCCAATTCCATTGGTCCCCGGAGGCTCAAGGGGCCTTCAACACATTAAAAAAGTTGTTTTCGTCAGCTCCCATCCTGATGCATGCAAATCCAGCCTTACCCTTTGTGCTGGAGGTGGATGCATCAGAGACCGCGACGGGAGCTATCCTGTCCCAAAGACTAGGTCCCAAGGCTCTTCTACATCCTGTGGCTTTCGCATCCCGGAAGTTAAGTCCTCCAGAGAGGAACTACGATGTGGGAGATAGGGAATTACTGGCCATCAAGTTTGCCTTGGAAGAGTGGAGGTACCTCCTGGAAGGGGCTTCTCATCCAATTATGATTTGGACCGACCACCGAAATTTGGAATACCTCAGGACAGCCAAACGCCTAAAGCCTAGGCAGGCCCGATGGGCTCTCTTCTTTGCTAGGTTTAATTTCCATATCTCGTACAGACCCGGCTCGAAAAATGGGAAGGCAGACGCTCTCTCCAGGATGTTCCATGAAACACCCCAAGAAACTGAACCTAGTACTATTCTTCCACCACAGAATTTTCTTTCTCTCATTTTGCAACCCGATCTGATTCCCGCTATTAAGGCAGCATCTGGGCAACCTTCAAATCAAGGAACTCCTCCAATGGAGATTCATGACGGATTACACTGGTTCCAGGGAAAGATATTTGTTCCTACTGAAGTAAGACCCTTGACACTCAAGACTCTGCATGATCTTAAACTTGCAGGACATTTTGGGGTTCGTAAAACAACGGAGCTAGTTTCTCGTTCCTTTTGGTGGCCTGGGTGGAGACAAGACTGTCGGGATTATGTGTCGTCTTGTGTAGTTTGTCAACGGAACAAGGGGACCAACTCTAAAGCCTGGGGCCTGCTGAGACCCTTGTCCATCCCTGAGCGTCCATGGGCGGAGATAGCAATGGACTTTATCGTGGAACTACCTGCCTCAGAGGGATTCACCACCATAATGGTCGTAGTAGACCGACTATCAAAAATGGCACATTTTCTTCCAATTACCGGCACCCCGTCTGCTTCTGCTACAGCCGATATCTTCCTCAAGGAGATTGTCCGACTCCACGGCTTACCTGCGACTATTACCTCGGATAGAGGTCCTCAGTTCACTTCTAAGTTCTGGCGAGAGTTATGCAAGACCCTGGAGATTAAAATATGCCTCTCTTCGGCCTATCATCCTCAAAGTAACGGTCAAACAGAGAGGACAAATCAGTCATTGGAGCAGTATCTTCGTTGCTTTTGCTCAGATTCCCAGGACGAATGGTCCAGTCTTCTACCATTTGCAGAATTTGCTTATAACAACGCGGTCCATACCGCCACCAATCAAACGCCCTTTTGGGCCAACTACGGATTCCATCCTTCCTTCCTACCAGGGTTCCTTCCTGAAATTGCCGTTCCGGCTGTCCAGGACCGAGTACGGTCCCTTCAACAGAACTTTCAAAAAATACAAGAAGCCATGCAAAAAGCCCAGGAGGGGTATGAAAGATACTTTAATCGGGGAAGGAAGGAGAACCCGGATTTTGAAATAGGAGACGAAGTATGGTTATCCTCAGTGAACCTCAAGTTAGCTGTCCCCACACGGAAATTAGGACCTAAATTTATCGGCCCTTTCAAAATAAAACGGAAAATCAATCCTGTGGCTTTTGAACTTTCTCTGCCGGATTCGTACAGGATACACCCTGTCTTCCACGCTTCCCTCCTGAAACCTGTTACTCCCAGTCCTTTCCCGGGCAGGATTGAACCCCCACCTCCACCAGTTCTGGTGGATGGCGAGACGGAATTCGTGGTGGAGAAGATCTTGAGTTGCAGGAAGAGGGGGAGGCAACTCCAGTACTTGGTCAAGTGGGAGGGTTACCCCACGGAAGAAAACTCATGGGAGCCCTCAGGAAACCTGCATGCTCCACGTTTAATTCGGGCCTTCCACACCGAACATCCAGAGCTGATGGCTAGTTTGGGCGTCCGGAGGCCGCCCCTCGGGGGAGGGCACTGTCAGGAAAACAGGCAGTTTAACACGGTGCGCCGGGTGCCTGTGCGCACGCGCAACGGGACGGCGCTCCGGCGCATGCGCACTCGCGGCTCGGCGCTCCGACGCACGCGCATGCGCACTAGCGCACGCTTGAGCGTTCCAGGGCGTGACAGCATCACATGACCACTTACAGGTCCTATTTAAGGAAGTGGTTCAGATCAGTCCAGCGCTGGCTTGTCTTCAGCTTCCTGCTTAAGCTCTGTTCCTGTTTCCGGTATCCTGATTGATTGACTGCCTGTTTGACCTCGGATCTGCCTTTTGACCTTGCTGCCTTCTCCTGCCCTTTGACCCCTGGACTGTTTACTGGACTACCCGTTTGCTGCCTCTGGCCCTCTTGAACCTTGCTTGTGACCCGGATTTGTCTACTGTCTCCTGCCCTGAACCTCTGCTAGTGACCCGGATTTACCTGTCTACAGATCTGTACCTGCACCTGTATTCTGGAGGCTTCTCTACGTATTCCTGATCCCAGCACCTGGCTCCTACTTCAGTCTTCATCCTCTGGTTGGGTAGCCTGTGCCTCTTTGTGCCATTCACCCCCTGTCTCACCTCCAGGGGGCGGACTGCGCTCAGTTGCAAGGGTGAACCACTCTCGGCACTTCGGCCTCGGTAAGTACTCTCCTGATATCTTGACACTTACTTAAAACAAAAAAAGTTAAATTAAATTGTACTAGGGTAAGGCCAGCTTTAACCCCTTCCTGCCAACGTAACACAAATATGCGACACTGCATTGAGCTTTTTTCCATGGGGTCACATATATGCGTATCTCATCGAGAGCTCCGGGCCCCGTACTAACGATTGAGAACTGGAATTTCCGATTCTGGGTCACCTGATCGCTGTGGTAGCCTCTGAATCAGTGCCCACCAGTGTCACCTATCAGTGCTGCCAATCAGTGTCCATCAGTGCCACCTCTCAGTACTCATCAGTGCCACCTACCAGAGCCCATCAGTGCCACCTATCAGTACCCATCAGTTCCACCTCTCATTGCCGTCTTTTTTTCTCCTCACGATTAGCGTGAGGAGAATGGAAAAGAGCCGGTAACCAGGTTTTGTTATAGGGACATTGGTCCCAATCTGTGCCCACCAGTGCTGCTAATCAGTGCCACCTATCAGTGCTCACCAATGCCAGCTATCAGTGCCCACCAGTGCTGCCAATCAGTGCCACCTATCAGTACCCATCAGTTCCACCTATCAGTGCTGTCTTTTTTTCTCCTCACGATTTGGGTGAGGAGACTAGATAAGAGCCGGTAACCGGGTTCTGTTATAGGGACATTGGTCCCAATCTGTGCCCACCAGTGCTGCTAATCAGTGCCACCTATCAGTGCTCACCAATGCCAGCTATCAGTGCCCACCAGTGCTGCCAATCAGTGCCACCTATCAGTACCCATCAGTTCCACCTATCAGTGCTGTCTTTTTTTCTCCTCACGATTTGGGTGAGGAGACTAGATAAGAGCCGGTAACCGGGTTCTGTTATAGGGACATTGGTCCCAATCTGTGCCCGCCAGTGCTGCTAATCAGAGCTACCTATCAGTGCTCACCAGTGCCACCTATCAGTGCTGCCAATCAGTGCCTCATCATCAGTGTCACCTGCCAGTGCTGCTTATCGGTGTCCATCAGTGCCAGCTCTCAGTGCCCATCAGAGGCCATCAGTGCCACCTATCAGTGCCCATCAGTTCCACCTCTCAGTGCCGTCTTTTTTTCTCCTCAACGATTAGCGTGAGAATAGAAGAAACCGGTAACCGGATTTTGTTATAGGGACATCTGTCCCAATATGTGCCCGCCATTTCTGCTAATCAGTGGCCACCAGTGCCATCTATCAGTGCTGCCAATCAGTGCTCATCAGTGCCGCCTACCAGTGCCCATCAGTGCCACCTCTTAGTGCTGCCTATCACAGCCCATCAGTGCCACCTACCAGTACAGCTTCATCAATGCCCATCAGTGCCACCTACCAGTGCTGCCTCATCAGCACACATCAGTGAAGGAGAAAAATTACCTGATTGCAAAATTTTATAAAAAAAAATAAATAAAAAATGCTTTTTTTTTTTTTTTTTTTTCAAAATGTTCATTCTTTTGTTGTTTAAGCAAAAAATAAAAAACCCAGTGGTGATTAAATACCACCAAAAGAAAACGATTTGTGTGAAAAAAATTATAAAAATGTCATATGGGTAGTGTTGCATGACTGCGGAATTGTCATTCAAAGATGAACATTGGCCATGGGCATAGAAGGGGGTATATGTGCCCTGTAGGCAAAGGGTTAATGCAGAAGAGACATAACACATCTCTTCTGAAATAAAAATCCTGCCTGTGTGCCCATATTAGCCATAAACTTCCAGTATTTAAAATGAATTCCGGTTTCCCTTATTTACTAACATTTACTTTGCAAATTCCTTTCAAACTCATACATACATATGTACCTTTGGGCATACTGTGCATGTTGTTGGCATATTTCTGTGCCCATACAGCTATGGCACACATGTCCTGCGTAACCCTAAAGGCACTGGAGTACATCCAATTTACCAAACAAGCCACGAACCCTTGATAAATCAGTCGCATTTTATTGAAATATTGTTGTGCTGTCGTTTTGTATGTTACTTAGAATGACTTTATTGCCGTGCTTCTTGCAGTTACAGTGACAGGACATGAGGCAGAGATCCAGGATGTGCGCATTGGCTGATAAGCAGTTAAATCGGGGGCCTCTTCCCCTCCCATGGGCCCCGTTGCCATAGTGACAGGCCAGGGGCACTATGATCCCGCTACATTCTCTGCGTGAGTGACGTCAGTAAACGCGCCCAGTGGGCGGGCAGAGCGGTTCTTCGCAGCTCATTGGACGCCTCAGTAGTTGTATTATAAAGCCATAGGCAGTGTATGATGTGATGCGGGGGCCCTCACCGCCCACCACGGGGGGCTCTGTAATAGGCGGAGAAGCTCCGTGTACAGCCTGGGTTGGACAAGGTGCCGCGTACATGAACTCTGCACATAGAACATATCGCAGCCACGCTGCTCCCGCCCGAGCTGCCACACGTCTCCTCCCCCTGTCCCGTGCGGCGCCTTGAGGAAAAGAAGGAGGGGACACGCCCCCCCCCATTCACGCGCCGAAATCCTCCGCAAACCCCTTTCACATGACGTCACCCACCCCAATCCTTCCCAGTCCTGTGCGGCGCAGGGCTCCAAGCTCCGCCCCCCACAACGTCATTGTCCCCGCCCCCCAGTCCTGTGCGGCGCTCGGCGGTAGGTGACACCGTCCTTTCCTTCGCGTCAAGTGAAGGCCCCGCCCTCCCGTGCGGTGCTATAGACGGCGCTTATCTCGGGGGGGCCCGCCGCCGTCTGTACCGTTCACGTTCCTGCAGTAAGAGCGCGGACAGACGTGAAGGAGGAACGCACGTCAGGAGATATGGAGAGCTCTGCGCTGAGCGAGGAAGATGCGGAGCTGACGCTAGGAACCAACACCACGTCGGGCACAGAGTCTCCATCGAGGAGCGGGAGCATAGACCATGATAGTCCGATGATGATAGGGAAGGAGGAGGCCGCAGGGGGTGAGTGGCGGAGCTTCTTGGGGGGGAAAGAGTGCCTCGTGGCGGTGTACAGACGTAATTACAGGATGCGCGCTCTAGCGGCGCTCGCTGGCTGTGTCCAGTACTGCAGGCTGTGTGGTGGATCGTAGAATGCAGAATGATTCCAGCTGTGGGAGGAAGCGCGGCGCTTCCGTCACTGCAGCGTCTCGCCACATGGGGCGCTGTAGTGTGGTGGGACTACAAGTCATATGCTGACTGGCAGTCCAGGACATGTGTTTCCTCAGCGGAACCAAAGCCGCGCTCTGCTTCCGTTCTGTACTCCCAGCATGGAATGTCTGCTTATAGGGCCAACCCTCTGATCTCAACGTCCTGCCAATTGCATCCTATTGTCATTATTTACACACTCAACTTCATGAATGACAGCAATGTATCTGAGGATGGGATGTGGCTCTAACAATGTAACCTGTAAAACATTACAGTGCCTATGGCCAGGCTTCTCCCCAGTTTAACAAACATTCACCCATTGCCATGAATCGTCTGAGCTGTAAAAATTATTTTTCCAGGAACAAAGAGTTTCTAAAGTACCCGACATTGATTGATCTTTGAGAATAATGGTTGTGTCCTCATGTAAAATAATTCATAGGATGTTGAGGCCTTAAAGGGAACCTGTCAGATCTCTAAATATGTTAAAGCAGAACTAAAGTCCTGGATTTAAAGCGATATTAAAGAGGAGCCCCCCCATCAAATAAAAAATCTGCAGCTACAAATACTGTAGCTGCTGATATTTAATATTAGGACACTTACCTGTCCGGAGATCCCGTGATGTCAGCACCCCAGCTGATTTTTTCCAATTGGCTCTCGGGTGCTGCCGCCATTTGTGGTGAGGGAAACCGGAAGTGAAGCCTTCCCTACTGTGCATGCTCAGTAGGGAATGGCCCAGCGGCAAAGACGAAGAAGGAAGGGAAGAGGTTGCCACGGCGAGGTCTCCCAGAAGTGGGGAAGCGTACCTGTCAAACCGTTAACTGCTCCCCCCCCCCCCGAAAGGGGCCAAATGTGGCTCCGGAGGGGGAGGAGGAGGTAGGTAAGCGGAGCTTTAAAGTGACACTAAAGGTTTTTTGTTTTTTTTATGACAAACATATCATACTTGCCTCCACTGTGCAGCTAGTTTTGCACAGAGTGGCCCCGAACATCCTCTTCTGGGGTCCCCTGGCGGCTCCTCCCCCCACATCAGATAACTCCCTGGGAGAAGCGCACTCCTGGGGTTACCTTGCGGCGCACTCCCAAGTCCTGCATTCTGCGTCCATAGAGGCCGAATGCAGGATTTGGCCCTGCCCCCCCAGCGCTCGCGTCATTGGATTTGATTGACAGCAGCAGGAGCCAATGGCTGCGCTGCTATCAATCTATCCAATCAACAGCCGAGAACCCCGGCAGAGAGACGGCGCATCCCCATGGGTCAAGTGGTAGGAGGGTCAGGTAATTGAAACGGGGGGGGGGGGCTGGGGGGCTGTTCACTGACAGGTGTTTTCTCACCTTAATGCATAGGATGCAATAAGTTGAAAAAACACAAACCTTTTTTTTTAAAGGAGGCTTTACTTCCTCTTTAAAGTCTTGTTGGGTTTTTTGTTTTGTTTAAAAATAACAAACATGTTATACTTGCTTGCTCTGTGCAGTGGTTTTTCACAGAGAAGCCCAGATCCTCCTCTTCTTGGGGGCACTCCTGGCCCCTCCCTCCCTTCTGCCGAGTGCCCCCACAGCAAGCAGCTTGCTATGGGGCAACCGAGTCACTGCTCTGTGTGTCCATTTAGACATGGAGCCATGGCTCTGCCCCGCCCCCTCTCTCTCCTCATGACTTTGACAGCAGCGGGAACCAATAACACCCGCTGTGTGTCTCAGTGTATCAGGAAGTAGAGTCTCTTGTACAAAATCGCTGGATTGAGATGGGGCTCAGGTAAGTACAGTGCCTTGAAAAAGTATTTATACCCCTTGACATTTTCCACATTTTGTTATGTTACAACCAAAAGCGGAAATTTTATGTGATAGACCAACACAAAGTGGCGCAGAATTGTGAAGTGGATGGAAAATGATAAATGGTTTTCTAAATTTTTTTTCTAAATATGTTAAAAGTGTGGGGTGCATTTGTATTTAGCCCCCCTGAGTCAATACTTTGTAGAACCACCTTTCACTGCAATTACAGCTGCAAGTCTTTTTGGGGATGTCTCTACCAGCTTTGCACATCTAGAGGGTGACATTTTTGCCCATTCTTCTTTGCAAAATAGCTCAAGCTCTGTCAGATTGGATGGAGAGTGTCTGTGAACAGCATTTTTCAAGTCTTGCCACAGATTTTCAATTGGATTTAGTTCTGGACCTTGGATTTGCCATTCTAACACATGAATATGCTTTGATCTAAACCTTTCCTTTGTAGCTCTGTATGTTTAGGGTCGTTGTACCACTGGAAGGTGAACCTCCACCTCGGTCTCAAGTCTTTTGCAGACTCTTAACAGGTTTTCTTCTAAGATTGCCCTGTATTTGGCTCCATCCATATTCTCATCCACTCTGACCAGCTTCCCTGTCCCTGCTGAAGAAAAGCATCCCCACAGCGTGTGCCAGTGCTCCGTGAGATGTTCAAAGCTTGGGATATTTTTTTATAACCTAACCCTTCTTTAAACTTCTCCACAACTCTATCCCTGACCTGTCTGATGTGTTCCTTGGCCTTCATGATTCTGTTTGTTCATGGAGGTTCTCTAACAAACCTCTGAGGGCTTCACTGAACAGCTGTATTTATACTGAGATTAAATTACACACAGGTGGACTCTATTTACTAATTGGGAAACTTCTGAAGGCAATTGGTTCCACTAGATTTTAGTTAGGGGTGTCAGAGTAAAGGGAACTGAATACAAATGCACGCCACACTTTTAAGATATTTATTTGGAAAACCATTTATCATTTTCCTTTAGGGGTGCAACGGATCAAAAAAATCACGGATCGGATCGATCCTCGGATCAGAGTCACGGATCGGATCATTTTTCGGATCAGCAAATAATAATTGAATTTGCAAAAACCTGTGAAAATTCCGCCACCATATAGTCCCCACTGTAATATCCACGTCCTCTCCCCCACTGTAATATTCACGTCCTCTCCCCCACTGTAATATCCACGTCCTCTCCCCCACTGTAATATTGTCTGAGTATCGCAGAGTATTGGCTGGGTAATGCAGAGTATCGCAGAGTATTGGCTGGGTAATGCAGAGTATTGGCTGGGTAATGCAGAGTATTGGCTGGGTAATGCAGAGTATTGGCTGGGTAATGCAGAGTATTGGCTGGGTAATGCAGAGTATTGGCTGGGTAATGCAGAGTATTGGCTGGGTAATGCAGAGTATCGCAGCGTATTGGCTGGGTGATGCAGAGTATTGGCTGGGTGATGCAGAGTATTGGCTGGGTGATGCAGAGTATTGGCTGGGTGATGCAGAGTATTGGCTGGGTTATGCAGAGTATATGCAGAGTATTGGCTGGGTAATGCAGAGTATATGCAGAGTATTGGCTGGGTAATGCAGAGTATATGCAGAGTATTGGCTGGGTAATGCAGAGTATATGCAGAGTATTGGCTGGGTAATGCAGAGTTTGTTTACAAGCGATCGCTCCGTCATTTGACGGAGCGATCACATTGTAAACAGTGGCCGGGTGTAGCAAGATGGCCGCCGCTCCGGAGCTAGGCCGAAGCCGCGGCCTTTCCTAAGGCCGCCGGGTTTACCAAGATGGCCGCCGCCGCTCCGGAGCTAGGCCGAAGCCGCGGCCTTTCCTAAGGCCGACGCCGCGGATCGCGGGGTGTGCCGATCCGAACGGGGTGACCCGTTCGGATCACGGATCGGCGACGATCCGTTGCACCCCTATTTTCCTTCCACTTGACAATTATGTGCCCCTTTGTGTTTGTATATCACATAAAATCCCAATAAAATACATTTTATGTTTTTGGTTGTAACATGACAAAATGTGGAAAATTTCAAGGGATATGAATACTTTTTCAAGGCATTGTATGAGGGGGGCTGAGGGGGGAGCTGCACACAGAAGGTGTTTTATCTTAATGCATGGAATGCATTAAGATAAAAAACCTTCTGCCTTTGGAACCTCTTTAACCACTTGCTGTCCGCTGTATATATACATGAGCAAGTGGTTATACCAATCATAGCTGTATTCTTTACAGCCAGCGATCTGCACTTTTGCAGAAAAGCCTCCTCTGACTGCAGTGGTTCTCGGCTCTCCTGTTTATTTCAGGAAGCTCCGGTCCGCAGTAAACAGCCGGCATCCGGTGTCACATTTGGCACCTTTTCAGGGGGGAGCAGATACCTGTCTAATACAGGTATTTGCTCCCACTTCCGGCGATAGATCGCCGCAGATTCCACGGCGAACTATGCCATGTCCCGCCCCTCCTTTGCCCCCGCTGTCTTCTTGGCGACACAGGTCTCAGAAGACAGGGACCAGTGAGGATGCACAGCGCGACTAGTGCATGTGCACTAGGGAACCAGGCTGGCACCTGCACCCGGGAGCCGACGGACAGGTCGGCTTTGGGTGAGGACATCGCGGGTGCCCTGGCAAACATGTGCCACTTTTATTGCGTACACAGTATCTGATACATTTGTAGTCATAAACAATCACATTAAATAGAGCTGCACTTTTTTTCTCTTCCAGATCTTCAAACATCATGTCACCATCTTTCTAACAAGTGCAGAGAGTTCTCAGAGCTGGAAAAAAAAATCCAGACATCCTGCCAAGTTTTTTTACCATAAATGAATAAGTTGAAACAAAGTATCTTTTAGTTCTTTTATCAAAGGAAAGAACTCCATGTAGATAAGGGGAGTTTACCATTTAAAGACCAAACCTTTTCTGACATTTGTTGCTTACAAGTAAAAATCATTATTTTCTGCTATAAAATTGTTTGGAGCACCCAAACATGATTTTATTTTTTTTTTTTTTTAGCAGAGACCCTAGAGAATAAAATAGTGGTTGTTGCAATATTTTATGTCACACCGTATTTGCACAGCGGTTTTTCAAACGCAATTTTTTTGAGAAAATACACTTTACAAAAAAAAAACTAAACAGTAAAGTTAGCCCACTTTTTTTTTTTTATAATGTGAAAGAAGATGTTACACCGCGAGAATCATGATCTTTATTCTAAGCAAAAAAATTGCAATTCTCATTTTAGCCAGAATCGTGCAGCTCTAACATTAAAATATACAAAAAGTACACCAATGAACCAATTATTACATAGACATATATATCAATCCCAAAGCTAATAATCCAGGCACTGCCAGAGTCAAGCTGAGGTCAGTCCATGACGATTTGTAGCATACATCCTGACATGTTTGTGAAATTTTATTGGTACATTCATCAGGGGAGATTAATGCAGCACAGCCCAGGGAGCACACCATACACCACCCAGCATATGGTGTGCTCCCTAGGCTGCACTGTTTCTTAACAAACACCCGGCAGGTAGGCTCCACCCGTGCATGGCCAAGTGGATGACGGGTTTCTCCTTGTCTCCATGCGGGCCATATGTGCAGGAGGAGCTCCTACCTGCCCCCACTGTATTTCTCTAACACAGGTGGGGACTTTCCTTTCGCCGGTGAGTGACGTCATCATTCCCCCGAGGGGCAGGGCTATGCTGCACACCTCCACATCAGAGACGCTCTGAATTCTGTCCTCAGCTGTTTTTCATACAGCTAATGGGGCCTGGATTATTAGCTTTGGGTTTGATATATATGTATTAGTTCATTGGTGTACTTTTTGTATATTTTAATGTGATCGTTTATGACTACAAAATGTATCAGATACTGTGTACTCGATAAAAGTGGCATATGGTTGCCTTTTATTTACTCCATTATTTTTTGACTTTTATTTCTGCCTTTAAAAGTCCAAGGGGGCGTCCCCTGTTGCACTTATTGCATGCTCCTTTTTTCTCATGTTTTAAGGATGTTGGCAGTCCTACACATTTAACTCCCATAAATAACCTTCAACATTTTGAATTAAGTTTTGTGTGTTAGGCCTCAGGTTGGACACCCCTGCTGTAAAGGCTTATAAAGCATTGCCTATAAAAAATTTTAGGCACAGTAATTTGTCGCCATTTCTTGGGTGCGCGCAATCTTGACATGTTTGGTATCTATTTGCTTGACCCAACCCATCTTTTATATTATATTGGTGTGCTCTAAAATGCATTTTCGTATATTAACAACAAATTTTTTTTTTATTTTGTCGGACTGTACAGACGAGACAATGCAAATTATTAATTAATAAAGCTGTTATGGATCGCCACTGGTCCTAAAAGCATCCACATCTTATACTGGACTCCTTCATTCAATAAAAATGTCAAGTAGCTAATCACCAATTAACTGGCCTATAATATATATTAAAAAAAAAATATTTTTTATTATCAGAAAAAGTTTTTTAAAGAACAAAACAAAAATACACATCCATACAGATCTTATGTGCAGCAATAAATCCAAGTACAGAGGGTAAAACCATAAATGGTCAAAAGATACCAGCATATTAAGTGAAAACATCCATTAAACTGATTCCGCATAGCATTACATCGTCAGAGTGCAACTATACAGAACTGTATGTCCATATCCATAGTGCGTACAGGGGACAAGATAGAACAGAGGAAGTGGAAAAACAAAATCCTACACCCAAGTATATTAGAAACGTTTATTAATAATCAAAATGAGTTACCATGGCCCAGTAGACAATACTTAAAATGAGAACCGCTTGTCTCTCCTTACAGTTTTGCCCCAACATCTACCAATTCACATTTGTAGTAGTCTGTCCTTCACCAACTGGATTGGACCAGGTGTGTCCATCCATGGTTGCCACAGGGAGTAGAATTTTTTTAAAGAACATTCCTATGTTGTTAAAGCGGAGCTCCACCCTAAAGTGGAACTTCCGCTTATCAGATTCCCCCCCCCTCCGGTGCCACAGTTGGCACCTTTTTAAGGGGGGGGGGGGGGGGGGGGGGGTGCAGATACCTGTATAATACAGGTATCTGCACCCACTTCCGGGACTAGCTAGCCGCAGCTGCCTGGCCCTATCCGAGGATGCCTGCCCCTATCTGCAGATCCACAGTTCCCAGGACACAACAGGGACCAATAAAGACGAGCAGCGCGATTCGCGCATGCGCAGTAGGGAACCGGGCAGTGAAGCCGCAAGCTTCACTTCCTGATTCCCTGACCGAGGATGGCGGCGGGGGCAGCCGAGAGATGAGTGATCGCTCGTCATCTTCTGTCGACATCGCTGGAACCTGGAACAGGTAAGTGTCCATTTATTACAAGTAAGCAGCTGCAGTATTTGTAGCTGCTGACTTTTAAAATTTTTGGTGCGGGTGGACCACCTCTTTAATGATGCTTATATTTTGAGGCATGAAGGGTTGGCATGGTGGGGGACCTGCTGTTATAATCCGTGGAAATTGAGGTCTTGTATGTATGTACATGACAAAGTTTTAAAAATAAAAATTCAGGTGGACCTCCTCTTTAAGTGAGTTTTTTGCGCATCAATGTACTGTTTACCACATCAACCCATTGCTTCCCTGATACCTGTGGAGTTATCCAGTGCCTCGCGATCATTTTTCGTGCTATGTACAATAGACGCAATACAGCAGTATGACCGTTTGGCGAAAGTGAGGGTATCTCCAATGGACCGAGCAAGCAAATAACTGGATCATGTGGTAGTGGTAATTGAAATACTCGTGAGATAGTAGAAAGGTGCCAGTAACAAAACAGTTTTGGGCATTTCCACAACATATGCAACAAATCATTATTGCTGCTGCATTTTGGGCATAGTAGTGGCGTGTCTCTGAATCCCCACTTATGAAGTAGAACTGGCGCCCTATATACTCTGTGTAGTAATAGGTGAGATAGTTTGTGATGCTGAAACCGACACCAAGGGGGTGGAGGTCAGGCATAGGTCCCATGTTTCCCCATCTATAGATCCCAGATCCTTTTGCCACCCTCTTCTACAAGGGAGTTTGGAAGCATCATGTGTGGATTGTAACAGTCTAGAATAGACTCTCGATCATTCCCTTCCTGTCCTCCATCAACAGCACATTGGTCATCAAGGGATGTGTCATTGATGCGAACAAAGAGGTTCTAGTCTCACTCTGAATGGTGTGCCTTAGTGGCAGATACTTGTAAAATTGTGTTCCAAAGAGGGCGAACTCCTCTTGTAGCTCCATAAAGGATTTAAATGCGGTGCCGTTGAATAGCTGGGAGATATATCAAACGCCTGCCCTCTCCCTAACTTGAAAATCCTTAAGTTTGATCAGTTCTTTGTAATATTTATTCTGCCATATGGGGGTAAATGAGCAGAATCCCCAGATATGCAAAATGGCTCTAATATATTTCCATAAGGTATTTAGGAGGAGTATTGTGGGGAGTGTTTGTGTTAAATGTGAGAATCCTGCCTCTAAGTGGGATAGTGTCGGGATTAAAGAGCCGCCTGGTACTAATAAAGACCTGTCGGGGTCTGTTACATCTTCACGCCCCCCAGTTACCTAATTGTTGGACTTGGGAGGCCACAAAGTAGAATCTAGAGTGCAGGACTGTCAATCCACCTTGATCTTTGGCGAATTTCTGTCCCCCCAATCGAGGCAGATTGACATAAGTACACCTGGGTGTCTGGGTTGTGCATCCTCCAAACGTCTGTAAAGCCCATCTCCAAGAGAAAGTGGGCAAAGGGTGTAAGCCCCTGTTTTATTAAGCCGCCTCTGGCATAAGCAGAGAGTTTGTTTTTCTCATAGTCTATGTAGTTATTAAAGTCCCCTAGGACCAAGACTGGTATGCCAGGAAAGCGGGTTACAAAGTCAGCTAGTATTTTAAGGAGATATGCTGAAACCAGTGGAGGAATGTACATCCCTGCTATTATATACTTTGTCCCATAAAGAGAACACAATACAAATGCATAGCGACCATCTGGGTCCAATTTAACTTCCATGCAGGAAAATTCTGTACCCTTTTTCGAATCGGGACGCTCACTCCCTCGAATACACTGAATATGTAGCATGAAATTGGTGACAAAATTTTCTTTGGAAAAATAAAGGAGTGGGTGAGAGGAATCTCCTGTAGACAAATCGCATCTGCATCTAAACGCTTGACCGTGCGGAGCACAGCCAATCGCTTAACCGGGTTGTTTAAGCCTGGACATTCCAGGACTAACTCTGGTTAGTTTAGACATTGCATTAGTATTACAGTAAAAGCAGAAGTGGATCCTGTAATCGATTATATGACCCAATTCCAGGGCAATGAAATAGTATACTGTCAAGTGACTATACCAGCGAGAAGGAGCGAACCCCAAGTTCAGTAGACAATCCGTTTAGAGTTTGGGAGTAAAGCATCAAGGTTGAATAAAAGAACAACAAAAAGGGCCATAGTAGAAAACTAAAAAAAATAAAACATAAAGTACCTGGCCAACATGGCTGTATAACCTTGCCATAAGTTGGCCAGGGGTCTATGCCAGACCATGCAGGGGGCAACAGTGGGGCCTATAATATTTACAATATGATATACAGATAGTAACAAATGGCCTTGGAGGCACTCCCTGGGGACTAGTAGGCATCTCTTTCTGTACTCTATTTTGTTTGCAGCTTATATGGTAATGGTTGCACCCAACATCTTGCCTCCATTGTAGCTGGAGAATACATTGCTAAACACGATTAGGCTCTTGTATTTTAACTATTATGGAGATTTGGGTCCTTCCCTATATAAGTAATTCTGGAAGAGGTTTGCTGGTGGCTTTCTAGCACCTAATATACCTGCTGCATTTTATATCAGTCACAAGAAGCTTCTCTAGACGCTGCCGACCCTCGTCTCATATTGTGGTCTTTGTGTCCACCCCAGGAGTTTGCTCAGTCATTGCAGCCATGGGTCAAATTTACATTTTTAACTACTATTGCCATTTCCTCCTTCATTCCTCATTCTGTCCTGAAGAAGATGCTTGTGAAATGCATTTGCAAAGGAAGATACCTCGACACAAGGGCATTTCTTACTATCTGTATATATCACTGTAAATATTATAGGCAAGTTCCTTGGTGATTAGCTAGTAGCTATTTTTCTTGAACAAGGAGTCCTGTATACGATGTGGCTGCTTCTAGGATTATTAGCTTTTTATCAGTATATGTAGATGTCAAAGGGCTCCATTCACAAAGGGGTATCTGTCGCTTTAAGATCAGTGGTAAAATGCCTCGTAGCTTTTTTCCAAAAAATTTTTGCAACTCAATAGAAAATGTACCTGCGCTATTTCTTGAAGTGATGCAGTATTTTAGTAGTGAAATCTTGCTATATTGTAATGTAAGCAGCCACCAGCATCCTTAACCAGTAAATAGCTGGTTATTAAGGAGTCGGCACCCAATGCATCCTTAACAACTATGACTCGCCTGCTGTCAGCAGGATTCCACACTGACAACAGAATGTAAACAAAAAAAAAGAAAAAAAGGCTGGTATTCTGTCGATTTACTGCAGATCATCGGATAATGCCTCCGACGATCTGTGCATGCGCAGTAGTGATGTCACTCCAGCTGATCTGGCAGGCTGTCAGTCCAGGGAGAGGGTATAAATCAAGTGATTTACGTTGTCGGAAGAGAGCGAGGCAGAATCTGATATCAGATTCTGCCTCCACGCTTTGCTGATCGACGGATAATGCCTCTGACAATCTGCGTATGCGCAGTGTTGACATTACACCAGCTGATCGGCAGACCAGCTGGAGTGAGGTCACTTATGCACATGGGCAGATCGTCGAACGCATTATCCGACGATCTGCAGTAATCGACAGAACATCAGCATTAAAAAAATAACCACTTGGGGCCTGGTATAGAGTTTGAGGGTGACCCCAGACCAAAATGAAGAGAGAAAATGTTGGTGGGCCCCCAAGATCTATACCAGCCCTTAACAGAGCCTGCAGCATGACAAGCCAGGAAAGGGGGGAATGAATCAAATGCCCCCCCCCCAAACCATACCAGGCCACATCCCCCGCCACCCAAGTTGATGAGAACAAAGGCCTCTTCCCCCAAAACCCTGGCCTGGCAGTTCGGAGTGTGGGGTTTGACTTATCAATATCTGGAAGCCCCCTTTAACAAGGGGTTCCTCTAGCCCGCATAGTACCCCTACTTATTCACCAAAAAAATGGGCAAAATAAATGAAAAAAAAGACTGTTTGTTTGACAAGTCCTTTATTTAACCCCCCCCCCCCCCCCAAAGTAAGTTCAGTGTCGATTTGCCTGCAGAAAAAGATCCACAACCGACACTTGGCTCTTGCCGAATGACAGCTGCACCACCTACCTGCTGCTGAATAAACTAAGCGGCGGGGTCAACCGGTGACATCACTTAGTTTAGCTAGTGGAAGTTAAGCAGCAGAGCTATTGGCAAGAGCCAAGCGTCGTGTGTGGATGTTTTATTTTTATCTGTGGGTCAGTGGCCAGCGTTCATTGTTATTGACGCTGGATTTACTTCAGGGGACATTTTCTTATTAAAGGTCTTGTCAAAAATGGTTTCTTTGTTTAAGCCTCACAAGATTTCTGACAGAGGAGTGAAAAGTATTATCAGAAGAATTGTCCAAGAGCCAAGGACCACTTGTGGCGAGCTTCAGAAAGACCCGAAATTAGCAGGTACAATTGTTTCAAAGAAAATAAGTAAAGCACTCAAACGCCATGGCCTGTATGTACACCTCACCACACAAGAATCCATTGCTGAAGAAAAAGCATGGTAAATCTTGTGTAAAGTTTGCTGTACAACATTTAAACAAGCCTGTGAAATACTGGGAGAATATAGTCTGGTCAGGAGAGACCAAAATTGAACTCTTTGGATGCCATAATTCACACCATGTTTAGAGGTCAAATGGCACTTCACATCACCCCAAAAAACACAATACCAACAGTGAAGTTTGGAGGTTGGAACATCATGGTGTGTGGCTGTTTTTCAGCATACGATACTGGCAAACTTCACGTCATTGAAAGAAGGATGAATGGAAACATGTACCAAGACATTTTTGATAAATCTGCTGCCACCTACCAGGATGATGAAGATGAAACGAAGGTGGACATTTCAGCAAGACAATGATCCCAAACACAAAGCCAAGGAAACTCTCAATTGGTTTCAAAGAAAGATAATAAAGTTGGTAGAATGGCCCAGCCAATCACCTGACTTGAATCCAATAGAAAATCTATGGAAAGAAGTTATGGATCAGAGTTAATAGAAGAGGCCCACGGAACCTTCAAGATTTAAAGACTGTTTGTGAAAGAATGGGCCGACAAAATCACACCTGAGCAATGCATGAGACTAGTTTCTCCATAAAGGAGCCATCTTAAATCTGTCATTACCAACAAAGCCAACAAAGGATTTTGTGCCAAGTATTAAATACGTTTCAGTTAGCGTGTTCAATACTTTTTCCCGGTGTCATTCCATTTTATTACACAAAACGTAATATCTGAACTTATATGTTTTGGTGTCTTTGTATGTATGGATTACATGGGTTGTTACTGTGAACATTTTTAATCTCAATAACACCTTTTTAGAAATATATTTACCAAGAAAAATGGTGATATGTTCAATATTTTTTTTCACCTGGTGTATTTGTGAAAAAAGTGTCACGTTACCCAAATACCTCATGCGATATGCTTTTGTAAATGGAGCCCAATGTCTTGTTGAAAACTTTAATCAGTTGTGTGTGTGTGTGTGTGTGTGTGTGTTCTCCTCTGTAGCAGTAAAGTCTGACTATAGAGAAAAATTTGTTAAATGGCTGCACAAATATGGCATGCCATAATGAATTTTGCGACAGCCATCATTTTTATTCTCCAGGGCCTTTGTTTTCAAGAAATATATAATCCTTGGGGGTAATTTTTCTAGCAGAAAATGCAGATTTTTTTTTTTTTTTTTTTTAACATGCCTGTGAAAAATAAGAGAAATTGCCCTGGACAGCAAGTGTTTAAAGACTGCATGTGGCAGGCTCTTTATTGCACTGGAAATGCATCTTAGTTTACATTGCAGCACAGTGCCTGTGTGCCAGGATGACTGAACTCCTGAGCATGCATGGAGTGATGTCATCCTGCGCTGGCCACAGCCCAGCACTCAGAGCCAAGTAGAAGATGCCAGTGAGCTACATTTGGACCTGTAAAGGAAGTATTGGGACTTTAGTTCTGCTTTAACCTGGCAATCTCCTGCAAAAAATAATCAAGTCGTACTCCTCTGCCCAGCAGCCAGTGTCTTCTGCCTCCCCTACATTCTAGCACTGCTGCCTCCACCAGTGATTTTCCCATTCAGTACTTCAGGAGTGTGCGTTACCTGTGTCTCCTGAGCACACTGTGTCCCCTTCTTCTGACCCCTACGTCACTTTTGAGTCCGGTAGCCAAGTAGGGGTTGGAGGAAGGAACTATGGTAAGTTTCACTGAAGACACTAAAGGAAGCAGTAGTGCCAAAACAGAGGCCCTGTATATACAGTGCCTTGAAAAAGTATTTATACCCTTTGAAATGTTCCACATCAATACTTTGTAGAACCAGCGTTCACTGTAATTACAGCTGCAAGTCTTTTTGGGTATGTCTCTACCAGCTTTGCACATAATTGTGAAGTGGAAGAAAAATTATAAATGGTTTTCAAATTATTTTACAAATAAATATCTGAAAAGTGTGGTGTGCATTTGTATTCAGCCCCCTTAGTCAATACATTGTAGAACCACCTTTTGCGGCAATTACAGCTGCAAGTCTTTTTGTGGATGTCTCTACCAGCTTTGCACATCTAGAGGGTGACATTTTTGCCCATTCTTCTTTGCAAAATAGCTCAAGCTCTGTCAGATTGGATAGACAGTGTCTGTGAACAGTAATTTTTAAGTCTTGCCACAGATTCTCAATTGGATTTAGGTCTGGACTTTGACTGGGCCATTCTAACACATGAATATGCTTTGATCCAAACCATTACATTGTAGCTCTGGCTGTATGTTTAGGGTCGTTGTCCTGCTGGAAGGTGAACCTCTGCCCCAGTCTCAAGTCTTTTGCAGACTCTTAACAGGTTTTCTTCTAAGATTGCCCTGTATTTGGCTCCATACATCTTACCATCAACTCTGACCAGCTTCTCTGTCCCTGCTGAAGAAAAGCATCCCCACAACATGATGCTGCCACCACCATGTTTCACGATGGGAATGATGTGCAGTATTCATTTTCCACCACACACAGAGTTTTGCTTTTAGGCCAAAAAGTTAAATTTTGCTCTAATTTTGACCAGAGCACTTCTTCCACATGTTTGCTGTGTCCCCCACATGGCTTCTCACAAACTGCAAACGGGACTTCTTATGGCTTTCTTTCAACAATGGCTTTCTTCTTGCCACTCTTCCATAAAGACCAGATTTGTGGAGTGTACGACTAATCATTGTCCTGTGGACAGATCCTAATGCCTGAGCTGTGGATCTCTGCAGCTCCTCCAGTTACCATGGGCCTCTAGGCTGCTTCTCTGATTAATGCTCTCCTTGCCCGGCCTGTCAGTTTAGATGGACAGCCATGTTTTGGTAGGTTTGCAGTTGTGCCATACTCCTTTTTTTCATTTTCGGATTATGGATTGAACAGTGCTCCGTGAGATGTTCAAAGCTTGGGATTTTTTTATAACCTAACTCTGCTTTAAACTTCTCCACAACTTTATCCCTGACCTGTCTGGTGTGTTCCTTGGCCTTCATGATGCTGTTTGTTCACTAAGGTTCTCTAACAAACCTCTGTGGGCTTCACCGAACAGCTGTATTTATACTGAGATTAAATTACACACAGGTGGACTCAATCTACTAATTAGGTGACTTCTGAAGGTAATTGGTTCCACTAGATTTTAGTTAGGGGTATCAGAGTAAAGGGGGCTGAATACAAATGCACACCACACTTTTCAGATATTTATTTGAAAAAATGTTGAAAAGCATTTATCATTTTCCGGAAAATAATTTAGACTCATGGAGAATGGCATGTCATTGCCGTCATCCCTGATAAATGTGGAATTTTAGTACCTCATAATAAGTGGGATTTTTTAGGCAATGTAGTCTACAACAGTATATATAAAAAAAAAAAAATTGAATAATTTTATTAATACAAAATAGAAAGCAAATTATGAAAAATAATTGAAAAATATATACAAATTATGGAAATATTATTAGACATAGCAAAATAGCTGATTTTGAACATGTCACAAATCATGTAAAGCCCCATACACACGGTCGGACAATCCGCAGACCAGGTCCGTCGGACCATGTCCGTCATACTTTGTCCGATGTTGGTTTTGCGTACACACGGTCGGACAAAGTTGTCGGAAAATCCGATCATTCTGAACGTGGTGACGTTTGTTGCCTACGACGGGACTACGTAGAGGCTAGTAGCCAATAGCTTTGGTCTTGTAATGTGATCTGAGCATGCGTAGCACTTTGTCCGGTCGGACAACCGTACACACGATCGGATTTGGTGTGATCGGACCGGGTTGACGGCAAATCTTTCCAGCAGGAGATAAGACTTTGTCCGACGGACAAACCGACGAACACTGTCCGATGGTGCATACACACGGTCTGATTTTTCAACAACCTTGTCCGATCGGACCAAATTGATGAAAAAGTCCGACCGTGTGTATGGGGCTTTAGAGTGGCCATTTCATACTACATATTAATACAGTACAGAGACAAGAAAGAACACTAGCTCTGGATGTACAGTAGTCTGAAAAATCCAACGCGTTTCGAAGTGTGCATATGTATAAAGAATCTTCCTCAGGGAAGCCACTCTTTCTAAAAATAGAATATGACATTGATGAAATACAGAGACATTTTGAGCTTAAATTGACATAAAAATATGTCCTAAAATACATATAATAGACAAATGTACCTAAGTATCCGTTCAAAAATTCAGGACGTGAACGTGGACACTCTACCGAAGCCAGGCACAGCTGGATGTACATCAATATTAAGTCTTGGCACTTTGGTGCTCTTTTTGTGGTGAAAGTAATTATCTCCACTGGCTGTGCCTGGCTTCGGTAGAGTGTCCAAGTTCACGTCCTGAATTTTTGAACGGATACGGATGTCTAATAATATTTCCATAATTTTGTATATATTTTTCAATTATTTTGCTTTCTATTTTGTATTAATAAAATGATTAATTTTTTTTTTTATATATAATATATATATATATATATAATATATACTGTTGTCGACTACATTGCCTAAAAAAATCCCACTTATTATGAGGTACTAAAATTCCACCATTTATCATTTTCCTTCCACTTTTATCACAATTATGTGCCACTTTGTGTTGGTCTTTCACATAAAATCCCAATAAAATACATTTTACGTTTTTTGGTTATAACATGACAAAATGTGGAACGTTTTCAAGGGGTATGAATACTTTCAAGGCACTGTAAGCTCTAACAGCTCTAACAATCGTCCTAATTAGATGGATAAAATATTTTAGAAGGACTGACATATCCACATTTGCTAGAAAAAAATGCTGCTCCGGTCTCTTTGGTAGAAGTCATGGGGGCCGCTCTTGGATGCAGCTTCTTTGTTTTAATCTTTGCCTACGTTCCTGTTTAAGCTGCCGTCCTGACCGCTGCCCCCGGTTTCCCGTTTCAGGGTGGTTCCTTTTTTAGCATCCTATGGGGGCCACTCTTGGATGCTGGAACTAGACTTGTGTCTCTCTACAGTGTGTGCATCAGTATAAATGCACACCTCTGTAGCCTAGTATGGTAAGACACTCCCCTGCCCCCCCCCCCCCTCCTCTCCAAGTAGACAGACTGATTTGAGGCAGCGGTGTCCACTGTTAACTATTTCCTGTGAAGACCGGAAGTACAGGGAAGCAGCAATGAGGGAACAGGAGCCAGCAGCATTGAAAGTTGTAAACCGCAAGTGCTTGGGTAAGAATTTTTACTAGGTGATGTTTATTTTATTGTGCTTAATTAGTAAACAAAAAAAACAGAGGGTTTTACCATTTCATTGCCACTGACGTATGCCATATGTCAACAGCAGCTGGGGTTTTTACACACACTCCCAGCTTCTGTAGTCCCGTAAATGTGTGCAAATCTGAGAAACTGACTGTCAGATGTACAACCGCCTGATTGCTTGCACACACCCCAACAACAGTCGGTCAGTGAATGTCTGTTCACTGATCTCCTCTTTCTACTAAGACCTACAAAGCAAGGTGTAAAATGTCATTTCCGGGTCAGCCTGTTACTTTTCTCAGCCTGTCTGGCTGGGGAAGGAGATAATAGAGCAGATCTGTACTTTGTTTGATTCAACAGGGCAGGTGAGACATCAAGGGCTCAACAGACCCCTGATGTCTCTTTAAAGAAAACCTGTCACCAAAAAAAAAGCATCACATGGGAGACTTCATGTCTTCCATGTGATGAAAAAATGTCACTGTAAAAAGGAAAGTTGCGCCAAAGTATATAAAATCCCCCCCCAAAACATTTTTTTTTTTTAGAGCCACACCCCACATACAGGTACATGCAATCATAAACACAAGTGTTGGAGTGCCAGCGCATTAAACATTGATTACTCTACACATGTTGCATATCACTGCACACACCAGAGTTAGAACATTAATTCTAGGCTCATTATTCATGGATATCACTGAACAGATTACCTGTAGGGGCTGTGAAAGCACCTCTTATTGAAATATTAGGGTAGCAAAGTTTCGCAGGCACGCAATTTCAAGGCTTGATATGTTGAATATCTCTTTACTCGGCGCAACCTCGTCTTTTTTTTATATTTTACCAAAAAATTGGTAATGTTTTGTGTGACTTAAAATTAAACTTGGTGTGTGTTTTTTTTTTTTTTGTTGTTTTTTACTGACATTTTGTGCTTGATAAACTGTTGCGTTAATATCGTGTGACATAAAAAAAAAAAAATTTGAACTACCACTATTTTATTCTCCAAGGTATCTGCTTTCAGAATATAAGTACCGTATTTATCGGCGTATAACACGCACTTTTCCCCGAGCCAAGCCGAGTGTACTGTGTACTGTGTGCTCTGCTCGCAGTCCCGCCTCCCTAGTCTTTATGTCCCGCCATTGGCCCGGTGTTGTGTCCATCATAGGAGCCAGGCCAAGGGGCGGGACGGGGGCGTCACTGCGAACGGAGCCGAGTACACTCGGCTCGGTCTATGTCAGCGGCGGCGGGAGGAGCCGGAGATCGTGGCGGCGGCGGGAGGAGCCGGAGATCGTGGCGGCGGCCGGTGGAGCTGAAGATCTCGGCAGCGGCGGGAGGAGCCGGAGATCGTGGCGGCGGCGGGAGGAGCCGGAGAACGTGGCGGCGGCGGGAGGAGCCGGAGATCGTGGCGGCGGCCGGTGGAGCTGAAGATCTCGGCAGCGGCGGGAGGAGCCGAAGATCTCAGCGGCGGTAAATTTAAAACTAAACCATGCTGCAATTTTGCAGGGGGACAGTGGAAGGCTGCATTAATGGGCATTTAATTGTAAGTTTTTTCCCTTAAACTTGCGGTGCGTGTTATACGCCAATAAATACAGTATCTATTTATTTTTTATTTTTTAATATAGTTTTAAGTAATCAACAGGCCTAAAGTATTGTGTGCAAAACAATGCAAATGCTAAAGTAATACCATTTTAAAGGCTAACTCCTCCTTTCGGAGCGTGTTACACATTACCCCTATATTTAGGGTTTAACATAAAGTATGGTCAGAATCTGCAGCCCCCCACTCTCAAACCACCACCCCCCTCTTACAGAAGCCAGTGATGCTTCTCCCTGCCAGCTTCTGTGAAAATTGACGCAGCTGCATCATTCATTTACATGAACTTGTGAATAAAAAAACTACGAGTCTCTCTGCCACCGCGACGGAGAAACTCATGGATCTCAATGGAGCACAAGTGCAGTGACATTGCAGTTGTAATTCATTGACACTTCCTTAAGCCATACCAAACAGATGCAGAAAGAGTCTGCAGGAGCCAGAACATTGCACGTGTATTCCACTGATCAAGATTGCAAAGCTTTCCCGGCTCCTTAACAAAAAAATAATAAATGCAATTAATCTTTTTTTTTACTTAAAGCGGGTCCATTTATTGAATTTATGCTAAAGTTGGACTTGGCCTTTAAAGGCTTTAGTCACATGATCAAGGGTACTATGTTGGTAATTTTATCCAGGGTTCAAAAACCCCTTTTAGACAAACCAATTCTGCCCTTTGGTTGGGTCCACATTTGAGCAGGTGTGGGAATGCATCTATATTGCATGCATTCCTACACCTACATTCAGTCGCACACATAATGTGGAGCTTTAAAGAAAACACATGGGTTGCATTAACTCAATGACACCCCCACGCACTGAAAAACATAGAGCATGCTGTTTCCGTGCAGCTACGTTTTAAAAAAGTTGCAATGACCTTTTCCCTGCAGGAAACGCAGGTACCAGAGCCCATTCAATCGAATGGACTGCTATGCCAAAACAACACGGCATTCAGAGCAGCTTAGCTATTAACCTACCCTTAACCGCTTCAATACAGGGCTTTTAAACACCCTTCCTTACCAGAGCACTTTTTGCGATTCGGCACTGCGTCGCTTTAACTAACAATTGCGCGGTCGTGCGACGTTGCACCCAAACAAAATTGACGTCCTTTTTTTCCCACAAATAGAGCTTTCTTTTGGTGGTATTTGATCGCCCCTGCGGTTTTTATTTTTTGCGCTATAAACAAAAGAAGAGCGACAATTTTGAAAAAAAACACAATATTTTTTACTTTTTTGCTATAATAAATATCCCATTTTTAAAAAAAAAAACAATTTTTTTCCTCAGTTTAGGCCGATACGTATTCTTCTACATATTTTTGGTAAAAAAAATCGCAATAAGCGTATATTGATCGGTTTGCGCAAAAGTTATAGCGTCTACAAAATAGGGGATAGATTTATTGAATTTATTTATTTTTTTTACTAGTAATGGCGGCGATTTGCGATTTTTTTTTTCGTGCCTGCGACATTGCGGCGGACACTTCGGACACTTTTGACACATTTTTGGAACCATTCACATTTACACAGCGATCGTTGCTATAAAATTGCAATGATTACTGTGTAAATGTGACTGTCAGGGAAGGGGTTAACACTAGAGGGTGCTGGAGGGGTTAATGTGTGTCCCTAATAGGAGTGATTCTAACTGTAGGGGAGGGGACTTAAGGGGAGGAGACCGATCATGTGATCCTCTGTACTGGGATCACATGATCGGTCTCCTCCCCGCTGACAGGACGTGGAGCTGTGTGTTTACACACACAGCTCCACGGTCCCGCCCGGTCCCGTTGTTTTAATGGGCAATCGCGGGTGCCCGGCGGAATCGCGGCCGCCGGGCACTCGCACCGGGTCCCGAGCGATGCCGCGGGCGTGCGCCGCCGGCGGCGCGCGCGCGCCCCCCAGGCGGCCGGGAATCCGAGGACGTCATATGACGCCCACCCAGGATGGTAGATCCACCTTGTGGGCGTCATATGACTATGGGCGGGTATTGAACTGGTTAATGTAGGTAAAAACATTTTTTTATTGATGTAGCAGTAACAGTCAAAGCAATAGGATAAGCCCCTGCGGAGTGGGTTATATTGGTATCAGTATAATCCTTTAAAGAATATAACCCTCTGGGGCTTGTGAGAAGAGAAAAATAAAAGTGCTAGAAGAAAGAGAAGATGGGGAAAAAGAGGGGTCTGTGACTGGGGAAGACCAGACTCCACTGGAAATTACTTATTTTAATTCTTCAGTGGAGAGGGGTTAAACCCTTTTGTAAAGTGTTTTTTTATTTATTTTAATTTTTTTAATGGTTGCTTGTGTCCCCACAGAGGAGAGTGGTGCTTCTATTTTGTCCTGGTGACTACTGTATAGAAAGACAGAAAGTGAAGGGAAATCCCAAGATTTTATTGTTGTCACCAAAACAAGAGTTGAAGTTAAAGTGATTGTAAAGTATTATGTTTTTTATTTTTGCACAGAGCAGCCCAGATCCTCCTCTTCTCAAGTGCCTCTTCGCTGCTCCTGGTCCCTCCCTCCTGTTCAGTGCCCCCACAGCAAGCAGCTTGCTATGGGGGCACCGGAACTGAGTCACAGCTCCGTGTATCTATTCAGACACAGAACCCTAACCTGGCCCTGTCCCCTCTCTCCCCTGATTGGCTAGCTGACTTTGACAGCAGCGGGAGCCAGTGGCGCCGCTGCTGTGTCTCAGCCAATCGGGAAGGAGAATCTTGGACGGCTGAGACATTCGTAGACATCGCTGGACAGAGAGGGACCTCAGGTAAGTGTGAGGGGGGGCTGCTGCACACAGAAGGCTTTTTATCCGAATGCATTAAGATAAAAAAAACACCTGACTGGGGTTGTAAACCCCTTTAAAATATCCAGTGAGGATTCCATTTCCAGTGACTACTGTTTAAGATGAGAATTGTTTTGTTTTGTTTTTCTCAAAAAGGATTTTATTGAGATGAAAAAACAAACACAGGAACAATATAGGTTCCAGTTAAAACTTTGTCATGTACATACATACAAGACCTCAATTTCCACGGATTATAACAGCAGGTCCCCCACCATGCCAACCCTTCATGCCTCAAAATATAAGCATCATTAAAGAGGTGGTCCACCCGCACCAAAAATATTAAAAGTCAGCAGCTACAAATACTTAATAAATGGACACTTACCTGTTTCAGGTTCCAGCGGTGTCGGCAGAATGTAACGAGCGACCGCTCGTCTCTCGGCTGCCCGCCGCCATCCTCTGTCAGGGAATCGGAAAGTGAAGACGCAACGGCTTCACTGCCCGGTTCCCTACTGCGCATGCGCGAGTCGTGCTGCGCGTCTCTATTGGTCCCGTTGTGTCCTGGGAACTGTGTTTCCCAAGACACAACGGGGCATCTTCGGATATGGGCAGGACAGCTCCGGTTATCTCGTCCCGGAAGTGGGTGCAGATACCTGTATTATACAGGTATCTGCACCCCCCCTCCCCCTGAAAGGTGCCAATTGTGGCACCGGAGGGGGGGAGGAATCCGATAAGCGGAAGTTCCACTTTAGGGTGGAACTACGCTTTAAGTCACTGTACAATCAATTTATACAATTTTAAGCTATTCTGGCATCCACATTAAAGAAGCAATCTGTCCAGAACTAAATCTACTGGAGATAGGCTAGGGATGTCCAACCATGAGGACCATAATATGTTAAATTTATCAGCGCGGCCACGGTGTTGGAAAATATAGTTTTCCAATTGTAGGGTGACTCCCATCTGGGCAATCTGTTACTTCAGGGTAGGAGGCTAAGAATCATCTAAGAATAAGCTTACAGGCCAGAGAAAAACCCTGGCAATTGCCTGTTCAGGGTTGTCTTCAATTTGAAGATCATCAAGGATTCCCAATATACATGGTCTGGGGTCCACGGGAACGTGGACCTGGAATACCTTATTAATGGTTGCAATGACAACCGACCAGTTAAGATTAACTTTGGGCAGCGCAATAAAAGATGATTAAGAGCTCTAGAGCACCTAGTGCAATCAGAATTTTCTCTTATGCCCATCCTATATAGCCTTGCGGGCATAAGATGTACCCGCAAACACAATATACAGCTGGGAAAAACTTACTTTATTGAGAGAGCACAACTGTACAGCCTGTAACACTTCCTCCCATTGGTCTTCCTCAAATATGCCCACATCTCTCTCCCATCTGGTCACCACCCTAGCTGGAAATCTTTTTAGGAATGTAGACAATAGCATCGATTAAGACCTGCCAGTGGATACACAGTATCTCACAAAAGTGAATACACCCCTCACATTTTTGTAAATATTTTATTATATCTTTTTATGTGACAAGACTGAAGAAATGACACTTTGCTACAATGTAAAGTAGTGAGTGTACAGCTTGTATAACAGTGTGAATTAGCTGTCCCCTCAAAATCATTCAACACACAGCCATTAATGTCTAAACCGCTGGCAACAAAAGTGAGTACACCCCTCAGTGAAAATGTCCAAATTGGGCACAATTAACCATTTTTTCTCCCCAGTATCATGTGACTTGTTGGTGTTATTAGGTCTCAGGTGTGAATGGGGAGCAGGTGTGTTAAATTTGGTGTTGTCACTCTCAATCTCTCATACTGGTCACTGCAAGTTCAAGCTCATGGCAAAAAACTCTGAGGATCTGAAAAAAAAAAAAAGAATTGTTGCTCTACATAACGATGGCCTAGGCTATAAGAAGATTGGCAAGACCCTGAAACTGAGCTGCAGCACGGTGGCCAAGACCATACAGTGGTTTAGCAGGACAGGTTCCACTCAGAACAGGCATTGCCATGGTCGACCAAAGAAGTTGAGTGCTTGTGCTCAGCGTCATATCCAGAGGTTGTCTTTGGGAAATAGACTTACGAGGGCTGCCAGCATTGCAGCAGAGGTTGAAGTGGTGGGGGGTCAGCCTGTCAGTGCTCAGACCATACGCCACACACTGCATCAAATTGGTCTGCTTGACTGTCGTCCCAGAGGGAAGCCTCTTCTAAAGCTGATGCAGAAAAAAGCCTGCAAACAGTTTGCTGAAGACAAGCAGACTAAGGACATGGATTACTGGAACCATGTCCTGTGGTCTGGTGAGACCAAGATAAACTTATTTGGTTCAGATGGTGTCAAGTGTGTGTGGCGGCAACCAGTTGAGGAGAACAAAGACAAGTGTCTACAGTCAAGCATGGTGGTGGGAATGTCATGGTCTGGGGCTGCATAAGTGCTGCTGGCACTGGAGAGCTACAGTTCATTGAGGGAACCATGAATGCCAACATGTACTGTGACGTACTGAAGCAGAGCATGATCCCTCCCTTCGCAGACTGGGCTGCAGGGCAGTATTCCAACATAACGACCCCAAACACACCTCCAAGATGACCACTGCCTTGCTAAAGAAGCTGAGGGTAAAGGTAATGGACTGGCCAAGCATGTCTCCAGACCCAAACCCTATTGAGCATCTGTGGGGCATCCTCAAACGGAAGGTGGAGGAGTGCAAGGTCTCTAACATCCACCAGCTCCAAGATGTTGTCATGAAGGAGTGGAAGAGGACTCCAGTGGCAACCTGTGAAGCTCTGGTGAACTCCATGCCCAAGAGGGTTAAGGCAGTGCTGGAAAATAATGGTGGCCATGCAAAATATTGACACTTTGGGCCCAATTTCTACATATTTTTACTTAGGGGTGTATTCACTTTTGTTGCCAGCGGTTTAGACATTAATGTCTGTGTGTTTGAGTTATTTTGAGGGGACAGCAAATTGACACTGTTATACAAGCTGTACACTCACTACTTCACATAGTAGCAAAGTGTAATTTCTTCAGTGTTGTCACATGAAAAGATATAATAAAATATCTACAAAAATGTGAGGGGTGTACTCACTTTTGTGAGATACTGTAAATCCCTTGAAATGGGATACAGTGGTGTGAAAAAGTGTTTGCCCCCTTCCTCATTTCCTGTTCCTTTGCATGTTTGTCACACTTAAGTGTTTCGGAACAAAACCAATTTAAACAATAGTCAAGACAACACAAGTAAACACAAAATGCAATTTGTAAATGAAGGTGTTTATTATTAAAGGTGAAAAAAAATCCAAACCATCATGGCCCTGTGTGAAAAAGTGATTGCCCCCTAAACCTAATAACTGGTTGGGCCACCCTTAGCAGCAACAACTGCAACCAAGCGTTTGCGATAATGTGCAATGAGGCTTTTACAGCGTCCTGGAGGAATTTTGGCCCACTCATCTTTGCAGAATGTCCTAATTCAGTTACATTAGAGGGTTTTCGAGCATGAACGGCCTTTTTAAGGTCATACCACAACATCTCAATAGGATTCAGGTCAGGACTTTGGCTAGGCCACTCCAAAGTCTTCATTTTGTTTTTCTTCAGCCATTCGGTGGTGGACTTGCTGGTGTGTTTAGGATCATTGTCCTGCTGCAGAACCCAAGTTCGTTTCAGCTTGAGTACGAACAGATGGTCGGACATTCCCTTCAGGATCTCTTGGTAGACAGCAGAATTCATAGTTCCTTTTATCACGGCAAGTCTTCCAGGTCCTGAAGCAGCAAAATAGCCCCAGACCATCACACTACCACCACCATATTTTACTGTTGGTATAATGTTCTTTTTCTGAAATGCAGTGTTCCTTCTACGCCAGATATACTTGGACACACACCTTCCAAAGAGTTCCACTTTTGTCTCATCGGTCCACAGAATGTTGTCCCAAAAGTCTTGGGGATCATCAAGATGTGTTGTGGAGAAATTGAGACGAGCTTTGATGTTGTTTTTGCTCAGCAGTGGTTTTCTCCTTGGAACTGCCATGCAGGCCATTTTTGCCCAGTCTTTTCCTGAGGTGGAGGCATGAACGCTGACCTTAACAAGTGAGGCCTGCAGTTCCTTGGACGTTGTTGTGGGGTCTTTTGTGACCTCTTGGATGAGTCGTGCGCTCTTGGGGTAATTTTGGGCGGCCGGCCACTCCTGGGAAGGTTCAACACTGTTCCATGTCTTCAACATTTGTGGATAATGGCTCTCACTGTGGTTCGCTGAATTCCCAAAGCTTTGGAAATGGCTTTATAACCCTTTCCAGACTGATAGATCTCAATTACTTTCTTTCTCAATTGTTCCTGAATTTCTTTGGGTCTCGGCATGATGTGTAGCTTTTAAGGATCTTCTGGTGGACCTTACTATGTCAAGCAGCTCCTATTTAAGTGATGCCTTGATTGTGAACAGGTGTGGCAATAATCAGGCCTGGGTGTGGCTAGAGAAATTGAACTCAGGTGTGGACAACCACAGTTATAGTATGTTTTAACAAGGGGGGCAATCACTTTTTCACACAGGGCCATGATGGTTTGGATTTTTTTTCACCTTTAATAATAAACACCTTCATTTACAAATTGCATTTTGTGTTTACTATTGTTTAAATTGGTTTGATGTTCCGAAACACTTAAGTGTGACAAACATGCAAAGGAACAGGAAATGAGGAAGGGGGCAAACACTTTTTCACACCACTGTACATCTGTCATGTAATGAAAAACAGGAGCTGGGGATTGTATCCATCCGCCTGATTGTGCCTTAATTGCATGTTTCTGCTGCAAATAAGGGAAGTACATTGATTGTGGCAACCCAAATTTAGCCTGCAATTCCATAAAGGAGCACAGTTTACCATTAAAAGATATGTACCAAGTGTGTGACTCCATGTGATGTCCATTGTGCTCCACATGTCAGGGATGTTCCTTTTTTATAGTACCTATTGTCCCAAATAGGGCTATACCCAGTGAAGCCAGGGATATCCTGTAGCTGTCTAAGTTTGTTCCACACCTCTTGCCATAAAATATATGTAGGGAAAAGTTTATTTGATTTTAGTAAAAGCTAAAGCTTCCAGACCCGTGGCTACACTATGCATTCCCGGGACATTTCTCAAAAGGGCCGTGGTTGGATCCTTTCCCCCCCCCCCCCCCCCCCTCAGCAACAGACACTATAGGCATAGCTCGAGCAATATGCTGCAGCTGAGCTGCCAAATAGTAGAGCCAAGGATTGGGTAAGGCTAGCCCATATGAAGGAACAAAACATGAAATTAATAATTCAGAATATTTTAAGCGGGAGCACCATGGGTGTGTTGTGTAAGATGTACAGAAGTTTGTTGCATAAAAATCATTAGCTTACTTCCTCTTTAAGTCTCTGGATAGCTCCAGCTAGTGCTGCTTTTACCCAACATACTCTTAAGCATGAAAGAAAAAGAAGATCTTCTATGGATCAAGTTTAATGAGCCTTATGTAATGATTGGCACAACTCAGAGAAGCTATTTGTGATACGTTTGATGCCTTGTACCCTATGGAAGGGAAGTTTTTTTTTATTAAAATAACAAACATGTTATACTTGCCTGCTGTGTGCAATGGTTTTGCACAGAGCAGCCCTGATGCTCCCCCTTGCTATGAGGGGATTTGTGTACTCTCTGCAGAGTTGTGTGGGTGAGCTGCATGCAGAGAGTTTATCTTCCTGCATAAAATGCAGTAAAGTAATAACCGTTCTGCCTTTACAACCACTTTAAACAGAAGACTGTTCCCACTGTGGAATCAGCCATTCTTGCACTAAATATTTGCATCCTTTATGGATTCAGTTGGTGTCCTCCTTTGCCTTGGCAGGACCAGCCTGGCAACTGGCTATTGCCACCTTGTTGATTACCACCTTGTTGATTGCCCAGACCATGGCAAAACGGCTGGAGAAATCAATGGTGAACCTTTTACAGATGATGATCCTAACCTTGTTGCAAAATGACAGTTCTGGACATCAGCACCGCCCTTCTGTATGGACACCATGGAGAACTTGATCAAATATTCTGCATAGGTGCAGAATCTTTTGGCTTAAAGCCTTGTTGGCAGAATGCACTCGAAAAAAGGATATTTCTGCGCATGACTTTTGAAATTGCGTTCCTCTTTGGAAGCACCTTTTGAAGAATACATCAAGACGCATGAGGAAAGCCCCCCTCTATCCTCCCCATTCTAAAGGCCTCCCCTACCATGGAGAGGACATCTGTTTATCCCTCAGATTCATCATCTACTGCATTGCTTCCCATCATGGCAGACCCCTCACAGCTGAGCCCACCAGACCTGCTCAGAAATTTTCATATAAAAGAATGCACCCACTCCTTAAAAGAGAGGAAGAAAAAAAAGTGCCCGAGGGACATCTATTAACATGGGTATCATGTAGACTTGTCATTTGGTCAACTGCAGCAGAGTGACTTCTGCCAGGTCTTCTATAAACCCACCACTATATCTCACATATGAGAGATCTTCTAACTTTAAAGGCAAACGTAATGTGATGAGGCTTTACTTCCCATTTCTCTATATCTCTGTGTAGGTTTTACATTGCTGAACTCACCACATCTTGTGCTTTATCATTAGACCCCTAACCACCAGACCATGGGTCTTCTTGTAACTTTCTAAAAAAAGGCATCCAAGTCAATTCTTTGGCCATAGGCTCAGACACTAATACTCTCACTTACACCACAACCTTCTTGGGTTTTTCTACAACCTTGTACTGCTCAAAATATATCTAAGCCTAAATATATATATATATATATAATTATATTTCTCAGTTCTGTTGGCAGATTCATTTGGGAAAGCTATTGCCTGCTTCTCTACGCCGATTTAATGCATGGAAAGAATGCCTAGCCCCAATTGTTCCCATTTTATGTACCTGTCTCTTTCAATATGTGGTCTGTAGATAATGCCAGCTTTTGTCTGCCCATCTCATCACAAATGGCAGTAGTTCTGCTTTGGCTCCCCTTGCATTTTATCTGGGGCCTCCTTTTCTTACATGACATGGGAATAAGGTTTCCTGGAAGTTGGTCCTTCTTGCTTCCCTTGGACTTTATTGTTACCTTCCATGGGGATGTCATTCTTTCTCCCTCTGTCTTGCTTTGAGGGATGTCTTATGGATAGGTTCAGTACTGTCATGTATGGCTACCTGCCATGTATCACCTTCCAAACTGACCCCTGATTCCACTTTTCCTTTTTACTTCCTTTTACTTAAGTTGTTAATTTACATTTCTTTAGGGCTTCTTCCCTCAGAAAACCAGTCCCTCATTCTTACCTGCACCCATTCCCCTGGAGGTTGAGGTTCTTGGGTCCTTTACAGCATCTAGCTTCAGTCCTTTTTAAGGGTTGGAGAGCCACTACCTGTTCTTCTTTTCCTATTCTTAAAACCTTCCTTGGCAGTTGGTTATTTGAGCCTCTGCTTATTCATGCTTCGGCTATAAGGTACTTCTGCTGTTGTCTGTGTGTTTGGATCCATTGACCCTTCTTTGTGTGGGCCCCTTGCTGCAATTTTGCCCACCCCGCAATTTATTTCTTGGGGACCTCCCATGGTATTAGAATCCAGCTCCTGTGTCCTGTACTATAGAATAAAGATAATAGGAATTTTGATGTACCTGTAAATTCCATATCTTGCAGTACAGTACAAGACAGAGGTCCCTCCCCTTTTTCTCTGATCTCCTTACTGCTTGCTAAAACTGGAGACTCACGAAGTGTGCAAGGTTATATGGACACACTGTGGGGTGGTTCTCAGAGCTTTCCTAGCTGTCCAAACACCTGAAGGTAGTGGCATATAACCAATGGCATTAACTTCTGTATCCTGTACTGTACCCCAAGATAGAATTTTTGAAGTACTTGTAAATTCCATATTTTTCTATGCATGATAATATCTTCAATCAGAATCACATGCACACATACAGTATATGATATGCATGCAAGCTTATGGAAAACACTACTACTAAACCTTTAAAAATCTTGCAAAGCTATCACTTTCTTAACTTAAGAAGACGTCTGACACAGAAGCCAAATGTGCTATATCCTTAGAGTAAAGGAAAGGGTTTTTTTTTTTTCCCCCTAAATTTCACTAAATGATCATCAACATCTGCAAGTTACTTTTTTTTCTAGTTGTCTTTTAAAACTTTTCATTCACTAGCACACCAACTGATTTTTTTTTTTCATGGCCCCTCTGAACAAAGGAGCATGATTGCATACAGTGTAATTGTTCATCAGAGTCTGGCCAGTAATATGTAATTGGCCAGTGGCAGCCTAAATTGTAGGGAATGATTGTCAGGTATTGGAATTTGTATTCCAACAACCACCAATAATGTTGTTATATAATATGGTGTTAGCAGGTGGAAAAGACATTTTAACTTGCCAAGCTCCATTCAAAACTACATTTTGAATTTGGGGTGTTGATCCTTCTTAACCAAATACATTCATTTATTTTAAACATTGCTGAGACATAGCTTTAGCTTTTGTTTTGCCCTGTTATTTTAACCCCTTATTCTTTCACTTTATTATAGATTCAAGCTCAATAGATGTCTTGTATCCAGATCCATCAGATTCATATACCGGTGGGCTTTTCCCAGGTTCCACCTCTTTTGACTGGAGTTCCCCAGATAGTAGTGGAGAGGGGAGAAACCATGAAGGAGGGCAAGAGAACTGCGAGGAGCGGGCTTCCCGGCCAGGGAACAGTCGCATTCCTGGAAAAGACCACCGGCGTTACTATCACAGTCACTGGAGGCTTGAGTATTTGATGGACTTCAATGCACGTTCTCATAGCATGATCTGTATGGTGTGTGGCAGTTCCCTGGCCACCTTGAAACTCAGCACCATCAAACGACACATTCAGCAGAAACACCCCTATTCCCTCACTTGGACTCCCTGTGAAAAGGAGGTCATCATTGGTGGCTGGGATGCCCATCTATGTGTTGATGCTCAGACCCTTACAGGAGGCGAAGAGCAGGGGGCAGGTAAATCTTGGTCTACAAATATCAAGTCTGGCAGTGGTCAATTCCAGGATACTTTTCATTAACAATATTCAAAACTACAGGCCTAGTATTCCTGGAAGCCAAATCCAGGGGTCCATTATTAAATGGTGTGGGGGCCTGTGGCCCAAACGCACAGATGGTAAGCAAAGTGTTTACTTTGCTACCATTACTCCTGCAGTTAAAAGCGACTATGAGGTTCAACAGACAATCAAAGCAACAGTCCATTCACCTGCACAGAGAACCCTTGCACGCACACACTTGGCAGAACAGTAGGACCATGTCAGTACATTCAAGTGAAATTTTGAGTGTTCAGTATGAAAACAGCAGAAAGCTCTTGTGTTTTTACTAGGCTTTTTTTGTCTTGTCACTTTGTTAAGCATTTGTGTATTTTGTCTTGTAAAGAATTCCTTTCCACCATTAACAGTCTCATATTTTGGTTCATTTTTTAGAATGTGTTTCCATCTACATCTCCTATATATAATTTTTTATATATATATGTGTGCATCCTCATTAGCGTATGTGTAAACACCTCACTTTCTCTTTCTACAGATGGTAATACAGTTACACCTGGTCCAAAAAAGAAGCGTCGTCGTCTTCCTCTGGCATCAAAAGGATCATGGCGTCCTCTATTAGGATCTGAGATTTCTCTGCCTCCACCTCCAGACAGAAGCCAAATAGAACAGTACATGAATGAGTCTTTTAAACAATGGTTACGATTAGAGTTTTTGATGGATTATGATTGTCAAGGGGACACATTGTATTGTATGATGTGTGCAACAGCCTTACCAACTCTCAGTATTAATGATATTAAAAAGCACATATTAGACCATCATCCCACATCCATTTATTTCAACACCGCACAGAAAGGTATTATAGTAGAGTCATGGATAAATCGTAAGGCAGCTCCAGAAGAGGTGGTAGATGTTGAGGATGAAATGGATGAAGATGAGGAGGAAGAAGATGCAGAGGTTGATCTGACAAAAAATTATTTAGATGAAGAGGATTATTTGGTAGAGAAAACAATTACAGATCCAAGACTGCAAAAAAATGCGGGGAAAGAAAACATTAATGGAGAAACCAAGGAAAATGGACAGCAAAAAAATGTTGAGGCTTTGGAAAAAGATGGTCTCAAACCTAGCAATGCTCAACAGTTGAAGAAAACTAAGTCAGAGTCCAGAAATGTGACGTCACTGGAGGAAGAAAAGACTGGAGAAGAAAAAGAAGAAACCAATGTTGAAGAGGCAAAGCTCCAAGATGAGGGCTTGCGAGCTGAAGTAGTGAAGAAGCTAGAGGAGCAAGAAAAGATTAGAGAGGCACAGCTGGAGAAAGAGAAACAGAAAAGTAATGAGCCACAACTGTTGGAGGATGAGAAACTTAAAACCAGAGAAACAAATCTCTTACAAGAGGGGCAAATGAAGAGTAAAGGGGCACAGCTGCTCGTAGAAGAGATGCATAAAGCTAAAGAGGCACAGGAGAAGGAAGAAAAGCTTATGAGTATTGAAGCACCATTGCTGGGGAATGAGGAATTAAAAGCTAAAAAGGTGCAATCACTTGAAGAAGAACAATGTAAGGCTGCAGAGACACAGGTGGAAGATAATAAAGTAAAAGTGTCTAACCATATGGAAAAAGCGGTCCAAACACTGTCAAAGGAAAAGCAGTGTGTGCAAGAAAACTTGAAAATAGGAAGCCAACAGACTGAACCAATCATGGGACTTAAAGGACCGGTTCTTGCTTCAGCTGTGGAGACGATAGTTGGGAATATCAAAAATGAGCAGGAGAAGCATAATTGTCCAAAGCTGATAGAAGAAGGGAAGAAACTGTCAACAACTCCAGAGAAACATATAATTCAGGTGCAACAAGTTCCACAAGTACAGCAAGCTCCAGCAGTGTTGGGAATTGGAGTTCCCCTGTTAAAAAGTGAGTGACATCCATAATAGTGAAGCTACAGCAATTTTATAAGCATCAGTATTATATTTATTTTACTATATGTCCATTCATATGCTTTTCTGTTTGTTTTCCCTTTTTTACAGTGGAAACTCCAGCACCCATTCTTATCACACGGGTCTCCGTTCTACCAGAGCATACAGTGATTACACCTCCAATACCAAAGCCCTCTACCTCCACTTCTGACGCTTCAAAAAACTATCGGGTTATTGCTCCCAAAGTTATTGCAGTTCCGGAAGACCTCCAGATACAAAAGCCATCATCCTCTGTTGGCACCGAGCCTTCTCTGTGGCCTGCAGGGGTTGACCCTGCCATATGGGAGGTTAGTTTGTGGCAAGATAATGGTAGTAATGCCATTACAAATTTCCAGGGCCTGACTTATCAAATGCGTTGGCGCTCAGATTACCTGATGGACTTCAATGGACTGCGAGGAAGTGTGGTCTGCATGTACTGTTGCTCCTCACTAACCGTACTGAAAGATAGTAGCATAAAAAGACACATTGTACAGAAGCACCCTCATACATCCAACTTCTCTGCTGAGCAAAAGGCAGCTGTCCTTCTTGACTGGGAAAATAAGCTGGCTGAAGTAAAGAAACTGATGGCAAAGCATAACATGGAAGGAATTGTTCTAGGAGGTAAGAGGAACATTGAGAATGTATTTGTTTTTTATGTGTGTAGAATGAATTTATAGAGGATCTTTACCCTAGAAAAAAAAATAAGTAATAGTCAGCAGCTACAAATACTGTAGCTGCTGACCTTTAATAAAAGGACACTTGCCTATCCAAGGATCAGGTGCCGTCTTTGCCCGATCCAGTTCTTCACCTGTCTTTGGGTCCCTGGCACCAGTATTTTTAGTGTGGAAAGCCGGATGTGACTCCTTGTGGCTTCACAATTGGCCTCCCACCGCGCATGCGCTTTGTGAATAATCCCACATCCTTCTGGGACATGTGGCGTGACCTAAAAGGCTGCGGACAAAGCGGGGTGCCCCCCTACCAAAAAAAAGTGTGTCTTTTTTTTTTTTGCAAATTTGGTAGTTTTGGCGATTTTTTTCTTTTTTTTTTTTTTTTTTTTTTTTTAATTAACTGAACTTTTTAAAACTAAATGTCCTGCTCAATAGTAGACACCAGAGGGTTAGTTAATAGTTTTATAAAAAGCTTGCCTTCTCCAGCCTCTGGGCTAAGCCCTATCCATTGGCCATTGAGATTGCCTCTATTTGCCAACAAACCACTCATTGGATATAGTAATTCAAAGAGATGCACCCATGGAGATTTTCTGGCCAATAAATGTAATAGCAGGCATTAGAGCTGCATGATTAATCGTCAAGAATCTTTATCGCAATTTATTTTATTTTTTTCCCCCGTTGCGATCTTGACAAAAGTGTTTCACAATTTTTTTTCTATGCAAAGAATTCTCTCTGCTTTTCTGAAGCCACAGCAGTCCAAAGAAAGGAAGAAAAACTGGGCAGTCTGCCAAGAATCACAACATTCTTTAGCAGTGGAACTTAAATAGAAAAATGTTAACAATTTGTCAAAGGAATATGAGGAAAGTTTAACCACTTAAACACTAACCCTTTTTATGACATTTGTTTCAAGTTTAAATAATTTTTTTTTTTTTTGCTAGAAAATTACTTGAACCCCCAAACATTATATATCTCTTTTTAGTAGAGAATAAAATGGTGGTTTTTGCAATATTTTATGTCACACTGTATTTCGCAGCGGTCTTTCAAATGCAATTTTTTTTGTAAAAAAAAAAAAGAATCAGTAAAGTAACCCAAAATTTTTTGTATAATTTTACGTCGTGAGAATCGTGATCTTTTTATTCTAAGCAAAAAAATCATGATTATCATTTTGACCAGAATTGTGCAGCTCTAGCAGGCATGATTTGTTTTCTGTTCATATACAGACCGTTTAAATGTGTAAAAAATAAATTACTGACAGGTTAGTTTAATCTGTGAAATCTGATCTTCACGACATTCTTGCTTGTTACTGCAACAGGTAACCCTCCCCTAACAGTTGTAGGCACATTTGCCTTGTACCTTTCAATGGTACTGAGGTCTAGAATTCTGTGACCCTACAATTTATAGGGTTTACCTTGTCATCGGAGTCCTCCTTAGCTTCACTGGGTGAGGCTGCATCCCCTGCCTTATTGACTGTCTCTACTACAGTTACACAAGACCTTGTGGCCATATTCACCCAGTTTTTGTCTGGTTCTGGCCACAGAGGTTTTAAGCGTGCTCACATCCATTTCCTCGCAGTGTCAATTGCAGTAAGGCCAATGGTCGCAGTGACAATTTCGGACTATGGATCATCTCAGTCTCTCCCTGATGAGACAGTATTTGATGAATCAGTTTTCTGCTATTAACCCAAATTTAACCACTTCAGCCTCCTTTTTTACACTTGTTTACAAGTTAAAATACATTTTTTTTTTGCTAGAAAATTACTTGGAACCCCAAACATTATATATTTTTTTTGCTAACACCCTAGAGAATTAAATGGCAGTCGTTACAAAACTTTCCGACACACCGTATTTGCGCAGCGGTCTTACAAGCACACTTTTTTTTTTTGGAAAAAATACACATTTTTTAATTAAAAATAAGACAACAGTAAAGTTAGCCCAATTTTTTTTCATATTGTGAAAGATAATATTACGCCGAGTAAATTGATACCCAATATGTCATGCTTCAAAATTGGGCCTGCTCGTGGAATTGCGACAAACTTTTACTCTAATCTCCATAGGCGATGTTTAAACATTTCTACAGGTTACCAGTTTTGAGATAGAGGAGGTCTAGGGCTAGGATTATTGCTCTCACTCGAACGATCACGTCGATACCTCACGTGTGTGGTTTGAACACCATTTTCATATGCGGGCGCTACTAACGGATGTGTTCGCTTCTGCGTGCAAGCTCGTCGGGACGGGGTGCTTTAAAAATGTTACTCATTATTTTTATTATTATTTTACATCCCTTCTAATAGAATAAAAGCATGACAAGACCTCTTAAATATGAGATCTGGGGTCAAAAAATTCTCCTTTTTTAAGAGCTATGGGCGGAAGTGACGTTTTGATGTAATGTCCGCCCTTCCATGCTATGGTGCCAGGCAGGGACCATCTTCCCCTCAGTCGGCAGCCAGGCATCCATAAAAAAACTTGATTGTTTAATAAACCTTATATTGCACTATCAAGGCCTCTTATTCCTTATATTCCCGAGATATTGGATTGAAGAGTCCAGGATCCCGCTACCAGTACAGAGCCCAGAGGTGGTTCACACGTGTGTATTGACTGAGTGTAATTGCTAAGTCACACGCTTTGAGGTGAGCATTGAATACCTAGGGGGGCTCCGGAGAAAGGACACTATTGCATGGTCTGCAGCACCAATAAAGCAATCTTTATTGCATGTACATTTTGAGCATGTTTACAGTGTTCTAGCTGGAAGTCACATATATGCACTGGAGCACATTTTTGAACTCAGTGAAAGTAAGATCATTGTTGTTACTGCTGGAAGTCACTTTTATGCACAGAAGCACTTTTGGAATTCAGTGAAATTGGGATCATTGTTGTTTTTCATGACCCACTGGACACAATCATAAGTGATATATTTGTTAACCACTTGGAGCACTTTATTCATTCATATATATTAGAGCTGCATGATTTTGGCTAAAATGAGAATCACGATTTTTTTGCTTAGGGGATAGATCACAATTCTCTCACGATTCTCGCGGCGTAACATCTTTCACATTAAAACAAAAAAAAAATTTGCTAACTTTTTACGGTTTCATTTATTTATTTTTTTTATTCATTGAAGTGTATTTTTCCAAAAAAATGCATCTGAAAGACCGCTGGGCAAATAGTGTGACATAAAATATTGCAGCAATTGCCATTTTAATCCCTAGGGCAGTGATGGCGAACCTTTTTGAGCCAGAGTGCCCAAACTGAAATAAATACATTGGTTTTGTGTTGCAAAGTGCCAACACGGCCATTTGCGAGAGAGGGGGGCTGACCAAAAGAGAGGGGTTGTGTGAGAGAGAGCAAGGTTGTGTGAGAGAGAGGTGGTGTGAGAGAGAGAGAGGGGTGTGTGAGAGAGAAAGAGGGGACAGCGAGAGTGAGGGGTGTGAGAGAGATGCTGAGAGGGAGGGGGGCTGAGAGAGAGGGGTGTAAGCGAGATATGCTGAGAGAGAGAGAGAGGGAACCGAGAGAGGGAGAGGGGCTGAGAGAGAGGAGTGTGAGATATGCTGATAGGGAGGGGGAACAGAGAGCAAGGTGGGGAACAGAGAGAGGGAGGGGGGCTGAGAGAGAGGGAGGGGAGCTGAGAGAGAGGGAGAGGGGCTGAGAGAGGGGACAGAGAGAGAGAGGGGTGTGAGAGAGATGCTGAGAGAGAGGGACAACAGAGAGAGGGAGAGGGGCTGAGAGAGAGGGGTGTGAGAGAAATGATGAGAGAGGTGACCTGAGAGAGAGAGAAGGAACAGAGAGAGAGATGGGGAACAGAGAGAGAGGGTTGTGAGAGAGGCGGAACAGAGAAAGAGAAGGGGGACAGAGAGAGAGAAGAGGGACAGAGAGAGAGGGGTGCAAGAGAGATGCTGAGAGAGAGGGGGACACAAAGAGGGGGGGGACAGAAAAAGAGGGGCTGAAAGAGAGTAAGGGGGGCTGAGAGGAGAGAGAGACCTCCAACTCTGTCCTGGACCCTCTCGTGTGCCCACAGAGATGGCTCTGCGTGCCAGCTGTGGCACCCGTGCCATAGGTTCGCCATCACTGCCCTAGGGTCTCTGCTAAAATATATATAATGTTTGGGGGTTCCAAGTAATTTTCTAGTAAAAAATATTGATTTTAACTTAAGAAACAAGTGTCAGAAAAATATTTGGATTTTAAGTGGTTAAACTTCCTGAATTTACACATAGAAGTTTGATCTAAGAAGGAAGTTAGTTACAATGTTTCATGTTGTTAAAAACTTGGCAGCCTGCCTGGATTTTTTCTACACACACACACACACACACACACACACACACACACACACACACACACACACACACACACACACACACACACACACACACACACACACACACACACACACACACGTTTATCCCTTTGATCTAAGAAGGAAGCATTAGTTACAATGTTTCCTGTTAACTTGGCAGACTGCCAGGATATTTTCTTTTGACAGCTGAGAAAGCAGATTAAAGTCTCTCCACTTGTTATATGAAAGAATCGGCAAACTCAGCATTGGAGCTCGTCAGGGGGGTTTAATCGAGATCACGTTTTTTTAACGATTAATTGTGCAGCTCTAATATATATATATATATATATATATATATATATATATATATATATATATATATATATATATATATATACATATATATATATATATATATATATATATATATATATATATATATATATATATATATATATATATATATATATATATATATATATTTATATTTTTTTATTTATTTGGCACTGATGTCACTTTATATGATTGTTGTTTACTGTATGCATTTGATTTATTCATTTTTTTCTGGTGTGCACTTTGGTTTTCACCTGATTAATTGTGTAGTACATTTTAAGCGCAGCATATATATATTTAATCAGTATCCATCAGATCTACCACCCCTGTGCTTTTCCAGAGCGACCTTTTGACCTTTTTGGTCAGCCAAGACATGTACTTGCTAACCACTTCCCTCCTGGAGCTCTAACTCACCAGTCTCACCCCTGTGCTTTGAGTTTTTTTTTTTTTTTGTCAGGAAACTACCCCCCAGTGTTTTCCCTTATGCCTTCCCATGGTAACCACATTGTGGGATACTCAGTGACCTTCTGTTGAGAGAACAGGTAACGTAGATCCTAGCGGACAATGTCTTCTTGTTGGTCTAAGCATCCCCAAGATTTGGCTAGATCTTGTCAGAAAGGAGCGCTGAAAGCTTTTCAGTGCCTGCACACATCCCAAAACAGAATGGTTCTATGGCAGGGGAATCTATAGTTAACTCCCTCTCATGTCCCTTTCCCTTGGTCAGGAAGTTGCCTGTCACTCTGTTGCAGGAAACTAGTATGCTGAAAGGCCATCCTCTGAAGCACCTTCTTTAACCCAGTCTCTTCTCGGATTACCTTAGACCCTTCCTCTGCTGTTGTGGATCAGGTTTCTCCATATAATACACTGTCTGCCTCTGAGTAACAGGTAGTTAATGACTTTGTGAATCAGTCTTGGTTATTGGGGAAGATTTTTGTTCCCTTTGTCCAGAAGGTCCTGTCATCAGGAGCTCTCATCTACATTCTGTAGTTCCCAAGTAGGTGTTTCTTACTACATTGCAGGCCTGTGACTTGGATAGGTCTCCATATATGGAAACTGTTGAACAACATCATAGTGCCAGCATTCCTCTACCATTGAGGAGGAACAGGAAGTTTATCTGTGTCACGAAAAATAGTTTTGATCCTGATTTGGGAGGCAACCTTGTATTCCAGCCCTGTCCTCTCTGCTCACTTCAAGTGCGATCCTCAGAAGGCCAGTTTCTTCCAACTGGCTTCTTCTAGACATAAGGGATTGGTCCAGTCATCTGGGTGTGTTTTCTGGGGGAAACACCATGACACCCTGGACCTTCTGCATGCTGAACAAGCATGTTTCCTGATGCAAGAAGCCTCTGGCTTTAGAAGGGAATGCTCCAGTGACCCTGCGGGATCTGCACACGCGAGTGTGGTTTCCTCCTTGTTTCACAGACTCTAAAGGTAGGCATTCCCGGCAGTTTTCTTTGCTCTGTTTTTTAACCTGGGCAAACGTTCCTCGTCAACCTGATAACTTATGGCCCATACTCCACACACTCTAATTTCTCTGGATGTGGGAAATCAGGCGCATCTCTAGTTTGACTGTTTGAGGCTCCTTGATAGGCAAGATATTTTAGCAATTTTTTTTTTTTCCAGCGCTCGGCCAGCTCCGATCCTCCCCTTCTTTGCAGGTGCGGCCCTGATTTCCCTCTGCTGATAGCTATCAGCTGGGGGCACACTTCCCGCCACCCACACCTCCTCTGGGATACCTGGAAGATGGATTTGGCGGAGGTACACGCCACAACGATTATGTGAACCTCACCTGGCATGTCAGTGGACAGATGAGCCCTCCCCTGTCCCTCCGGATCCCACAGAACCTATCTGGATCTGTGATCCAGGTGCTGTGGGCAGCCTCAGGGATCCCTCCTTCCTCCTCCCCTGGCAATCACAGCAGACTCCCTTACACATACAGTGGGGACGGACAGTATTCAGACCCCTTTAAATTTTTCACTTTTTGTTATATTAAAGCCATTTGCTAAAATCACTTAAGTTCATTTTTTTTCCTCAATGTACACACAGCACCTCATATTGACAGAAAAACACAGAATTGTTGACATTTCACATGGTCCTAAGTATTCAGACCCTTTCCTGTGACACTCATATATTTAACTCGGGTGCTGTCCATTTATTCTGATCATCCTTGAGATGGTTCTACATCTTCATTTGAGTCCAGCTGTGTTTGATTATACTGATACTTAGGAAAGCCACACACCTGTCTATATAAGACCTTACAGCTCACAGTGCATGTCAGAGCAAATGAGAATCATGAGGTCAAAGGAACTGCCTGAAGAGCTCAGAGACAGAATTGTGGCAAGGCACAGATCTGACCAAGGTTACAAAAAAAATTCTGGTGCACTTAAGGTTCCTAAGAGCACAGTGGCCTCCATAATCCTTAATTGGAAGACGTTTGGGACGACCAGAACCCTTCCTAGAGCTGGCCGTCCGGCCAAACTGAGCTATCGGGGGAGAAGAGCCATGGTGAGAGAGGTAAAGAAGAACCCAAAGATCACTGTGGCTGAGCTCCAGAGATGCAGTTGGGAGATGGGAGAAAGTTGTAGAAAGACAACCATCACTGCAGTCCTCCACCAGTCGGGTCTTTATGGCAGAGTGGCCCGACAGAAGCCTCTCCTCAGTGCAAGACACATGAAAGCCCACATGGAGTTTGCTATAAAAAAAAAAACACCTGAAGGACTCCAAGATGGTGAGAAATAAAATTCTCTGGTCTGATGAGACCAAGATATAACTTTTTGGCCTTAATTCTAAGCGGTATGTGTGGAGAAAACCAGGCACTGCTCATCACCTGTCCAATACAGTCCCAACAGTGAAGCATGGTGGTGGCAGCATCATGCTGTGGGGGTGTTTTCAGCTGCAGGGACAGGACGACTGGTTGCAATCGAGGGAAAGATGAATGCGGCCAAGTACAGGGATTTCCTGGACGAAAACCTTCCCCAGAGTGCTCAGGACCTCAGACTGGGCCGAGGGGTTTACCTTCCAAAAAGACAATGACCCTAAGCACACAGCTAAAATAACGAAGGAGTGGCTTCACAACAACTTCGTGACTGTTCTTGAATGGCCCAGCCAGAGCCCTGACTTAAACCAATGAAAACTTTAATTTGTCAAGGCTCCCCACAAAATGCGTAAAATCTGTTTTTGATCCTTTCTGTCAGGATCAGCACTGGACCAAATAACAATAACTGTGTTATTTTTAACCTGTTATAATTGTAAAATGCTCTTATTTGACCATTGATATATGGAAAATAAAGTTTAACTATATTTTTACTCTGTGGTATATACAGTGGTGTGAAAAAGTGTTTGCCCCCTTCCTCATTTCCTGTTCCTTTGCATGTTTGTCACACTTAAGTGTTTCGGAACATCAAACCAATTTAAACAATAGTCAAGGACAACACAAGTAAACACAAAATGCAATTTGTAAATGAAGGTGTTTATTATTAAAGGTGAAAAAAAATCCAAACCATCATGGCCCTGTGTGAAAAAGTGATTGCCCCCTAAACCTAATAACTGGTTGGGCCACCCTTAGCAGCAACAACTGCAACCAAGCGTTTGCGATAACGTGCAATGAGGCAATTACAGCGTCCTGGAGGAATTTTGGCCCACTCATCTTTGCAGAATTGTCCTAATTCAGTTACATTAGGTTTTCGAGCATGAACGGCCTTTTTAGGTCATACCACAACATCTCAATAGGATTCAGGTCAGGACTTTGGCTAGGCCACTCCAAAGTCTTTTTGTTTTTCTTCAGCCATTCGGTGGTGGACTTGCTGGTGTGTTTAGGATCATGTCCTGCTGCAGAACCCAAGTTCGTTTCAGCTTGAGTACACGAACAAATGGTCGGACATTCTCCTTCAGGATCTCTTGGTAGACAGCAGAATTCATAGTTCCTTTTATCACGGCAAGTCTTCCAGGTCCTGAAGCAGCAAAACAGCCCCAGACCATGACACTACCACCACCATATTTTACTGTTGGTATAATGTTCTTTTTCTGAAATGCAGTGTTCCTTCTACGCCAGATATACTTGGACACACACCTTCCAAAGAGTTCACTTTTGTCTCATCGGTCCACAGATGTTGTCCCAAAAGTCTTGGGGATCATCAAGATGTGTTGTGGAGAAATTGAGACGAGCTTTGATGTTCTTTTTGCTCAGCAGTGGTTTTCTCCTTGGAACTCTGCCATGCAGGCCATTTTTGCCCAGTCTTTTCCTGATGAGGCATGAACGCTGACCTTAACTGAGGCAAGTGAGGCTGCAGTTCCTTGGACGTTGTTGTGGGGTCTTTTGGGGTAATTTTGGGCGGCCGGCCACTCCTGGGAAGGTTCACTGTTCCATGTCTTCGCCATTTGTGGATAATGGCTCTCACTGTGGTTCGCTGGATTCCCAAAGCTTTGGAAATGGCTTTATAACCCTTTCCAGACTGATGGATCTCAATTACTTTCTTTCTCAATTGATCCTGAATTTCTTTGGGTCTCGGCATGATGTGTAGCTTTTAAGGATCTTCTGGTGGACCTTACTGTGTCAAGCAGCTCCTATTTAAGTGATGCCTTGATTGTGAACAGGTGTGAACAGGTGTGGCAATATCAGGCCTGGGTGTGGCTAGAGAAATTGAACTCAGGTGTGGACAACCACAGTTATAGTTGTTTTAACAAGGGGGGCAATCACTTTTTCACACCACTGTATCTTCATTTAAACCCTATAGCGGTACATACAAAGTCCCACTCCAGCCTACCTTTTTTGTTATTTTTTTTTTTTTAGGGCTGCACCCCAGGGGGGCTGCCTCCTTGCTGATCATGTTTGTTGAGCTTGGTCCTCTATGGAGTTGCAGTGCTGGCTATCTTGGGTAGAAGAATTCTTTCTTGAATCCCCTTCATAGCCTTGTATAGAAACTTCACCTATACCCAAACTCTCTTTTCATACTGACTCAGTGGGATCAAGCCTTGGATCTTTAGATGGGCTCAGTAACCACCGTTATACTCCTTGGTGGTTCTCCTGACCTGACAAGTTATCTTGATAAGGTGAATGTCTTCTCCAATAGTCATTCTAGATATGGACTTTGTTTCACCTGATCTCATAAAGATCAAATGGTTAATAATTTTTTTTTTCTTTTCTTCGGGCATTAGGCGTAGTTCCCCCCATGAAAAGTTTGGCCTCTTCTGATGCCATTTTTATGTGTTGGTCCTTAAGGTTGATCTGCAGGCAGCCCTTAGTTCTTTTTTGCATTGGGCCCATTTAACAATTGTTTGCTGTTGCCCACCCCTCAGTTGGGCTGCTTTTGGACATCCCAGTGGTGAAGACTTCCAGTGTTCCTCAAAGGATGAGAAATTAAATTCAATTTTATACTCGCCGTAAAATCCTTTTTTTTTTTTTTTGGAGTCCATTGAGAGACGCAGGTCCCATCCCTCTGTGTTCATGGTCATTGTATTATTTTCTGCAAAACTGAGGCATGCTGGCTGTAGGAGGGGTTGTCCCTGGGCTGGCATACAATTTATTATTTTTTTATTTTTTTTGTTTGCCTGTATCGATTTAATGTAGGTGGCAGTATAATACAATAGTAAAGGCGTCCTGTGTCCCACAATGGACTTCATTCTAGTGAGAGCTGGTTTTTGTTTGCATATTTCACCTGAAGAGGATCTTTCTCCCTTCCTAAGCCACCGAGGCTGCCTTTTGCAATTTCTGTATCAGTGCTTCTGGACAGACTGTACTTGAATCCAACTGCATGGAAGACACAGGGCCAGTCTGTAAGTTTGCTGTGGACACTTAACTTTGCGTCACAGAGTACAGCACTACAGTGAGATGCAGTTAGCAGCAAACCGCTTTACAGGTCCAAGGCCATGGTATATCTGGTAGAGCCCTGCCCATGAGGACCCCTACCATGGTGGAGGGGTATGCTTTTTCAAAATGGATGAAGTGGGTATATATCAGCTTGGGAGAGCGGGCTCAGAGTCATGGAGTGGTTAGGCTGGGACTGAGCTCCTTCCCTTACATAGGGGTCGTCCCCAATACTTGGCTAGTCCCTGGATCCTTTATCCCTGTGTTACTGTTAAGAGTGATAGGAGGTGTGAATCCTTTAGCCAGGAACAGTGTTTTGCACAGCAGCTGAGCCACTTTAAACATGTGTGGCCCCCATGGAGCGCTCTGCAACTTTTAGGTACCAGTACGTATAGCAGCAGTACTGCTGAAGAGTAGCCAGGTGGGCTAGCATTTTCATTTGGATTTTGTGTATTTACTTGAAGCTTGGACCCCTGCGTAGGATTCCTGGATGGACTTTTTTGTTTTTTCCTTTAATAAACGTGGGCTACCAGGCCCTTAACTATAAATGGCTGTCTGATGTGGACACACTGCAGCAAAATGCATCTATCCACTTGAGCTGAACAATCCCCTATGCCACAGTACATACAGTATATACGCCAAAATATTACAAAAAAACATGACTAAAAAAAAAAGAAATATAGTTCAATAAAGAATCTCTATCAGAGAAATCTAAACCAAATCTGAACGTAACCCTTTTAGGATGTAGGGTTTGCAACCGATTAATCCAATTAACCTCTCTTTTTCTCAACTCCAGTTTCCTACTTCCTCCCCGTCTATTTCTGGGTATAAAATCGCACCAGTGGTAATTTATCCAGTTTATCCCTAATGGAGTCCTTGACCTTCTGTATAGTTTCCCCTACATACAAAATCCCACATGGACATTTGATAATTTACACTACATAAGAGAATTGACAAGTGTAGTAACCTTTTTATTGGTATGTCCATAGCCTTTATGTGGGCGAGAGAAACTCTTACCCTTGATCATACTAGTACATTGAATACAACTAAAGCAAGGAAATTAGCCTTTATTCTGTGGACCCAAAAAAGTAATATGGGGAATAGGTGTACAGCGCGGTCGGCTTATTCTGGGTGGATGTCCGTAGGGATAGCGCGGTGCGCTAGCAGGTTGGTAAAGTCCTGCTAGCAGCATATTTGGAGCGGTGTATTCACCGCTCCTATACCGCTCCTACCCATTGAAATCAATAAGACACCACAGGGATACCACCGGCAGGGGGTCTTAACCCTTTTTCGGCCGCTAGCGGGGGTTAAAACCACCCCGCTAGCGGCCGCATACCGCGGCTAAAACGACGGTAAAGCAGCGCTAAATATAGCGCTGCTTTACCGTCGCCGCCCGCACCGCCCCAGTGTAAAGCCAGCCTTATTCAGAACTTGCATTTCTGTATCAGTTAAAGCGATAGATGAAATATTGTGTACCACACATTGTAGTTAAGTCTTCTGTCTGTTCCTGATACCAATTCCCCTTGTTACGCCTTCGGTTTTTCTTGCCTCCTCTCCTTCTACGTTTGAATTTGGGGGGGGGGGGGGGGGCATGATCCAAAAAAGATCCTCTGGGGGCATTGGTGGAAGAACCTGTGGAGGATTTATGTATCGCCAAAAATACATAAGGATACAAAAAACCCTATCGTGTCTAGTACTCAGTCGGTCGCTATGCCTATAGCTAAATATTTAGATAAGAGCTCTTTCACACTGGGGCGGTAGTGGTAAAGCGCTGCTAGTTTTGGCAGCGCTACCCATTCATTTCAATGAGCAGTGGGGGTGGAGGAGTGGTGTACTGCTCCTCCACCTCCCCAAAGATGCTGCTTGCTGGACTTTTTTTCCCGTTCCGCAAGCGCACCGCCTCAGTGTGAAACCACTCAGCATTTCACACTGCGGTGGCTTGAGAGGCACTTATCAGTGAAAAGTGCCCAGTGTGAAAGGGGTCTAAAGCTGGGTTCACACCCCCCCCCCCCCCCATCCGTCTCGCAGCAGGGGTCTTGTGCGTCCCGGTTCACCGTTTCAGCTCTGATTTCAGCCCGAATTTTGTGCTGAATTCAGACCTGAAACAGACCAAAAGATGCTCAGCGTTTTTCTGCAAAATGCACCAGACCTGCTGCAGAGATATGTGAACCGGCTCCATAGAGAGCCGGTCAAAATCCCTGCTTCCAATTCGCAATGGTGTGAACCCAGCCTAAATGTTTGACACCTCTAATAACTCAACTCATTCATATATACGAGATACTCAGGATTTCTTAAGTAAAATTAGCAGTGTGAAATTTCCTCCTTACTCATTACTAGTAACTTGGGATGTAGCCAATCTATATACAGCCATTCCACATGAATTGGGTATGGAAGCTTGCGGACAGTTATTAATTCATAAAAATACAATCCTACCCAGATTTATTTTTCTTTTGGACCTGTTCAAAATAGTTTTGGAGGAAAATGTATTTTTATTTAAAGAGACGTACTACTTACAACTTGCAGGTGGGCGACCTCGAATCACTATCAATGTTTATTTAATACATATTTGAACTACTTAATTCCTGGCCTGAAATTTAATGTATCCATGAGAAAAATTGCAATACTATTCTTGGACAAATTATTAACTATACAATATGGGCATATTATCAGTGATCTATATACAGGCGGTCCCCTAGTTGCAAACATCTGACTTACAAACGACTCCTACTTACAAACGGAGGGCGACAACGGGAAGTGAGAGGAAATCTACCCCAAGGAAGGGAAATTCATTCTTGTAAGAGTTATTATGGGGAAAAAAGGTACCTCCACTGTAGCTTTATCACCAAGGCTTGTTTCCACAACCCAAAATTTTCAAAATCCAATTGTCATTGGGACAGGAAGTGGGTTGAAATCTTCTGAACAGGGGTACAGACAGCAACACAAATGTTAGAGGGATGGTAACCCTTCCCTGTGCTATCCAAAAAGCTTTAAAATAGTTTTTTTTGGTTGGAGCTACACCTGTTCTGACTTACACACAGATTCAACTTAAGAACAAACCTACAGGCCCTATCTTGTTTGCAACCCAGGGACCACCTGTAGAAGGCCCACTGATCATAATCAATTATTACACTTCTTCAGTTTCCATCCCCCTGGAGTTTTCAAATCTATTCCTCTGAGCCAATTTAAACGTGTAACTAGAATTACCAGTAACAGATTGATTGGAAGAAATGGAGGGCAGGCTTCAACAGCGTGGATAGCCTTGAGACATGGATCGTAAAGAATGTATTCATTTACAATCCAATAAGCCTAAAATCACAGGTCGGAGAATGCCATTCATTTCCTGATTTCACCCGTATTCTAATAGAGTATACAATACGATTAAAAAACATTGGCCTATTCTAAATGGTAATTACCCTACGGTTCCAGAATTTTCTTTCTCCCTTGCTATCATATCGTCTAGGGAGAGCGATTCATGATAGAATTGAAAAATCAGATCAACATTGTACACCTATTCCCCATATTACTTTTTTGGGTCCACGGAATAGAGGCTCATTTCCTTGCCTTAGTTGTATTCACTGTACTATTAGTATTAAGGGTAAGAGTTTCTCTCACCCACAAAAGGCGTTGACATACCAATAAAAGATTACTACACTTGTCAATCCTCTTATGTAGTGTACATTATCAAATGTCCATGTGGGATTTTGTATGTAGGGGAAACTATACAGAAGGTCAAGGACCGTATTGCTAGACCCAAATTCTCCATTAGGGATAAATTAGATAAATATGACACTTCATTAAAAAAGGCCATACAGTATCACAACTAAGATATATGGTGATAGATGGTATACCCAGGAATATAGACTGGGAGGAAATGGGGAATTGGAGCTGAGAAAAAGAGAAGTTAATTGGATTCATCAGTTGCAAACCCTACATCCTAAAGGGTTCAATTCAGATTTTGATTTATATTTATTTCTCTGGGAGAGACTTTTTATTGAGCTATATATATATATATATATATATATATATATATATATATATATATATATATATATATATATATGTGTATATATATATATATATATATATATATATATATATATATATATATATATATATATATATGTTAGTTTTATTCATGTTTTTTGTAATAATGTGGTGTATATATTGTATGTAAATATTATATTTTTTTTATATATAGAGAGAGAGAGAGAGAGAATATATATACGAAAGTAGGAGATTAATATCCAATGGTTCCAATTTAATATATTGATAATAGCATATAGATTGATATTTTTAGCTATAGGTTAAGGTTTTTTTTTTTTCCCCCCCAATTCCTAGATGCCCCCTAGCTGCAGCCAAAATTTCGGTCTCTGGACTCAAAGGGTCCCGAAATGATTTTGCTACAGATGGACACAGTTGACTAGGAACTAGGGCTAGGAACCCTTTTTGGTGTGCAAACACAGTGGAACTAATACTACAACATATCCAAAGATGGGGTTCCTAGCACACAGGGCCCCAAATTCGGTTTGGAAAATTTCAAGCACTTTTCTGCAGCAGAGAATGACATTTTCCGAACCGACTTTGGGGCCTCTTATCTCAGGGCCACTTGGTGCTAGGAACCCCACTGGGTTTGCACACCAAATTTGGGGTTCCTAGCACCAAGTCGGTTCGGAAAATGTCATTCTCTGCTGCAGAAAAGTGCTTGACTCGAGTATAAGCCGAGGGTGGGCACTTTCAGCACAAAAAACAGTGCTGAAAAACTCGGCTTATATTTGAGTATATACGGTAGTCGATGCATACGGATTAGAAGGAATTGCTCAAATGATAACATCTTCAAAATGAAGCAGATCTTTTGAAAGAAAGATTGGCACAAGGATATTCAACCACATGTTTGAAAAAAGCCTTTAAAAGGGCTGTTGTGGGAACATGACATGATCTGTTATACAACCCTACGTCTTCTAAAAATAAAACTAACCCAATACGTATTATTACCAAATTTTGATATCAACATAAAACTATAAAAAACATTGTTGAAAAATATTGGCATGTGTTGAAACTCGATCAAACTATCTGCCTTTTGTATCTGAGACTCCTTTTGTTTTATATTTTAAATGGGCTAGATTTTTTAAATCTCAATTAGTGGCAAGTAAATTCACGGGAGGAGGTGGGAAGAGGGATCCCTGTAAACGACCAGGGACGTATAGATGTGGGCGGTGTGGCTACTGTCAATTTATGAACATATCAAAAAACATGTTACCAAATGGAGAAAAATATCAACCTGAACATTTTATGCAAACTGTCGAACCTCTGGTGTGGTTTGTATGTTACTGTGCGACTGTGCATGCTACTATATAGGAAAGACAATGCAGGAACTTTGGCAGCAAGCGTACAGACATATTGTATATATGAAAACATGTAATCCAAGTCTCCCCCATGGCAGACATGTAATTGCTATCCATAACGGAAATTTAAAAAAAATATATAGTTTTTAACCGGTTCCCGACCGGCGCACGACGATATACGTCGGCAGAATGGCACGGACAGGCAGGAGGGCGTATATATAAGTCCCTCCTTAGTGCCGTCCGTGCCATCGGGAGCGCGCCGGGAGCGGCGCGTTCCCGCGCCGGTTAGGACCCCCGTGAGGCCGGTCGCGGGTCCTGCAGACTCGATCGGCACAGGGACACCCGCGATCGTCTCACGGGAAGGCTGAACGGGGAGATGCGGAAATACACAGCATCTCCCCGTTCTGCCTAGCAACTAGTGACGCCGATCTCTGCTCCCTGTGATTGGAGCAGAGATCAGCATTCACTAGCTAACAGCCACGCCCCCCCACAGTAAGAAACACACCCCTAGGCATACTTAACCCTACACTGCCCCCTTGTGGTTAACCCCTTCATGCCAGTGTCATTTATACAGGAATCAATGCATTTAACCACTTCAATACAGGGCTTTTAAACACCCTTCCTTACCAGAGCACTTTTTGCGATTCGGTACTGCGTCGCTTTAACTAACAATTGCGCGGTCGTGCGACGTTACACCCAAACAAAATTGACGTCCTTTTTTTCCCACAAATAGAGCTTTCTTTTGGTGGTATTTGATCGCCCCTGCGGTTTTTATTTTTTGCGCTATAAACAAAAGAAGAGCGACGATTTTGAAAAAAAACACAATATTTTTTAATAATAAATATCCCATTTTTAAAAAAAAAAACTATTTTTTTTTCTCAGTTTAGGCCGATACGTATTCTTCTACATATTTTTGGTAAAAAAAATTGCAATAAGCGTATATTGATCGCAAAAGTTATAGCGTCAAAAATAGGGGATAGATTTATTGAATTTTTTTTTTTTTTAGTAATGGCGGGGATCTGATTTTTTTTTTTTTCACTTTTGACCCATTTTTGGAACATTCACATTTACACAGCGATCGTTGCTATAAAATTGCAATGATTACTGTGTAAATGTGACTGTCAGGGAAGGGGTTAACACTAGAGGGCGCTGGAGGGGTTAATGTGTGTCCCTAATAGGAGTGATTCTAACTGTAGGGGGAGGGGACTTAAGGGGAGGAGACCGATCATGTGATCCTCTGTACTGGGATCACATGATCGGTCTCCTCCCCGCTGACAGGACGTGGGGCTGTGTGTTTACACACACAGCTCCACGGTCCCGCCCGGTCCCGTTGTTTTAATCGCGGGTGCCCGGCGGACATCGCGGCCGCCGGGCACTCGCACCGGGTCCCGAGCGATGCCGCGGGCGCGCGCGCGCCCCCCAGGCGGCCGGGAATCCGAGGACGTCATATGATGGTAGATCCACCTTGTGGGCGTCATATGACTATGGCCAGGTATTGAAGCGGTTAAATAGCATTGATTGCTGTATAAATGACAATGGTCCCAAAAATGTGTCAAAAATGTCCGATGTGTCCGCCATAATATCACAGTCACAATAAAAATCGCTGATCGCCGCCATTACTAATTAAAAAAAAAAAAATATAATAAAAATGCTATAAAACTATCCCCTATCTTGTAAACGCTATAACTTCTGCGCAAACCAATCAAACGCTTATTGCGATTTTTTTTTTTTTTTTTTTTTTACCAAAAATATGTACAAGAATACGTATCGGCCTAAACTGAGGAAAAAAAAAGTTTTTTTATATATTTTTGGGGGATATTTATTATAGCAAAAAATAAAAAAGAATGTTTTTTTTTCAAAATTGTCGCTCTTTTTTGTTTATAGCGCAAAAAATAAAAACCGCAGGGGCGATCAAATACCACCAAAAGAAAGCTATTTGTGGGAAAAAAAGGACGTCAATTTTGTTTGGGAGCCACGTCGCACTACCGCGCAATTGTCAGTTAAAGCGACGCAGTGCCGAATCGCAAAAAGGGGCCTGGTCTTTTGGCTGCAAATTGGTCCGGTCTGAAAGTTGTTAATATTAGATCGCATACACCCCGGTATGCGTCGAGGTGATTGGAATAAAATCCTCCTGCAACACGAACAGAGATGGGTTTTTCGCTTAAACACGACCAAACCTCCCCGCCTAAACGAGGCTATATACTTTAGGCCTTTTCTGGAAGGTTTTGCGTCAGGGGGATGTGAATGGGAGCCAAATGATGCAAACCCTTTGTCTGTACAGTTTAGACATTAATGGCGGTGTGTTGAGTTATTTTGAGGGGACAGCAAATTTACACTGTTGACAAGCTGTACACTCACTACTTTACATTGTAGAAAAATGTAATTTCTTCAGTGTTGTCACATGAAAAAATCAAGTTAGACTTACCGGTAACTTGTTTTCCAAGAGTCTTTCAGGACAGCACCTGAGAGAGTGACTCCTCCCCTTGTCCATAGGAAACACCTCTTCCACCAAACTTTAAAAGGAGGCTCCTTCCCACACATAGTCAGTTGTAGTAGAGAACCTCCGGCCCCAAACTGGAACACATAATCAAGATATGGTTAGTCACAGTGTGTGTGTATGTGTATGTGTGTATGTGTATATATATATATATATATATATATATATATATGTGTATGTGTGTGTATATATATATATATATATATATATATATATATATATATATATATATATATATATGTGTAAAAATACATTAGGGCGGGATGCTGCTGTCCTGAAAGACTCTTGGAAAACAAGTTACCTGTAATGCCGCGTACACACGTACGGACTTTTCCCGGCGGACCTAAGTCCAGCGGACAATCCGCTGGACTTTCCAGCTGGGTACGCTGGACTAAAAAGCGAACGGACTTGACCACACACGATCACGCAAAAAGTCCGACGGTTCACGCGATGACGTACAGCACGTACGACGGGACTAGAAAACGAAAAATACTAGAAAAATACTTGCTACTGAGCATGCGTCCTTTTTGGTACGCCGGACCATACTACACACGGCCGGATTGGCAGTCCAGCGGATAATTTGAAAACAAAACTTGAAACTTTAGTCCGCCGTACTTTGGCCAAAAAAAGTCCGCCGGCGCCCACACACGAGGGGATTATCCGCTGGACTTCGGTCCAGCGGATAATCCCGCGGGATAGTCCCTTCGTGTGTACGCGGCATATGTCTAACTTGATTTTTCCCTAATCGTCTTTCAGGACAGCACCTGAGAGGATAATAGAGACTTACCCCCTTAGGGAGGGACCACAGCCTGCAGAACCTTTCTGCCAAAAGCCTGGTCTCCTGCTGACAGGAGGTCCAGCCTGTAATGACGGACAAATGTTGACAGACTTGACCACATAGCCGCCTTACAGATCTGATCTGGAGTGGCACCAGCTCTTTGCCCATGTAGTGGCTTGAGCCCTAATCCCCCTGGGGGGGGATCGACCTATCTCATTGTAGGCAATGGAAATAGTTGTCTTGATCCATCTAGCCAAGGAAGCCTTAGATGCTTGCTTGCTTGCCTTTCTTGTTTCCAGAAAAGAGAACAAATAAAGAGTCTGAAACTCTAAAACTTCCTGTAACTTCCAAATAATGTAACAAGGTACGTCTCACGTCCAGGTTGTGGAACTGCTCTTCCTTTTTGCCCTTAGGGTTAGAACAGAAAGTTGGGAGGATAATCTCCTGGAATCTGTTATGGGAGCTTGCTACCTTCGGCAAAAACCCTGCATCTACTTTAAGGACAATTCTATCTGAAAAAACTGATAGGAAGGGCTCTTTCACTGACAGAGTGTTCAGTTCGCTAATCCTTCTAGCTGAAGTGATTGCTACAAGAAAAATAGTTTTAAGGGTTAAGTTCTTTAGGGAAATGCTCTGCAAGGGCTCAAAAGGTTCCTTAGTAAGGGCCTGCAAAACTACGGAGAGGTCCCATTTGGGAAAAATACCTTACTGGGACCGGTCTGGACCTGGAGAGTGCTTTGAAAAATCTCGTGATTAGGGGTACTGAGGATAAGGATTTCTCTAGATAGACCCCTAGGGCTGACACCTGTACTTTAAGAGTGCTGACTGCGAGCCCTCTATCTGCCCCTTTTTGCAGAAATTGCAGAACTGAGACTAGGTTCTCAACCTCTCTATGTTCTGCATGACAAAAGGACGCATAGACCTTCCAAACCTTGGCATAAATGGCCCTGGTTACCCTTTTTCTACTGGAGAGCAAAGTGGAAACTAACCTTTCCGAAAAGCCTTTGCTTTTTAGCAATTGCTCCTCGGATACCAAGCAGTGAGTTTTAAACTGCTTACATCTGGATGATGCACTGGCCCCTGAGTTAACAAATCTGGCCTCAGCGGGAGGTGCCAACCTGGTTTGACTGCCAACTGTAGGATCAAAGAAAACCAAGCTCTCTTCGGCCAAAACGGGGTGATCAGGATTACTGGTACCCCTTCTTTTTGTATTTTTCTCAGCACCAGTGGAATTAACTGAAAAGGGGGAAAGCGTACCCCAGATGAAAATTCCACTGATGTGCCAAGGCGTCTGTCCCCTGAGAACTGTTGTTTCTCTGGAGGGAAAAAAATTTGGTGGAGTAGGATACCTAGGCTCTCAGGGCAGCACCTAAGAGCCCTGATCTCCCACGAAGTGTTCCCTCCAGAGGAAACACAAAAACTGACTGTGTGTGGGAAGGAGCCTCCTTTTAAAGTTTGGTGGAAGAGGTGTTTCCTATGGACAAGGGGAGGAGTCACTCTCTCAGGTGCTGTCCTGAAAGACGATTAGGAAAAGATATATAATAAAATTTTTATAAAAATGTGAGCGGTGTACTCACATTTGTGAGATACTGTATATCCAAGTCTTGCAAACAAAATAATGATTTCAGTACAGAAATATTAACAAACCTATTATGCTTGTGGCCATTTGAACTCACAAGCTCAAGCAGAAAATTAATACATGGATCAAGAGTGTTTGTGTTCTATAACAGTAAATCTTTCTTCAAATAGAAGTATAGATCACTTTTGTTTTGTTTTAAAAGGAAAAGCTTTCTCCCAATATGCTTGCAAGTAGGCTGCTTCTCTTTTAAGGCCTATAGAAAGGGGGCATGTCTGACTTCCGGTATGTGAGCAGCTTCTCCTTGCTGCTCCGGACCGCATTGAGAGCTTTCGATTAGATCCTGCCCAGTCTCTGGATTTTCTTATGGCCACCCCTGCTCCTTTGGATACTGGCAAGCCTTGGGAGTCCAACCATGGTAAAAATCGGTCCAAATCCCCCTCCAACAGCCGCCAAATGGCTGGCTTGCTTCGCCCATGCCCAAAACTGTTTCAAGATATTACCTGATGTTACGGTCTTCTTCCTCCACTAGAATGGAAAGGGTCTCTAGGCAGTGGAAGTCAGATATCCTATTCTTGACTGAAGGGGCATGTACAGGTCCAGTTGATTCTCAATTTTTTACAGTTATATCTGCCTGAGATAAGATGGTAAAACTTAAATATTTTCACAAAATCTACTATACCCCTGTCATTTTTATATAAAATGGGTAGAGTAGATTCTCCACACTTCCCCTGCTGCCATTCTGATTTGGGGAATTTTGACATGATTTGGGCATATCCCACAGTCAGCAACTTTTGGTCAGCTATCCTTAGGTTTCTTGAGGGAACTTTAGCTTTTCCAAATCTGCTCCCCATCTAGGTGTCTTTTGGGTGATTTTGCTGAGGAAGATCCGAGTAGCTCACAGAAGACTTTATTACGGATGGTGTTTTTCTATGCTAAAAAAGCCTTGGCACCCAAATGGAAGGATCCCTTCCTTCCTACTCTTATTCAATTTTGGGTGGATTTAATGAATAAGTCATTACCGCTTCATAAGTTGACATATTCATCTAGCGGTTGTCCCAAAAAGTTTGAAAAAAATCTGGACAGGATGGCTTACCTCAGTTTCCAGTGATATTGATGTCTGATTAATAAATGTGCTACTACTAAACTCCAGGGATAAATGTTGGGATCTGGAATACTTATTTAGCTGTGAAGTACAGACATACACTTGTATACCAGCAGTGTGGTTTAGGCTATACTTTTTGTTTTGTGTGTTTTTATTTTGTCTTTGTTTTTAATAAGATGGCAGCAGCATTTTCATTATTATGTGCCTTTTAGCTATGTCTATGCCAACATTGTACATGTTGTTGTGAAGCAAAAGAAGAAATTGCTAATTCTTTAAAACAGTTGTTTTATAACTAATTATTTTCATTCCTCTTTTTTGTCTTCTATGGGGCACTTACATTTTTCTCCATGTTTTAAAATACTTGGTGACATTGAACATTAATTTTGTGAAAAAGTATTTGGAGATACGGGACTGTCAAAGGTACATAATCACAAAGGTATTATGCATACAATCCCTAATGGAACTTAACATATTGATATACTAAGAGCACATAAGTCAAGGTACTTGTCCATTTGTTCTCGACATGTTTCGCCAAAATGGCTTCCTCAGGAGACAAGGATAAGGTACAGGTGGAAATGGAAAAGGATTTATGAAGATATTTTCTTGTTTCTAAGGTATGCATGTAAAGAAAAGATAAAATTTATTATATAGAAAAGACAAAATTGTGTATTTATAATGGTGCTGTATGGGCATATAAAAGTAAGTGTTACCCCCGGGGGGGGGGGGGGGTTTCCTGAGTGCATGCCCGACCTCTTACCTCCAAAATTAGAAGGTCTGCATACTCCCAGAGTACCAAACAAGAAAAAGTTGTGGCAGATCCGCAGCAAAGCGTCCTTCACAGGGCTTCCACAGGGGACTATACCAAGCGGCCAGAGCCAAGATCGGTGGCTGGGGAACCGTAGGGGGAGAGTGAGATCCTGTTATTCTAGAGTTGGATTGTAATAAGGCCTGTAGAGTACAAAATAGTACTTATTAACTATATACATACAATATGACATAAATGGCCAATATGCCGGGAGGTAGCTTGATCAGGTCCAATATTGTATCAAACTAAACCTACCTCATTGGCATCTTATTGAAGAAAAATCTTGTAGGAGGCTCGGGTCTGCCTTCAAAGAAAGAAGGAGAAAAAGACGCTGTCTTGTAGATGTCAATAATGACAAGCAAAATTCTGTGAATAAAGGAAAAGATAAGGTTCCAATGAGATTACCAGGTTCTATAGTCTCTACTTTATACCTCCGTGGTTTTTGGTCCCCCTACCTTATGGTGGAGTACATGGGTCACCGGGGCATGATGTTGCAGTGGTTTTTCTGTTGATACCGATAATCCCAAATAGGGGATAAGGTATACCCTCTGGGTCCTATAAATTTTATATAAATATAAATTAAAGTGGGTTTTCTAAGCAATTATAGGGAAGAGAGATAGTTCATCCATAGACCAAAATTGAAGTCTGTGTGATTACCTGTAGTTGAGTTTCTCAGCGTTTCCCGAGACTCCAATCCTTACCACAGCCTGACATCCAGTCAGGCTGGGCTTAAATAGTCTCCCCCCGTGGCGCCTATTGCATGGCGTGTGACGTCACGCCACGCCGGCGTCACGCGGACGTTTGGCGGGAATCGGGACGGCGCCGGTCAGGCGCCCCGGAACCGGAAGTAGAAACCACTTCCGGTTCAAGGCTTGAGCAGGCCTCCTATGGACATCCTCTGCTGACAGTGGCAGGGAGCCCATGTCAGGGAGGAGTCCACGGAGGCAGAATTGAAACTTGCCAAACAAGTGGGTCCGGCCGGCGCCGCAAGACGATCCCTGGTCTGGACGCATGACGGAAACAAAAGACCGCCACCAATTAAGGGGGTGTGCATAGTCCCGCCATGCATCCAGGCTGATCCATACGGTTCCCCTAAGCCCAAAGCCCCAGCCAGGTGGATCCCCCCTGGGATATAGATGTAATTTGAGCCTTGGGGACCGCAAATGCCGCAGATCTGTCAAAACAAATAAAAAAGAAAGGAAAAGGGGAAAAAAGGGTACAAAGGACCATTGTTAAAGCGACATAACAAATACAAATGTCCAATACAGCAGATAATTTAAATTTTAGCATCAAGTACAGTAGAACATTACTGTGCCCCTAGATCGGGCCACATTGGTTACTACTCAAACATAAATAAACAAATACAGAAAAAATGATAATAATAAACAAAGGAACATATGTTACTTCACCACGCAGAGGGGGAAATCAAAGAAGGAGAAATGAGCATACTCTGGGTCAGAAATGGGCGAAACCGAACACAGCACCCCAGGGAAGCTGGTACAATAGTACAAGCGGAGGTGCCTTTGCATTACCAAATCCTGAGTTTCAACCCCAAGCATAGCAGGAGGAAAGAAAAAGGATAAGAGAGGGCAGATGCCTAGCCAGGCGAGCCCTTTCAGTTAGAGAAAAGGTTTAAAACTAATCCCCTCATTAAGGCCCGGATACCGGGTCGCTTTCAATAGATAGATCCATCTTGTTTCAATTTGCAGTAGTTTCTTGTCTAGATCACCCCCCCCCCCCCCCCGTTCTTGTTGGGGTAAGTGTTCCAGGCTATAAAAGCCCACATAGTCAAGATTAAATTTGTGGTATAGGCCTACATGACGGCTTTATTTTTTGTGTTAATAAAATACCCTTTTTTACTATACGTGAATACCTTTGTGATTATGTACCTTTGACAGTCCCGTATCTCCAAATACTTTTTCTTTATACCTACCTGGGATGATGGTACAATATATATAAACAAACATTAGAAAACACTGTAGTCCAACGAGCCTTTTAAAATTAATTTTGTGAAATAATTGGAAGATTGTCTACAGTTAATTCTCCCGATTTTTGTTTCTCCCCCTCGTCATTGTAGATCCTGGATTACCTCCATTACAAGTTCCTGAATGTGATTCTGTGGAGGACGAGGAGCAGGAACCTAGCTGGGCTGGAGCATTGTCAGAAGGGAAAGGTGCTTCTTGGGAATTTGCTTTTGGCAGAGTGCAAGGAAGTGCTCCAAAGGACCCACGCAAGTACCAGCATGACCGTTGGAAACTAGAATTCCTAATGGATTACACCCCAAGCAAGGATGGCTTGATCTGTATGGTATGCGGAGTGACATTAATAAACCCAAAAATCAGCACTGTGAAGATGCACATCCAGCAGAAACATCCAGATACCATTTACTTGAGTGATCAAGAGAAGGCAGTAGTGATTGAAGAGTGGGAGCAAAGACTGAGTGCTGGCAAGAAAGGATCAGGTCACCAAACCAGAGATGATGAAATCTGTATAGAAATAAAAGGTGAGATAGAGTGCGTGTGTAGAGGTACATTATCATTTACTATGTCACGTTCCAGTCAACATATTGTAGCCTAACAGGTTTTTTTACAGCTTCCTTTTTTTGTTCTATTCCTGCAAGATTGCACATAGCACATTTGTAAAGCCTCTATGTGTTTTTTGTGGCTTTTCCAGAAGATTTCCCAGCTGCTGTGCAGGACACAATATTCTCTGACATTGTTTTTAGCGCCTTTTGGCTGCCAAGACTAGAGATGAGAGCAGGGACAGGGAGGAATATGTAGGGATAGACACAACCTGTCCTATTGCATGCTTCCAGATGCTGGCAAATAATTTAGATGTTTCCTACAGAGAACTTCCTTTGTGGGAATTTAATTTATTACTTTCATTAGATGGTGGCACCAACCTCATCACCTTCCTCTAATTAAAATAAAGAGACTAGGCAACCTGGAAAATGAATAATGCAAAAGGTAACACAGATCAGCAAGTATGCATACATGCACAATTTGTTTTTACCTAGGCGATCTGAGTGGTCAAAACCAGGTACCCGGTGAAAAATGAAAAGGCAAACAATAAATAAACAAATGCAGCCACATTAACCACTTGACCACTGGGCACTTAAACACCCTTAATAACCAGACCAATTTTCAGCTTTCGGTGCTCTCACACTTTGAATGACAATTACTCATTCATACAACACTGTACCCATATGAAATTTTTGTCCTTTTTTTCACACAAATAGAGCTGTCTTTTGGTGGTATTTAATCACCTCTGGGTTTTTTATTTTTTGCGCTATAAAAGAAAAATGACTGAAAATTCAGTAAAAAAAAAATGAATTTTTCTTCGTTTTTGTTATAAAATTTAGCAAATTTGTAATTTTTCTTGATAAATTTTGGCCAAAATTTATACTGCTACATATCTTTGGTAAAAATAAGTACAAATTGGGGTATATTATTTGGTCTTTGTGAAAGTTATAGAGTCCACAAGCTATGGTGCCAATATCTGAAATTGATCACACCTGAAGTACTGACGGCCTATCTCATTTCTTGAGACCCTAACATGCCATAAAAGTACAAATACCCCCCAAATGACCCCTTTTTGGAAAGAAGACATTCCAAGGTATTTGGAAAGAGGCATGGTGAGTTTTTTGAAGTTGTCATTTTTTCCCACAATTCTTTGCAATATCAAGATTTTTTTTAATTTTTTTTTTTTTTTTCACAAAAATTGTCATATTAGCAGGTTATTTCTCACACACAGCATATGCATACCACAAATTACACCCCAAAACACATTCTGCTATTACTCCTGAGTACGGCGATACCACATGTGTGAGACTTTTACACAGCGTGGCCACATACAGAGGACCAACATGCAGGGAGCGCCATCAGGTGTTCTGGAGCACCCAGGCCAATTCTGACATTTCTCTCCTACATGTAAAAATCATCATTTATTTGCTAGAAAATTACATAGAACCCCAAAATATTATATGTGTTTTTTTTAGCAAAGACCCTAGAGAATACAATGGCGGTCGTTGCAACTTTTTATCTAGCACGGTACTTGCGCAGCAATTTTTCGAACGTGTTTTATTTGGAAAAAAAATGTTTTGTGCTTTACAAAAAACAAAACTGTAAATTTAGCCCAATGTTTTTGCATAATGTGAAAGATGAAGTTACGCCGAGTAAATAGATACCCAACATGTCACCCTTCAAAATTGCACACACTCGTGAAATGGCGCCAAACTTCGCTACTTAAAAATCCCCATAGGCTTTAATTTTGTTTACTGGTTACAGGTTTTGAGTTACAGAGGAGGTCTAGGACCAAAATTATTGTTCTCGCTCTAACGTTCGCAGCGATACCTCACATGTGTGGTTTGAACACCGTTTTCATATGTGGGCGGGACTTACGTATGCGTTCGCTTCTGCGTGCGAGCACACGGGGACAGGGGCGCTTTAAAAAAATATATATATATTTTATTGTTCATTTTACTTTATTTATTTTAGTTTGACCCTTTTTTTCCCCCCCAAAAATTTTTTGATCACTTTTATTCCTATTACAAGGAATGTAAACATCCCTTGTAATAGGAATATGGCATTACAGGTCCTCTTTACAGTGAGATATTGGGTCAATAAGACCCCACATCTCACCTCTAGGCTGGAAAGCCTGAAATAAAAAAAAAAAAAAACGATCCTGGCTTTGATCGTAGCGAGTATCGCAGGGTATTGTTGGGTATCGCAGGGTATTGTTGGGTATCGCAGGGTATTGCAGAGTATCGCCGGGTATCGCCGGGTATCGCAGAGTATCGCCGGGTATCGCAGAGTATCGCCGGGTATGGCAGAGTATTGCAGAGTATCGCCGGGTATTGCAGAGTATCGCAGGGTATGGTAGAGTATCGCAGAGTATCGCCGGGTATTGCAGAGTATCGCCGGGTATCGCCGAGTATCGCAGAGTATCGCAGGGTATGGCAGGGTATGGCAGGGTATGGCAGAGTATCGCAGGGTATGGCAGAGTATCGCAGGGTATGGCAGAGTATCGCAGGGTATGGCAGAGTATCGCAGGGTATGGCAGAGTATCGCAGGGTATCGCAGGGTATGGCAGGGTATGGCAGAGCATCATAGGGTATGGCAGAGCATCGTAGGGTATGGCAGAGCATCGCAGGGTATTGCGGGGTATGGCAGAGTATAGGGGGGTATGGCAGAGTATAGGGGGGTATGGCAGAGTATAGGGGGGTATGGCAGAGTATAGGGGGGTATGGCAGAGTATAGGGGGGTATGGCAGAGTATAGGGGGGTATGGCACAGTATTGGGGGGGGATGGCAGAGAATCCATCCATCCATGCTCAGCCATCCCTCCATACCCTGCAATACACTGCAGGCTATTGCTGTGTATTGCATGGTATGGAGGGATGGCTGAGCATGGATGGATGGATCGGTGGTGGCAGAGCAGGCTGTGGGCACTACAGATCCCGCCCACAGCACTGCTGCCACCGATCCCTCCCCCTCTCCTCTCATACTGTACCGATCGGTACAGAGAGAGGAGGAGAGAGGAACCGGCGTCATCAAATGACGCCGGTTTGCTTACATGTGATCACTCCGTCATTTGACGGAGCGATCGCGTGGTAAACGGCCGCGATGAGCGGCCGTTTACCGTGATCCATGATCCGCCGGGTCCTCTGGACCCGGCGATCATGGATGCTCTCGAGTGCGCGCACCAGGGGGCGCGCAAGAGCAGAATTCTGTGAGGCCGTTAATTAACGGCCTCCCAGAGTTAAGCAACCGCCCTGTAGCCGTTTTTCGGCTATGGGCCGGTTGTTAACTGGTTAACCACTTCAGCCCCGGACCAATTTGCAGCTAAAGGACCAGGCCCCTTTTTGCAATTCGGCACTGCGTCGCTTTAACTAACAATTGCGCGGTCATGCGACGTGGCTCCAAACAAAATTGGCGTCCTTTTTTTCCCACAAATAGAGCTTTCTTTTGGTGGTATTTGATCGCCCCTGCGGTTTTTATTTTTTGCGCTATAAACAAAAATAGAGCGACAATTTTGAAAAAATGCAATATTTTTTACTTTTTGCTATAATAAATATCCCCAAAAAATATATATAAAAAAACATTTTTTTTCCTCAGTTTAGGCCGATACGTATTCTTCTACATATTTTTGGTAAAAAAAATCGCAATTAGCGATTATTGATTAGTTTGCGCAAAAGTTATAGCGTTTACAAAATAGGGGATAGTTTTATAGCATTTTTATTAATATTTTTTTTTTTATTAGTAATGGCGGCGATCAGCGATTTTTATTGTGACTGCGACATTTTGGCGGACACATCGGACATTTTTGACACATTTTTGGGACATTTGTCATTTTATACAGCAATCAGTGCTATTTAAATAGCACTGATTCCTATGTAAATGACAGTTGTAGTTAGGGGTTAACCACTAGGGGGCGGGGAGGAGTCAGTGTGACGTGTTGTGTTTTTTTTTTTTACAGTAGGGGGGGCGTGGCTGTACGTGTGACGTCATTGATCGGCGTTCCCGATGACAGGGAACCGCCGATCACTGACAGTCAGTGTAAAGTCAGTGTAAACAAACCTCTCCCCGTTCTTCCGCTCCGTAACCCGATCGCGGGATACCAGCGGCGATCGGGTCCGCTGGTCCCGCGGCCGGGGTCACGGAGCTCCCGACCGGGTCGCGTGCGCGCCGCTAGCGGCGCGCGCGACCCACGGGCAGGCACATGCACGATCACGTACAGGTACGTGATTCTGCCTGCCCGAGCCATTCTGCTGACGTATATATGCAGTGGCCGGTCGGGAAGCGGTTAAAGTGGCACGTCACTCGCTCAAAACATTGACTATTTTTAATCCTTATGCTGCTATCATTGCTAAATGGATAGGTTGTAAATTATATTTGGATTCCAGGAAGTAAATGCTACATGAATCATCTGCCCTACTCAAGACAGCCACGGACAGAAATGCTAGGGGGTGTTTTTCAAAGTAATTTCTCAGCAAAAATAAAGTATGGATACTTGGATGGATGACTTTGCTTAGAATATTAAAAATGAATTAAAAAGCATTTTCAGTTTTTGGTGCTCAGATGCAGTGTCGTTCTGCTTTAACCATTTGCTGACCGCGCTATAGCCGAAAGACAGCTACAGCAGAGCCGGCATGTTCTGTGAGGGTGTCAAATGACTTTGTCCTATGATCGTGCCCGCTGAGGCACACTCTGTGATCGCTGTGTCCTCCAAACACAGCTGATCACAGATCGAGGTAAAGAGCCAATCATCGCCTCTTTACCACGTAATCAACTGTGTCTTGATCACAACTGATCATGATGTATACACAAGTCAGTTATCGACATTCCTTTCCTCACTCTGACAGCGTGAGGAGAGGAGAGCCGATAACAACCTTGTGTGAAAGGGACATCTACACTGATATTCAGGGCACTGATTATCCAGATTATTAGTGCAGTCCCAAAAGTGCCCATCAGTGTTGCCTATCAGTGCTACCTCATCAGCACACATCAGTGAAGGAGAAAAATTACCTGTTTGCAAAATTGTAAAATCAACTATGAAAGTTGTTTTATTTATTCTTATTTTTTTTTTTCAAACATTTTGGTCTTTTTTCATTTATTTTGCAAAAGAAATAAAAACCCCAGTGGTGAAATACCACCAAAAGCAAGCTCTATTTGTGTGAAAAAAATTATAAAAATGTAATTAGTGTACAGTGCTGCATTACGCACATTTGTCATTCAAAGTGTGACAGCGCTGAAAATTGGCCTGGGCAGGAAGGGGGTAAAAGTGCCCAGTAGGTGGTTAAAGAACTGAAGCAGCAGGAGTGGATGTCCGAGAAACGATCCGACGGTGCGGCTGGCTGCTCCCATAGACCCGGCCTTGGAGGACCGGAGCAATGTCATGACTTCACTTCTGGTCCAGGCTGGAAGAATTTTTTTTATTTATATTTTTTTATCTTTTGCTTTTAAAGGTAAAGAAGAGATTTGGGGTCTTTTTGACCTTGTATCTCTCCATAAAGAAGGCCTATCATCCTTATTTCTATTATAACAGATGTTTACATTCCTTGTGTTGTAATAGGAGTAAATGCGGTCAAAAAATTATTAAGGGACAATGTAGAAATAAAAAGTTAAATAATAATCATAAAAAAATAAAATGTAAAGCTCCCTCATCCCTCTGTGCTCGCGTGCAGAAGCAAATGCATATGTAAGTCATGCACGCATATGAAAACAGTATTCTAACTAGGGCTGCAATTAACGATTATTTTCATAATCGATTAGTTGCCCGATTTATTGTTTTGATTAATCGGTTAATAACCGTAAAAAAAAGTGTGGTGTATCATTTAGTTAATATGTAAAGTTTTAAAAAAAGGCAATCTATTCTTAAATACTGTGTCTCTATGCAGTGGTAAATGTAAACAACCAACCATGGTTAGGGAGCAAAATATCGAATCCACTGAGAATAACAGACAGAAGCGATATACTGTATATACTATTAGAGGAGATATACTGTATATACTATTAGAAGAGACATACTGTTTTTTGGCCAATTTGTTGTTGGGCAATTTAAGAAACACAAATTTCTGCAAAAACATATTGCATGCTTTTCTGCAGCTTCTCCATTGAAGTATATTGAACCAAAAAAGCACAGTTTTGCGTTTAAAAAAAAAAAAGTCCCTGACCCTTTCCAAATACGCAGCGGCTGAAAAAAGCATAGATGTGAACGTGTCCCATAGGAAACCATGTTAAATGAACTGTAGTGTCTTTCTGCAAAAAGCACCAAAAACACATATGTGAACCAGGTCTAAGACGTTTAGTAACATAATGGGGTTAAAAAAACTAAAATGAGCCCTTAATAGTATATAAGGTGTATATATAGTATATATAATATATATACTGTAAGGGGTTATTTTTTTTACTGTAGAACTGTGAAAGTAATATTTACAGTAGTGATTTTCTCTTTTTTTACTATAAAGGGCTCATTTTAGTTTTTTTTAACCCCATTATGTTACTGGCCAATTAATCGATTATGAAAATAGTAATCGATTAACTTCATCGATTAGTTGTCGATTAATCGATTAGTTGTTTCTGCCCTAATTCTAACCACATATGTGAGGTATCGCCATGAACGTTGGAGCAAGAGCAATAATTTTCCATTTTAAAACGTAACATGTTGGGTATCTAGTAACTCGGCATAACATCATCTCTCAGGTTATACAAAAAAATGGGGTAACTATTGTGTCGTTTGTGTTTGTTTTTTTTTTTTTTTATATATTAACCTCTTCGCGCCCGCGCTATAGCCGAAAGACGGCTGCAGCGCGGACGCTCCCTGCAGGGAGGACGTCCCTGGACGTCCTGTTGTTTACTTCCCTAATGCGCGCTCCTGAGAGCGCGCATCGGGGAAGTTCTGTGCTGGCCGTGTCCGTCGGACACGGCCGGTCACAGATCGCTGTAAACGGCCAATTACAGCGGCCGTTTACAGTGAGATCGGCGTGTCCAATGAGAGATGATCTCATATGGAAACATATGAGATCATCTGTCAGCGCCGCTCTCCCTCCTCACACAGACAGCGTGTGGGGAGAGAGAGAGAACAACGGCTGCAGCGCCGTAAGTAAGAAAAAAAAAAAAAAAAAAACTAAATGTGCGATCTGTGTCCCCATTCACCTGCCGCCATCCACCTGTCCCCATCCACCTGTCCCCATCCACCTGTCACCATCCACCTGTCACCATCCACCTGTCACCATCCACCTGCCACCATCCGCCTGTCACCATCCACCTGTCACCATCCACTTGTCTCCACCTGTCCCCATCCACCTGTCACCATCCACCTGTCCCCATCCACCCGTCCCCATCCACCCGTCCCCATCCACCCGTCCCCATCCACCCGTCCCCATCCACCCGTCCCCATCCACCCGTCCCCATCCACCTGTCCCCATCCACCCGTCACCATCCACCCGTCCCCATCCACCCGTCCCCATCCACCTGTCCCCATCCACCCGTCACCATCCACCCGTCCCCATCCACCTGTCCCCATCCACCCGTCACCATCCACCTGTCCCCATCCACCCGTCACCATCCACCCGTCCCCATCCACCCGTCCCCATCCACCTGTCCCCATCCACCTGTCCCCATCCACCCGTCACCATACACCCGTCACCATCCACCTGTCTCCATCCACCTGTCCCCATCCACCTGTCACCATCCACCCGTCACCATCCACCCCATCCACCTGTCCCCATCCACCCCATCCACCCCATCCACCATCCACCTGTCACCATCCACCTGTCCCCATCCACCCGTCACCATCCACCCGTCCCCATCCACCTGTCCCCATCCACCCGTCACCATCCACCTGTCCCCATCCACCCGTCACCATCCACCCGTCCCCATCCACCCGTCCCCATCCACCTGTCCCCATCCACCTGTCCCCATCCACCCGTCACCATACACCCGTCACCATCCACCTGTCTCCATCCACCTGTCCCCATCCACCTGTCCCCATCCACCCGTCACCATACACCCGTCACCATCCACCTGTCTCCATCCACCTGTCCCCATCCACCTGTCACCATCCACCCGTCACCATCCACCCCATCCACCTGTCCCCATCCACCCCATCCACCATCCACCTGTCACCATCCACCTGTCCCCATCCACCCGTCACCATCCACCTGTCCCCACCCGTCCCCATCCACCTGTCCCCATCCAACTGTCCCCATCCACCCGTCCCCATCCACCCGTCCCCATCCACCCGTCCCCATCCACCTGTCCCCATCCGTGTCCCCAGTGCCACGTGTCATCAGTGCCACGTCAGTGCCATCTGTCATCAGTGCCATATTAGTGTCACGTGTCATCAGTGCCACATATTAGTGCCATCTGTCATCAGTGCCATCTGTCATTAGTGTCACGTGTCATCATTGCCACGTGTCAGTGCCATCTGTCATCAGTGCCGCATATTAGTGCCATCTCTCATCAGTGCCACGTATTAGTGCCACGTATTAGTGCCACGTATTAGTGCCATCTGTCATCAGTGCCATCTGTCAGTGTCACATGTCATCAGTGCCCCGTATTAGTGCCATCTGTCATCAGTGTCACGTGTCATCAGTGCCCCATACTAGTGCCATCTGTCACCAGTGCCACATCAGTGTCACATGTCATCAGTGCCACGTATCAGTGCCACCTGTCATCAGTGCCACGTCAGTGTCACGTGTCATTGTCCTGGTGCTCCAGGGCCTTCAAAAGTGTAATAGGTAGTCAACAAGTTAGATGTGTAATTTATGCTCCTAGAACACGTGATGGCGCTCCCTGCATGTTGGGCCTCTCTATGTGGCCAGGCTGTGTAAAAGTCCCACACATGTGGTATCATAATACTCAGGAGGAGTAGCAGAATTTATTTTGGGGTGTCATTTGTGGTATACACATTCCATGTGAGAGAAATAACCTATTACAATGACAATTTTGTGAAAAAAAATAAAAAATAAAAAAATAATTAATTTTGCAAAGAATTGTGGGAAAAAAATGACAACATCAAAAAGCTCACCATGCCTCTTACTAAATACCTTGGAATGTCTACTTTCAAAAAAGGGTCATTTGGGGGGTATTTGTACTTTCCTGGCTTGTTCGGGTCACAAGAAATGAGATCGGCCACCAGTACATCAGATGTGATCAATTTTGTGTATTTTTTTCAAATAAATTGCTTTTGCAAAACCGCTGAGCAAATACCGTGTGACATAAAAAAATAGCTATGATCGCCATTTTATTCCCTAGGGTAAGTAATGTTCTCGCTAAAAATAAAGATTTAAACTTGTAAAAAAAAAGTGCCAGAAAAAGCCTGGTCTTCAAGTGGTTAACCGCTTCCCTACCACCTCACGCAGATATACTGCGGCAGAAGGGCACGTACAGGCAGAATCGCATACCTGTACGTTGCCCTTTAAGAGGCGGCGGGGGGGTGGCACGTGCCCACAGGAAGCTCCGTGAGCCTGGTTGCGGGTCCCGCGGACTCGATCGCCGTGGGGATACCCGCGATCGCCTCACGGAGAGGAAGAATGGGGAGATGCTAATGTAAACAAGCATCTCCCCATTCTGCCTAGTGACAGTGTCACTGATCTCTGCTCCCTGTGATTGGAGCAGAGCTCAGTGACGTGTCATACACAGCCACGCCCCCCCCCCCCACAGTTAGCAACACGCCCCTAGGACACACTTAACCCCTACACTGCCACCTAGTGGTTAACCCCTCACTGCCAGTGTCATTTACACAGGAATCAGTGCATTTGTATAGCACTGATTGCTGTATAAATGACAATGGTCCCAAAAATGTGTCAAATGTCCGATGTGTCCGCCATAATGTTGCAGTCACGATAAAAATCGCTGATCGCCACCATTTAAAAAAAAAATAATTAATAAAAATGCCATAAAACTTTCCCCTATTTTGTAAACGCTATAACTTGCGCAAACCAATCAATAATCGCTTATTGCGATTTTATTTTAATTTTTTTTTTACCAAAAATATGTAGAAGAATACGTATCGGCCTAAACTGAGGAAAAATAATATTTTTTTTATATATTTTTTGGGGATATTTATTATAGCAAAAAGTAAAAAAGAAAGCATTTTTTTTCAAAATTGTCGCTCTTTTTTTTTTTGTTTATAGCGCAAAAAATAAAAACCGCAGGGGTGATCAAATACCACCAAAAGAAATCTCTATTTGTGGGGAAAAAAATAAGTCAATTTTGTTCGGGAGCCACGTCGCACGACCGCGCAATTGTCAGTTAAAGCGACGCAGTGCCGGATCGCAAAAAGTGCTCTGGTCAGGAAGGGGGTAAATTCTTCCGGGGCTGAAGTGGTTAAAGCAGTCTGAGACTATGTAGATTTTGTGCCATTGTGGTTTAGGGAAAATTCTTAGAGCTGCTAGTTTCAGACAAATTCCGCGTTCACACAGGGTCGAAAAAGCGTACGCCAGTGTAGGGCCTTGTTTACCTGCATGTGAATGCACAAGTGTTCCATACAGGCAATACTTTTGACGTCTATTGAGACACAGCGGCTGTATGGACACCGCCGCTGTGTTCCAATATGACATTTGTTTGTTTCATGTTAAACAAGTGCAGAGCCGAGCAGATCTGTCAAAAAGAAAAAAACTCACCCAGCAATCAGCTTATCAACAGCAATAATGAGAAACAATGTATCTCTTGGTTCTTTTAGACCCCTTTCACACTCACAGCGCGGCCGCGTTGGCGGTAAAGAGCTGCTAGTTTTAGCGGCACTTTACTGTCGTTTTAGCGGTGGTTAGAGAAAGGGTTAAATGCGCTTGAAAAGCGCCGCTGCTGAAGCGGTTTGCAGGCGCTTCGGCAGCGATGCCCATTAATTTCAATGGGCAGGGGCGGTGGAGGAGCGGTGTATACACCACTCCAAAAAAAATAGTGATTCTCATTTTATCCAGAATCGTGCAGCCTTAATTCCTATTAAGGCACATTTCAGCATGATCTCCAACAGGAAACTTAGTTTCAACAGTATTTTTTGTTCCAGTTCTTTAACCAGATGATTAAAAAAAATAAAAAAATACTTGCAATGGTAACTATCTTAATTGTGCAGTACAGGACACAGGCAACATATATTCAAACACCATAGGTTATAGGTGCTTAGCTTCAGATTTGACACTGGCCAGCTTTTGAGGATATGCCCCCTGGGGTGCCTTCCCTATAACCCTACCCTTTTTCATGAATTTTCTTTTTCTTATTTTCTTTAAATTCTTCAATCAACACTTCACTGTCTTCTAAGGACCATACAGATGCAGTCTATACAGACCAGTGTAACCTTGGTAAAACCTTGGGACCAGTACCCAGACCCTGCACTGTGAGGTCTGCCTGTAATGTTTCAGGCACTGTGTATTCCTTCTAGACATGCTTACCCGTTTTATCGCACTCTACTTTGTATGTACCTCCAGGGGAGTACCCTCACCTGTTGGCAGATACCAAACGAAAGAGAGCGATTTCAAAATCGCAGATGAGTGTTCGCTCTACTTAGGGACCATACAACACTCAACCTTGGAGTGATGAGGTTGAGTGTTGTGCAGGCCTTCAGCAGAGTGAACGCTGCACTGAAGCAGGACCCAGTCCTAACACTGCATCCAAGTCTAGCTCTATTTCAGGCACAAACATGCAGCCTACCTGTCAAAAGCAGAATTTTCTGCAGCTGTGCCACAATTCATTGGATAGATTACAGCCATTTTGGTCCAGGGCTCAGAAATTCTTTGCCTCTTTTACTCCCATTTCTCAAGCTGTGTCAGATCCCGAGATGCTGGTTGTAGAGGACAGACACAGCAGGGAATGAAAAGAATATAGAGGCAGTATTGGAGTATTGCAGATGCAGAAAATGTTACTTCCACCAGACTGCCTTTATGTTGACGAGGAAGTTTTACGCAACATGCTTGCTAACATTGAAAAGCTCATTGCCCCGGTCCACAAAGGCCTTGGAATTGTGCAACCTGACTCTTCCGTCTCGCCATGCCCCTTGGGGCATAAAGAGACCTGCAAAACCTTGCAAAACATTTTGTCTGTTACAGTTTACCGCTGTCTCGGTCACAGACCTCCCAGACCTGTGGTTTCAAGAGGGTACAAAATGGAGTTCAAAATTCTGCCCCCTCACTGCTTTCTTCTTTCAAATCAACTAAAGACTGGCAAAGGATGGTTTGATTTGAAAAAGGCCCTGAACCAGATCTTGTTCCAGGCAGTTGTTGTGCCAGCACCTCCACAAAACAGGCTGAAAGGTTTCTCAAACCTTTTTACAATATCAAAGCCCAATTGGGATATTTGCCCTAATTTGGACCTAAAATCCCTTAAGTTTTCTTTAAAATCCCAATTTCTGCATGGAATCTGCAAGGTCACTTATTGCCCCTCTGAGACGAGGGGGATACCTTGAATCGGATATCCAAGATGCCTATCTGCATATTGTCAATTACCCAGCTCATCAGTGCTTTCTGCGCTTTCTAGTGGCAGAAAACCACTTCGTTTGTCGCACTGCCCTTGGCCTGTCCTTTGCTTCCAGAGGTCTTAGCTCTGCTCAAAACCCAGGGCTTTCAAGTCAGACTATTTAGATGACCTTCTTCTAAAGGACTTCTCGCCCAGTCAGTTGTCAATGTGTCCACAGGACATTACAACAGCTCTAGGTATTCAGCTGGATGATCAATTTAAAAAAAAAATTGCTCTCTAATTTTCTGTCTGCCTGAAAAACATGGGTCTGGTCCTGGACACATACCAGCAGAAGTCTTTCTTCCAGCAAAATGTATTCTTTCTCGAGCTCGTGCTCCAGAACTGAGATCCAAGAGAAATCCCATAGTGAGATTCTCTGTGAGAATTGTAGGCCTAATGGTTGCCTTCTTCGGGGCAATGTCTTTAGTGTGCCTCTATACAAGAACTCTCCAAGAAACATTTTGTCAAATAAAAAGCAGTCTCTCTCCCTTTTTCTCTCTCTCCCCTGGGGAGGAGTGTTCCAATTGACAGTTTAAGGAATATGGTTAATAGGGGAAATCGAGCTCTCCATCAACATCCTGGAGCTCAGAACAGTCAGGTTGTCCCTCTAGCACTGGACCCCCTTTCTGAAAGGACGCCCAACCTGGGTGTAGTCTTGACAGCGCTAGAGTGTCATATATCAGTCATCAAGGGGGGTTGACTTGAGGTAAGCAAACCAGATTCTCTCGTGGACATAAGCTTTCTGCGGTGCACATTCCGAGAGGGACAATTAGCAGGTGGATTATCCCAATGACCATCACTTGGGGAGTACAACTGGGGGAATACATAGTGGAGAAGGATCTGGGTGTTTTGGTAGATAATAAGCTTAATCATAGCATGCAATGCCAATCTGCAGTTTCCAAAGTGAGCAAAGTCCTTTCTTGTATTAAGAGAGGTATGGACTCCAGGGAGAGATTATCATTTTGCCCCTGTACAAATCACTAGTAAGACCTCATCTGGAATATGCAATTCAGTTTTGGGCACCAGTTCTCAATAAGTATATCGGGGAACTGGAGAAAGTGCAGAGAATGGCAACCAAACTGATAAGAGGCATGGAGAAGCTCGGCTATGGGGAACCATTAGAGGAACTGATTAAGGGGGAATATGATGAAGATGTACAAATACATAAGAGGTCCATAATGTGAACTTGGTGTTGAGTTATTCACTTTAAGGTTATCACAGAGGACAAGGGGGCACTCTTTACATCTTGAGGAAAAGAGATTTAATACTCCAATAATAATACTCCAAATACAGAAAGGTTTCTTCACAGTAAGAGTTGTGAAAATGTGGAAAAGACTCCCTCCAGAGGTGGTTCTGGTCAGCTCAGTAGACTGCTTTAACCACTTGCCGCCCAGCCACCATCAAATGATGGAGGGACGATGCGGCTCTCGCTCTGGGTGGATGTCATATGACGGTGTGTGCCGATCGCGGCCACTCCATGTTGCTAGGACACGACGCGACCCCAATCTCTATAAAAAGATGCTGACGCGGCTCTTTAACCACTTTCAGACCGGACCATTTTGCTGGCTTAAGACCAGGCCACTTTTTGCGATTCGGCACTGCGTCGCGTTAACTGACAATTGCGACGTGGCTCCCAAACAAAATTGACGTCCTTTTTTTTCCCACAAATAGAGCTTTCTTTTGGTGGTATTTGATCGCCCCTGTGGTTTTTATTTTTTGCGCTATAAACAAAGAGTGTCAATTTTGAAAAAAAAAACACATTATTTTTTACTTTTTGCTATAATAAATATCCCCCAAAAATATATATAAAAAAAAAGTTTTTTTTTCCTCAGTTTAGGCCGATACGTATGCTTCTACATATTTTTGGTAAAAAAAATCGCAATAAGCGAATATTGATTGGTTTGCGCAGAAGTTATAGCGTTTACAAAATAGGGGATAGTTTTATAGCATTTTTATTAATAAATTTTTTTTTTTTTTTTTTTACTAGTAATGGCGGCGATCATCGATTTTTTTTTTTTTTTTTTTTTTAAATTGTGACTGCGACATTATGGCGGACACATTGGACATTTTTGACACATTTTTGGGACCATTTTTGGGGTCATTTATACAGAAATCGTGCTATTTAAATGCACTGATTTCTGTGTAAATGACACTGGCAGTGAAGGGGTTAACCACTAGGTGGCAGTGTAGGGGTTAAGTGTTCCTAGAGGCGTGTTACTAACTGTGGGGGGGGGGGCGTGGCTGTGATTTAGTGAACGCTGATCTCTGCTCCAATCACAGGGAGCAGAGATGGATCGGTGTCACTAGTTGCTAGGCAGAACGGGGAGATGCTGTTTACTTTCGTTCAGCCTTCCCGTGAGACGATCGCGGGTATCCCCGCGGCGATCAAGTCCGCGGGACCCGCGACCAGACTCACGGGGGTCCCGGCAGGCGCGCACAGGCGATGGCACGGTGGCAATCTTAAAGGGACGTACTTGTACGCCCTTTTGCCATGCCATTCTGCCGACCTACATCGTCGTGCGCCGGTCGGGAAGTGGGTAACCATGTGATCGGCTGTGTCAAATCACAGCCGGTCACATGTCAATACAGGAAGAACCGGTAATCGGCTCTCATCGCCTCACACTGACAGTGTGTGGCTAGGAGAGCCGATCAGCAGCATCTCCTCGCAGGGGAGGACAGGGCATGTAATCAGGGCACTGATCATCAGTGCCCTGATTACAGTAAAGCCCCATGGGTGCGACCAATCTGTGCCCATCAGTGACACAAATCAGTGCCCATTACTGGTGCCAGTCAGCGCTGCCTTCTAGTGCCCGTCACTGCTTGCTCATCAGTGCTGCCTATCAGTGCGGCATAATAGTGCCTCCTCATCAGTGCCCACAAGGGCCGCCTCATCAGTGCCCATCAGTGCCGCCGCCTCAGCGCACATCAGTGAAGGAGAAAATTTACTTAGGAAAGTAATAAAATTCCTGCAAGCCTCAAGAAACCCAAATAGGGCTGCAACTAAAGATTGTTTTCATAATCGATTAGTTGGCCGATTAATTGTTTCAAATATCGATTAATCGGTTAATAACCTTAAAAAAAGTGTGGTGTATAATTTAGTTAATATGTAAAGTTTAAAAAAATAAAAATAAATGTATTCTTAAATATTCCTATGCAGTGGTAAATATAAATAACCAACTATATGGTTAGGGAGCAAAATATTTAATCCATTCTGAGAATAACAGACAGATGATATATACTTTTTTTGGCCAAATAGTTGTTGGGCAGATTAAAAAACACAAATTGCTGCAAAAACGCATTACATGCTTTTCTGCAGCTTCTCCATTGAAGTATATTGAACCAAAAAAGCACAGTTTTGCGTAAAAAAAAAGTAAAAAGGAAAAAAAAGTCCCTGACCCTTTCCAAACGTCAGCGGCTGAAAAAAGCATAGATGTGAATGTGTCCCATAGTAAACCATGTAAATGAACTGTAGTGCGTTTCTGCAAAAAACACATAGATGTGAACCAGGCCTGAGACGTTTAGTAACATAATGGGGGTTAAAAAAACTAAAATTAGCCCTTTATAGTATTAAAAAAAAAAATAAAAATAAAAAGCAGATAATCACTACTGTAGGAGGTTAATTTTTTTTTTACTGTAGAACTGTGAAAGTAATATTTACAGTAGCGATTTGCTCTTTTTGTACTATAAAAGGCTCATTTTAGTTTTTTTTAACCCCATTATGTTACTGGTCGATTAATCGATTATGAAAATAGTAATCGATTAATTTCATAATCGATTAGTTGTCGATTAATCGATTAGTTGTTTCAGCCCTAAACCCAAAGCCTAATGGATATCACTAACCAGCTGCAAGTGTTACACAGGTCTCATAAGCCCGTGCACATAGACAAAAATAGTAAATTACACGCTATGCTTTCGAATATTACACAATAAATGTGTGCTGAAAATTAAAACAAACACATGTAGTGTTAATGTGACATATGTGACATAGATGTGATATGACAAAAACAAGTCTTTATAAAACAATGCTATGACAGTCCTGTTGAAAAAAGTGCATATGCGTGGCATCCAGTAATAGCACTGCTGACATGCTTATAAATCCATGCGTCTAGAAATGAATGACATGTGTTGCAGATCATACATTTGTGCTCTTATTCCAGTGACCCCTTAGGTATTGAATGCTCACCTTGGAGCGTGTGACTTGGCAATTACGCTCAGTCAATACACGCTTGTGAACCACCCCTGGGTTCTATAATGGTGAAAGCATCCTGGGCTTCCCACGCAGTATCTTGGGAATAATGGGAAATAAAAAGCCTTGATAGTGTGATATCGCTTTAAACATTTTATTAAACAAATAAGAACAATCCCCCAATGGGGTACTCACATGTACCAGGTGCGTCAGTGCACCACTCTGTTTTGGAATGGTGTATGCTTCCTCCTAGGCAGATAGACTGCCTTTCGTACCGTCCTGGCCCCTCCCCTGGATTATTAATTGATAGTGGACAACTATTTTCATCGATTAGTTGTTCCAACCCTAGAGAGGATAGATGAACCCTTCCTCTGGTTACCTTACCATAGAATACACATTATAACACTGCAGTGCCACCTGATGGATAGAAAGGTATAATTTGTGTGTGTGTGTGTGTGTGTGTGTGTGTGTGTGTGTGTGTGTGTGTGTGTATGTATCGTTTATAGTGACATTAGAAAGCTGCTTTACGTTACATGTGCTTCCAACACCCCTTCTCAACAGCATGTGCTTTGTCAAATTATATTCAGCTTCTTCTGGAAATAATTATGACGTTCCTTCAACAAAGGCTTGGGGAGTGCATCAGCAGTCATCTCCACTGATGGGCAGTATTGAATGTCAATAACACCTTGCTCTTGATTGTCCCTCTGTAGGTGATACTTGACGTTGATGTGTTTGGTCCTACGGTTGACCCTTTCTGATTGTGTAAGCTTTATACATCCCTGGTTGTCTTCAAAAATGGGAATTGGTTTTGACATGTCTATCCCAATGTCTGCAAAAAGTTGACAAGTCCATATCGCTTCTTGACAAGCGTATGCTGCTGCAATGTACTCTGCTAAAGTTGAAGATAGAGCGACAGTTGTTTGCTTTCTACTAGACCAGGGCTTGACAAATTTGCTTGGAATCTAGGAGCCAGCTAAAAAAGTTAGGAGCCAGGTTCTTCTTTTTTTTTTTTTTTGTTAACGACCTGGAGACGAGTGAGGGGATGATGGCCCCCGTCCGTCTCCAAGTCATTGCAGGGCAGAAGCGACTTCAAATCGTCACTTCTGCCCATAGCTCTTTAAAAAAGGAACATTTTATTATTTTTTTTCAAATGGCAATAAATTCTTTTGCATTTTAGTGTAAATATGAGATCCGAGGTCTTTTTGACCCCCCAGATCTCATATTTAAGAGGTCCTGTCATGCTTTTTTCTATTACAAGGGATGTTTACATTCCTTGTAATGGGAATAAAAGTTACACAATTTTTTTTTTTTTAAAAGAACAGTGAAAAAATTTAAAAGTTAAAATAAATAAGAAAAAAAAAAAAATTTTTTTAAACGCGCCCGTCCCGACGAGCTTGTTTGCAGAAGAGTAGCGCCCGCATATGAAAGCGGTGTTCAAACCACACATGTGAGTTATTGCCTTGATCGGTAGAGCGAGAGCAATAATTCTAGCCCTAGACCTTCTCTGTAACTGAAAACATGCAACCTGTAGAATTTTTTAAACGTCACCTATGGAGATTTTAAAGGGTAAAAGTTTGTCGCCATTCCACGAGCGGCACAATTTTGAAGCGCGACATGTTTGGTATCAATTTATTTGCCGTAACATTATCTTTCACAATATAAAAAAAATTGGGCAAACTTTACTGTTGTGTTATTTTTTAATTAAAAAAAGTATTTTTTCCCAAAAAAGTGCGCTTGTAAGTCCGCTGCGCAAATACGGTGTGACAGAAAGTATTGCAACGACCGCCATTTTATTCTCTAGGGTGTTAGAAAAATAAATATATATAAAGTTTGAGTGTTCTAAGTGAAGGAGATAGGCAGGCAGTGAAAACAAAACAAAAAGCTCCATTAGCATTGCTGGGTGTCATACCAACGGCCACCACAAGAGGGCGCCAGATTCTAGAAGGTACCATAGGACTGCACAAGGCCGCAAAGCCGAGGCCTCAATTACCTGCCGGCGCGGCCCTTCGCGATCACGCGCGCGGCGGGGGGTGCACTATGGAGACAGGATACCCCCCAGCTGTGCTGCCCCAGGCGCCAGGTCGCTAATTCTAGTCGCCAATGCGACCTGGCGCCCGGTATTCGTCGAGCACTGTACTAGACCAACGTATGGTTCCTTCCCCATACTGGAAGATGAATCCACTTGTGGCTTTGCGGTCTGTGTGGTCCCCGGCACAATCAGCATTCACATGTACGACCAGTTTTGGATTGGATGTTGCTGGTAACCGTAACTTCATCTGAATTGTTCCTTTGAGGGTATTGCATCACTCTTTTTACTGCCTTCCAATCACGCTGACAGAGAGCTGAAACTTTCCTGCATAGTATGCCCACTGCTGCAGCTATGTCTGGTCTTGTCACTGGCAACATATGGCAGCTTAACGATTGCTCTGTTGTTGGGTAACAAGTTTTCTAGTTGATTGCTCTTTTAATAGCCTGGTTCCATAGGAGTCTTCACTTCCTTTGCATTTTGCATATGGAATTTTTCCAAGATTTCCGATATTTTCTGAGATTGGTCGAGAAGGTAACTTCCATCTTATTCTCACTCTATTTGGATTCCCAGATAGTAGCAAATGTTCTCAAGTTCTTTGATTTTCAAAATGTTCTTTTGAACTTCTTCCCCTTCTTGTTCAAAACAGGTTATGATGTCATCAACATAGATAAGGATGTATATCCATCTGTCTTGATACCTGAAGTAGAGACAGGTGTCTGCTTTACTTCTTCAGAATCCCTTTTTAGTAAGTACTTTGTTCACTTTCTCATTCCACATCCTTGCAGATTTCTTAAGACCGTAGATACTCTTCTGAAGTTTACACACAAGGTTGTCTCCTTGCTCAAACCCTGGTGGTTGGTCCATGTAGAGATCTTCCTTAATGTATCCATACAGGAAAGCAGTTTTAACGTCTATGTCAGTGATGGTGAACCTTGGCACCCCCAAATGTTTTGGAACTACATTTCCCATGATGCTCAACTACACTGCAGAGTGCATGAGCATCATGGGAATTGTAGTTCCAAAACATCTGGGGGGCCAAGGTTTGCCATCAGTGGTCTAGGTGTTTGACTTGCATGCCTTTAGTGTTGCCCACGGCTGCAATACTAAGAAGCGCTCTGATGGTGGAGTGTTTTACGATGGGAGCGAATGTTTCATCATAATATCTTCACCAAATTTCTGAGCGTAACCTTTGGCAACTCATCTGGCTTTGTATTTGTGGATATTCCCTTCTGCGTCTGACTTTACTTTGAAAGTCCACTTACTTCCTATAGTTTTTTGCAATTAGGAGGGAGCTCTGTGAGTGTCCAGGTTTTATTTTCTTGAAGTGACTTTAATTCTCCTTTTCTCTTATATTCACCGACCGACACAGCTCCTCTCTTAGCCATTGGGTTGTTATGCCACCTTTAGGAGAATACTAGGCATTACTTCTGTAACACACAGAACTTTCCAGGTCCCTTGGGTAACAACCCCCCAGCCTGCCCTGCAGCCATCAGTTTTTTTTTTTTTTTTTTGCCTAGTAAGGAGAAAAGACCTAGGAACCCTGGCGGGCCCATCGGTCCGTCTATTTTTCCGCAGAAGCTTGGTTTTTGCGCAAGATGATAGATCCTGTGATCTACTATCAACAGCCGGCTGGGTGACAGGCTGGATACCCTTATCCTTGTAGTCTCCCCAGTCCGGCCATCGAGCGTGTGCAGGTCGCAGCTACGGCTCGGCAGGCCACGACGAAACCTCAGCTCCAGAGGTGGTCGGTGAGCTTTTATGCTCCGGGGCATACATATGACCGGGCTACTGATGTCTGAGTCACAGTTTGCCGAGACCAGCAGCTACGTCTGTACTGATCAGAGTGTAGATCTGCAATGGAATGTCTCCCAGCTCTTCAGGACTGGTAAGTACAGCTCTCCCTGCCTCGGTGGGGCTGAGCAGCTGGGCATTCCCTGGGAGGTCGATTCGGGGGCCCTCTCTCCCCCCTCTCCTCTCTCCCTGTCCCCCTCTCCCTCCCTGTATGCTGCTATGGGGTGTGTGTGTCTGTGCAGGGCTCTCACCTGGGTTTTTTTAGCGCTGGTTGTGTCCTGGGTCCTGTTTTCCATGTCCCTGGAGGTGCCTGTGAAATGTTTGTCTCCTCATGGTTCCACATTCGGCGGCCATCTTGGGTGTGGGCATGGGCTTTGGCGGCCATTTTCCCTGTGTTTTTTGTCAGCGGCCATTTTCCAGAAGCCTGAAACACGTTTTTTTTCACTGTGCTCTAGCAGCAGCATGTGCTCCTGTGTTCTGGCGGCCATTTTCCCTGGGCTTTAGGTCCTTGGACAGGACACCCGGCGGCCATTTTCTTTGAGCCTGAGCACACTACAGGACGGTTTCAGTGCCACTAGCAGCTGCTTCACCGACACAGAGCTGTTTCCTCTGCACCTGGGAGCTAACAGGGACTACAGGCACTACCTGCTGAATAGCGCAGAACCCTTCAGGGTGGCGAGTCTTGCGGGAAAGGGCCCCTCAGTCGGCAGCAGTAAGGAGGGTGGGACTGTCACTGTCCTAAGTCCCCTTTGGGTGGCAGACAGGGTAGGGTCAGCATGACTTCAGAAACTGGTGTTTCTTCCCCCGAAATCCAGGCAATTGCAACCGGGTCGACTGCGCAGTACCCTTGGACACCTTGTCGGCAGTCCTCAATTCGTCCCATGCCCATGACCCCCCCCCCCCCCCGTCCTCTGGGGAGAGTTCTGACGCAGACTCGGGACCCGCTGAGGCAGGTGGCCCCTGCTCTGTCATGTCAGAGGCTGCTGACCAGGACCTTTCGGACAGCGAGGATGAGTCTCCGTCCGGGTCAGTGCGCGACAAAGCGCTGGTTGGAGCTCTTATCACGGCTGTGCGTGATACCCTGAAGATTCAGGAGCCAGCAGATTCCTCTGCTGAGGTAGCAGTCCCTTTTGGGTCCCGTAAGCCAGCCCGTTCACCTAGGGTGTTCCCGTATCTGACTTATTTTGACAAGTTCATTTACAAGGAATGGGGTCGACCGCAACGGACCTTTTCGGTCCCCAAATACATGGCGGTGCGTTACCCTTTCGAGGAGAGCCTTCTCAAAAAGTGGTCGGCTCCTCCGGTCGTGGACCCCCCAGTATCCAGGTTAAACAAAGTAACCACGATCCCTGTAGAAGGGACTCCTGCCTTTAAGGATCCCACGGACAGGAAGGCCGAGGCAGTAGCTCGTTCCTTGTTTAGGGTGGTGGGGTCAGCCGTGCGACCAGTACTGGCATCCGCACTGGTGTCGCAGACACTGAGTGGGCGAAACTGTTGCACTGCGATTTGGGTGAACAACAGGCTTCTCCGGTCTGCGTGGAACTAGCAGACCAACTAGTGCAAGGCCTTAAATATGTTTGTGACGCGGCCCTGGATACTCTTCCCCTGTTATCCAGGGCTTCAGTGTCAGCAGTGGTGCTGAGGCGCTTGATTTGGTTAAAATGCTGGTCGGCTGACCAGGCATCCAAGAAAGCCCTAACGGATCTTCCCTTCCTTGGCGACCGGCTCTTTGGAGCCTCTTTGGATGACATTATTAAGAATGCCACAGGTGGTAAGAGTACTCTACTCCCACAGGCCAGGAAGGCTAAGGAGCCACGCCGTAGGCAGGGGCCCTCTTTTTCCGCTCATAAACGGCTTTTTCGTCTGCCCGGAGCTTTGGCCAAACGTCCCCAGTCCGACAGGACGACCACGGAAGGACAGAAATGTCCCTGGAACCGCAAGCCTAACAAGCCTGCGAACAAAGGTGCTACCGCATGAAGGTTTTTCCCCCACCCATGTCTCGGGTGGGGGGTCGCCTTCGGGAGTTTGCAGCCCGGTGGTCTTCCCGACTATCCGATCAATGGGTCTGCGATCTGATTTCCTGTGGCTACAAAAATGGAGTTCCTCTCTTGGCCGCAGAACAGATTCTTCCCCTCCTGCATACCCGGTTCGCCGGGAGGCCCTCTTGGGGGCATTAAGGGACCTGCTGAATCGCGGGGTGATTGTGCCTGTTCCGGAATTGGAACATTTCCAGGGGTTCTACTCAAATCTGTTTGTAGTTCCCAAGAAGGGAGGGGTACGTCCAATATTGGACCTGAAAGCTCTCAACCACTTTGTGAAGGTGCAGAGGTTCAGAATGGAATCAGTTCGCTCGGTAGTCGCGGCACTCCATCAAGGGGACTTTCTGGCGTCCTTGGACATCCAGGATGCGCACCTGCACATACCCATATTCCTCCGGCATCAAAAGTTTCTGCGGTTTGCGGTCGGGGAAGCCCACTATCAGTTCGTGGCTCTCCCTTTTGGTTTGGCTTCAGCCCCCAGAGTCTTTACCAAAGTATTGGCTCCAGTTTTGGCGTTGCTGCGGCAACGTGGGATCGCGATCGTGGGATACTTAGACGATCTCCTCCTGAGAGCATCTTCCGCCTCAGAGTTAGAGGAGGATGTTGCGATCACCGTGCAGACCCTGCAAGAGTTTGGGTGGCTGTTAAACCTAAAGAAGTCGGTGGTAGTACCGACCCAGCGTTTGGAGTACCTAGGCTTGCTGCTGGACTCCAGGGAAGCAAGAGTTTTTCTCCCTTCAGACAAGCTGCAGACTCTCAGAGCTGCGGTAAAACGGCTGATGGACCGCAAGCGGTCGTCGCTTCGCTTTCTGTATGCGAGTCCTGGGTCTCATGGTGGCCTCTTTCGAGGCAGTGCCGTATGCCCAGATCCACACCAGAGTTCTACAGAAGGATATTTTATCACAATGGGACAAATCTCAGTTGACCCTGGATCGACAGATCCAGGTGAGCCAGCTAGTCAGAAATTCACTGGTCTGGTGGCTGAGGTCCCCGGTGCTTCAATCCGGGAAGTCGTTCCTTCCTCTGAAAAGGACGGTGATCACTACGGATGCCAGTCTATCCGGCTGGGGTGGAGTGATGGGGGTTCAGTCGGCTCAGGGCCTCTGGTCGACGGAGGAATCCAAATTGCTGATCAATCTGCTCGAGCTGAGAGCGATCAGGCTATGCCTCTCCACATGGTCAGTGAGACTGCAGGGGCGTCCGATCAGGATCCAGTCGGACAACGCCACTGCGGTGGCGTATGTGAATCACCAAGGAGGAACAAGAAGCTCAGCCGCCGCACAGGAGGTCGCTCACATACTTCGGTGGGCAGAGCGACATGTACCGGCCCTGTCGGCCATTTACATCCCAGGAGTGGAGAACTGGCAGGCGGACTTTCTGAGTCGCCAGATGCTGGACCCAGGAGAATGGGCGTTGCATCCGGAGGTGTTCAGGCTACTGTGCCTGCGGTGGGGCACACCAGACGTGGATCTTCTGGCCTCCCGTCTCAATCGGAAGGTGCCAAGATTCATGTCCAGGACAAGAGATCCTTGGGCAGACGCGTCAGATGCGCTGGTAGCTCCGTGGGGTCAGTATCAGCTGATCTATGCTTTTCCTCCGTTGAAGCTGCTACCACGTCTGCTCCGCAGAGTGGGAGTCGAGGGGATTCCAGTGATTCTGTGGTCGCCCCAGATTGGCCTCAGCGGCCTTGGTACGCAGACCTAGTGAGCCTGGTGGCAGACGCCCCGTGGCGGCTGCCATTAAGGGAGGATCTTCTGTTTTAAGGTCCGATTCTCCATCCTGCTTTACCATCGCTGGCTTTCACGGTATGGCTGTTTTGAGCCAGGTACTGAGGGACCAGGGACTGTCAGACTCGGTGATCCCCACTATGTTGGGAGCACGGAAATCTTCTTCTTGGAAGATATATCATCGCACCCGGAAGGCTTACATCTCCATGTATGAAGAGAAAGGGTGGCATCCGCGCTCCTTTTCTATATCCAGAATCCTGCTTTTTCTTCAGCAAGGAGTAGACCAGAGGTTGGCATTAAGCACCATTAAAGGACAAATATAAGCCCTGGCTGTCTTTTTCCAGCGACCCCTGGCATCTCACTATTTAGTGAGTACCTTTGTTCAAGGGGTGCGACATGTGGTCCCTCCGGTGCGTCCACCGTTACCTCCGTGGGATCTGAACCTGGTGTTATCGGCGCTTCATAAACCGCCGTTTGAAAATATCAGGGAGATTCCTCTGTTGACTCTTTCCCAGAAAGTGGTCTTTCTAGTGGCTATCACATCAGCCAGGAGGGTTTCGGAACTGGCGGCCTTGTCCTGCAAGTCTCCCCATCTGGTTATCCACAAGGATAAGGTGGTGTTGCGTCTGGAACCATCTTTTCTGCCGAAGGTGGTCTCGGCGTTTCACATCAATGAGGACATTGTGTTACCATCCCTGTGTCCTAAGCCGACACATCCTAAGGAGGTGGCCCTTCATGCGTTGGACGTGGTTCGGGCTCTGAAGGTGTATTTGTCTGCCACAGCTCCCTTCCGGAAGTCAGACTCAATGTTTGTTTCGGTGGCTGGTCCAAAGAAAGGCATGACGGTCTCGTCGGCCACCATTTCTAGGTGGATCGGACAGATCGTAGTACAAGCCTATGCCTTGAAGGGGCAGGTGCCCCCCTTTCCGGTCACGGCCCGGTCGTCGGCCACCATTTCTAGGTGGATCAGACAGATCGTAGTACAAGCCTACGCCTTGAAGGGGAATTTTTTCTTTACGTTATACTGCTTGTTGACGTACTGATGGCTGCAGGGCAGGCTGGGGGGTTGTTACCCAAGGGACCGCCCCCTGGGCGGAACTGGAAAGTTCTGTGTGTTACATAACAAGTAATGCCTAGTATTCTCCTAAAGGTGGCATAACAACCCAATGGCTAAGAGAGGAGCTGTGTCGGTCGGTGAATTACAGAGAAAAGGATTTTACGGTGAGTACAAAAAATCCTATTTTTGCTTACTTTCTCCATTTATTTGCTTCACGTTTTGGCAGTTTTTCTGTCTCCCCAGGATGTTCATTTAAGTATGCTGTGTGTTTTGACAGTGTATGACAGCTTGCGGGGTGGTATCACTTTTGTAGTCCGAGTGGATCTTCTGACTTCAGGCAGTACAGCAGTATCTGGTGGGGAACTTGATTTAGGCGATGTGAGTTCCAACTCTTGTTCTGACTCCTGCAAAGTTTCGCTTTGGTTGACCTTTTCTTCTGGTTTGCTTGGCATATTCACTTCACAGCTTTCAGGGATCAGTGTTTCTGGTGATGGGCTCATATCAAAATAAACACTATGGCTTCTTATCACTTTGTCAGTCTTTGGGTGTAGGATTCTGTAACCCTTAGTTTGCTCACTGTAGCCTACTAGAATGGCCTATATGGCTCTGTTCTCCAGCTTGTATCGTTTTTCACTTGGAATATAGGCATATGCTTTATAAATAGAATATGTTTACATTCAAACACTCTGATGTGCCCTATGCTAGACTTTGGACTCAAATGGCTTTTGAGGGTAGTCTGTTCTGTAGGTAGGTTGCAGTCATGACTGCTTCTCCCCAGTACTTGTGAGGTTGGCATCTGACAACATGAACCACTCCATTTCTATAAATGTGCGATTTTATTTTATTTTTTTTCCTTTCTGATACAGTTTTGTTCAGGAGTGTATGGTGCTGTTGTCTGGTGTACTATTCATTGTCTCTTCAGGTATGAGGTCACTTCTTTGCTTATGAATTCTCCCCCATTGTCGGTGCGTATTATTCCTGGTTTGCGTTGGAATTTGTTGCTAGACATGGCAACAAACTCCTGAAGTTTCTCTGATGTTTCATTTTTGTGTTTCGTCAGATAAGTAGTTGTGTACCTGGAATAATAATTAATGAAAATCAGTAGGTATAGCTTCTGAACTTCTGTGCCTCAGCCGTCTGTGCCATAAGGGAATACATTTGTTGTGTAGGTCATTGGAGCCTATATTGGCTTGCTGGTCTGTGGTAATGGAATTGCTTATTATTGTGAATTGTGCATTCATTGCATTGGAACTTAAACCCTTACAGACCACTTTGACCTACAGGTAAGCCTAGATTAAGGCTTACCTGTAGGTCCAAGAAATATCTCTTAAACCTACACGGTTTAGGAGATTTTTGCAAAAAGACAGGCACCGCTGTCTACGGCGCATGCACCACTAGTGGCGGCTGTCATGCGCATCCCGTGCACGTCCAATCTATTTTTAGATCCGTCCGTCTGATCTATTTTTAGATACGTCCAATCTATTTTTAGAACTGTCGTCCGATCTATTTTTAGATCCGTCCGATCTATTTTTAGATCCGTCCGATCTACTTTTAGAACTGTCGTCCAATCTATTTTTAGAACTGTCGTCCAATCTATTTTTAGAACTGTCGTCCAATCTTTTTTTAGAACTGTCGTCCAATCTATTTTTAGAACCGTCGTCTGATCTATTTTTAGATCCGTCGTCTGATCTATTTTTAGATCCGTCCGATCTATTTTTAGATCCGTCCGATCTATTTTTAGATCCGTCCGATCTATTTTTAGATCCGTCCGATCTATTTTTAGATCCGTCCGATCTATTTTTAGAACTGTCGTCCGATCTATTTTTAGAACTGTCCGATCTATTTTTAGATCCGTCGTCCGATCTATTTTTAGATCCGTCGTCCTATCTATTTTTAGATCATCCGTCCTATCTATTTTTAATTAGGTCTGCCATAGACTTTGACAGGCTCAGGGCTGCCAACCTCCTGCAACATTTTTTACTGACATAACATGGAAAATTTACTGGCGGAGCACATTTTTTATTTTTTTTTTTACTGCCAGCCTAAGAAATGATAGAACTACTATTGAAAACTAACAGTGAATATTTGAGCAGTATAAACATGATATGGAAACACTGACAATACCTATAACAAAGTAATTTGCTTGATTTACACTTAAAAATCCAACACATCATGAAATGATCAGCCCCTGATATGTACTGGCACTTGTAAAAAAAATCACAGATTTTTACAAACTGTCAGTAAATTTACTGGCTGTTGGCAGCCCTGGACAGGCTGCAGGCAGCAGGGCTGGACGCTACATCTGTGCCTCCAAGATGCACTATGCTGGCCCCATTTCGCTCAGCTCCGTTATTCATAGTAACTGTACTACAGCTTCTAGGAATGGCAGAGCTGGATAGAAAAGATGAGCATAGTTGGGCAGCCTTGATGAGAATCTGTGACAGACTTTTAGTTTTTGTTAACACCCAGCATACCTGAAGATTACAGCAGGGGGCAGCACAGAGGAGAATTCTTACTAATAGCAGAGGAATCAACACATAGGACACAGTCGCTTGTGCTGATTTTCTTGTTTTTTTTATTTTGTCTGCACTTAGGCTTTAAGTAGTTTGACAAAAGACAGTTGGACAGGGCTAACATTTATTCCCTGCACAAAAATGCTGTTCACCTCCTAACAGGGCTTAGGAGGTGAGTATATTTTTGACACCTCAACAGATAATGTTCTGTACTTTAGGGGGAAATGTGCATGTATTTTATTTTATTTTGCCCCGACATAAACTTTTTGTTCCTTACAAACTCAAGACCCAACCCCTTGCTTTACAGTAGGCATCATTTGGTGTCCATACTTAACCATCCCTGATTCTGTCTGACACTATGATCCCGACCTTGCCCTGTGACGTGATTGAACTCCAGCACAGCAAGTGACTGTTCAGGCATTGATTACTGCATTGTGGGATGACAGGGGATTACTGATTTTTTTCAGCAAGTCTCTGCCAATGACCTGAGTGGCAGCCAGGGTAGAGTGAGTATAGGTATCAGTGCCTTTTTGTACAGCAAGGGGTGGGTTTTATTTTAGTGCAGCTGTTCTGTAGCACTCAGCTCAGTCTGTTGTAAAGAGATTATGTTTTCATATGCCAGTTTGAATTCAACTTTGCTTATTCTGATATTCCTTTATTTTTATTTTATTTATTTTTTTACACAGAAGACTCGACAACCTCCGAATCAGATGGGACCAGTGCGGCAACCTGCACTCCACGTACTGAAATAATTCTTCCAACCATCTCCAAACCTTCTAAGCCTACCGCTTCTCTACCTCCACCGTGTAATAGTGCCAAGCGGAGCTACCAGGTCCGTTGGCGCACCGAATTCATGATGGACTATGACTGTCGTCGGCAGGGCCTTATCTGCATGGTATGTGGTGGTACACTGGCCACCCTGAAAGTCAGCACAATTAAGCGCCACATTGTCCAGGTGCACCCTTACTCTGTAGACTTCACGCCTGAAGAGCGTCAAAGGATTTTGGAGGCCTACAGCGAAATGGCCCTACATTACATCCATTCAGAAGAGTGTTTTAAAGCCCAACCCCAGGAGGAAGCAAAAGGCCGTAAAAGGAAAGCAGCTGCAGTGGAGGATGCATGAGGTCACTTTAAATTATACTTAAACATAGGGGGAACTGTCTATACCCTGTGGCCTAACCTAATGAATTTCTACAGCTGTGGTGCATTGCACATTCAAATGGTCTTTGTTCATCGTATTCATTCCCATGTTGAAACTGGCAGAGGTTCGAATTCCCTCCTCTTCCTCAGACGTTTACCGAGACTGCTTTTTGCCCTTGCTAAGACTAACAGCGCATTGCTTAATCAGTTGTGTCTCAGCCACCTTCTTCGAGCAGGCTGCAACTATGCACCTCTGTTTCATGTGTGTGACCTACCATTTCTACATCTACCAACAAAACTGTTTTTGTCTTCTGGAGAAAGCTAAGGAACAATTGCAATCATTTTATAACCCTTAATTTAAACTGTAAGGCTTAATTTCCCCAAAAATATTATAATTGTTTATTACAACTATTGTGGTCCTTTGATAACTTATTTCAGGTTTTCTGTTAAACAGAAACAAATGATTTTATTGGCTATAGAAAAACTATGATGGAAATTACATACATTACAAAAAAGCTGCATTGCAAGCAGTTTCATTTTTAATTTATCGTTTTCATGTATTTTCCTCACTCGTACTACTACTTTTTTTTTTTTTTTGCCAGGGAATGTCATCCTTGTTGAAGTCTTAAGCATCACAGTTGATGCCTGGTGCTTAGATGTAACTATCCTTTATAAAGCGGAAAATAGAACTATTGTATATGGCACCTGAATTTCACACGGTTGGGAAGGGGGTTTGTAGTAAGTCTGTTTTCTTTGCTCATATGCCTAAACAAGCTTTCCACAGTAAACTTGCATTTCATGGACTGGATTTCATACCAAAAATTTGGTAGCATACTTTGGGACCTTTTTAGTTTACTTTTCTGATTTATATTATTTGGTTGAGACAAATGAACTGTACTCAATAAAACAAATGAAGCAAGGTATTGTATTCTGTAAATAAATCTTGCATTCTTGTAAAGGTTGTCTCTATAACCGCTCACAATATTTGTGTACTGTGGGACAAAACTGTAGTGGGACAAGGAGTCAGGCAGTCTATTGTTTATTCCCAAAACAATAAGCAAATCTGTGAAATCATACTTAAAGCTTAAATGAACTGGGTTACTGCAAGGTAGTTTGGCTGTCTTGTGGAACACCAGAGGACCCAAAAAGCAGGGCTAATGGAAGCAAATAGCTTCCATGTTCTCTGGCTGTACATTTCCTTCACCTTGTTCTTTACTTTTGACTCATTAATATGAAGGGGGGCCCATAAACCAGTAGTAAGTTGCAAGGGGTAGCAGTAAACCACCTGCAAGCATGAAATCTGATTACACCGAGGTTAGGCCACTTTCACACTGAGGCGCTTCTAAACTGCCAGTAAAAACACTGAGCGCTTTTGGAGAGCTTTTCAGGTGCTTTTGAAGAGCTTTCCATTCATTTTTCAATGGGGAGGGGAGTTTTTCACAGCCCTGCCAGCACACTGCCCCAGTGTAAAAGCGTTCATTGATTTTAATGGAAATACATTTTCGTAAGCTTTTTAGGAGCTGTTTTAAGCGTGAAAGCGCCTGAAAAGCGATTCAGTGTTAAAGTGGTCTTAGGCTTTACCTTGTTAAAACAATTTGGCTAACTGTGTTCATGAATGTTATGTGAACAGGATCTACCAAAAAATATATAAATATATAAAAATGTCTTGTTTCATTGAACAACTAGTTAGCATCCAACTGAATCTTATGGTCCAGACTTGGACAACAATATTTGTAGGTGTAGATGACCCCAATAAATGGGTTATCTCAACCCCGCGCTTGGAGAAGAGAAAACTATACAGTCAAAAAATATATATATGAGATGTTTTAATAAAACAGTGATGATAAAGCGCTAAGGAAGCACTAGTTTATCATCCTTAATCAATTAAAGGTTAATTGACTACAAAAGCTGCTCCCTTTAAAATCCGTAGATTTGATGAATGGTGAGGTTTGGTATTTGGGGCGCTACAAATCTATAGCAAACTAGAGTTATTTGTAAATAATATAAAATGTAGAAAATAACTCTCAAATGAGGTGTAATTGCCTCTATTGTGGTGTAACAATCCCTGGTAAGAAGCTCATATTCAAGATTATTATAAATCTCCTAATAAATCATATATTTGATAGTGGATATTATAACAAAAACTTCATATGGTGATGAAAAATAGAGGAAAAACAATTCCTATAATAGTGTCAGATAATCAACCAATTATTGTGACACTCAACATGTCCAATATGGAATACTGGCACCAATAATGACCTCTTGGTCGTGACCAAGTGCTAATTGTATGTGTTTACACAATAAACATAAAATGAAACAGTATTTGAGTGCTCCCACAGATAAAAATGATCGCTCAAAATATATATAAATGATAATCATAAACAGTGTACCACAACTGTGGTAAATATGAAGCACACCAAAAGATAAACAACTCCTCCTTAATAGAATCCAGGTCCAGGACACACCAATAACCTGGACATGAATATAAGTAGTGATAAAAAATAGTGTCTCTAGAGAATACAAAAAATCACCATAAAACCAAAATATTTTAAATCAAAAAGTTCATAAAATAATTGACATCAGTTGATTGTTGAATTGCACTTTTTCTTAGTGACTGTGAATCCCTTCACCGCATAGAAAAACTCTTCTTTCACCCAAGTGATAGCAATAGTAAAGCTGGCCGCTTACCGGAAGATGTTGATTGTTTTAACTAAAAAACAATCGCATGCGCTTGTTACAGGACATAGCCCGTTTGGATGCACCAAAGGAAAAAACTTAGAGACACCTCCTCCTCCTCCTCTCAGATTTGCTCAGATCAGGTCATGGATGGGTGTATATGTGGAGTTAAAAAAACACTTCATAGTGTAATTTTGCTTTTTATTTTTAAAAACAATATAACAAAGAAAGCCAAATGGCCACTCACATTCTCCGGTGCCCGCCCGGCACTGGGGCTGCTCGCCTTGATAAAACAGTGGTAAGGTTTTAGAAAAAATAGCTCTCCCTCTGCAGGATTCCTGGGCCGATCAGCGTGCGTGTCACCTCCTCGCGCCGTCAACCAACAAAGCCGGATATCCTGGGAAGCTTGCGTTCAGTGTAGTGATCAGGTACCGCCTCCGACGTACGTTTCGTGATTCCGTCTTCAGGGGGGCGTACCTGATCACTGGGAAATGCCTGGTAATATAGTGTCTCCCATTGGTAGAACAGCCAATGGGAGACCTTGTGAACTGCGCAGCCTCAGTGCCAACTGGACTCCTCATTGCGGACCTGCCGCTCATGATATACATTTTATAATCATACGTAGTTAAAACATGCCTTAAAGCAACATTAAAAACATATATTAAGCTTTTTATTTATCAATCCTACCACTAATTTTTGACTGGATCATGATTTAATTAATAAAGTATTTGGTGGTTGCACTTTATGCAGTGTTCTTGATGTTAGGAAAAAAAGTGCAAGAGAGAAACTTTATATTCCTTATTTTTATTATATTGAATTTTTTATTTATTTTTATGCCATCTTAATTAATTAATCTTAAAGGTCTTTGTTCACTTATTTATTTATTTATATGTCACCTTTTCTATCGTTGTCGAAAAAAACTAAAACAACTAAAATAAAGCCGGCCATATTCTGAGTGTTCCACTAGATGGCGCTCATACTTTAGTTCTAACTAATCTGTTGGCTAGTTATATTTTGGAAATTTATGCCAGAGGATGATTTTTATTTAGTTTAATGCTAATTCACTTTGCATTTATTAGCATTGGCATTATAGTCTTTTGGTGTATCTTAACAAATCATTTATCTCTATGGGGATCACTTTAGAGTGACCTCTACTGGTTGATCATGAAAGAGATTTTAATATGTAAGGAAATGAAAATTTTTTTTTTTTTTTCTTTTGTAACAAACTCTACCTCCCCTCCCCCCTCGTGTGGTTCATGTTCAGATTCTATTCATTTGTCAGAAAACAGTTCAGATCTAATTCTATGTTCATACCCAACGGTTGCATTGTGTTGAGTGTATATAGCCACTTTGTCTCGTTTTGGGAAACCTCTTTTCTCATGTCTGTCCCCCTCCAGTGTCTTGAGACCTTATCGATCCCATAGAAACGACACTGGGTGGGGTCAGCATTGTGATATTTCTCGAAGTGTCTCGAAACACTGTGATTGGGAAATTTTTTCTTTATGTTGGCTAAGTGTTCGTTTATTCTAATTTTAAGTTGTCTGGTAGTCCGGCCCACATATTGCATTGGGCACGGACACTCAAGAACATACGTCACATGGTCTGAGTGGCAAGTGATCAGGGGTTTGATCTTATGTGTGTTCTTGGTTGCACATGATTGAAAATGCGAAATCTTTTTTTGGGTTCCTGGCTTCCTAGTCAGTCGGCATGCCTTACATCTTGTACAATAATGAAAGCCAGATCCCCCCAAGAAGGTGGTCACCTTCCTGGGGGGGTCTGGCACATTAGGAGCGATTTTGTTCCTCAATCCTGGAGCTCGTCTGTAAATTAATTTTGGTTGTTGTGTAATGTTTAGATCTTTGTCTTGTAACAAAATGGGCCAATGTTTTTTGAAAATTGCTTCGATTTGCCTATACTGCCTGTTATACCCTGTAATAAAGGCCAAAGAGCCCTTATATTCAGGTTTGGCTCTATTTATTAACAGGGTGTTCCTATCCATTTGTGACACCTGAGATACAGCTTTACTAAGGGTATTATGATTATAGCCCTTTTCCATAAAACGAGCTGTTAGTATTTGTGTTTGCTCTTGGAAGTCGCTGGAAGATACACAGTTGCGTTTCAAACGCATGTATTGCCCTTTTGGTATAGCTCCCAACCACCGTGGGTGGTGGCAGCTATTTATGGGGACATAACCATTCCGGTCAGTGCTTTTGAAGAACGTCTTGGTGATAAAGAATTCTTCTCTGATAGTGATAGTTAAATCTAGGTAGTTGACTTCTTTACCCATATGTTCCATGGTGAACCTTAAGCCATAGGCATTATTGTTCATTCCTACTAGATACCTCGTAAACTCATCTACATTCCCCTTCCAAAAGAGGATGATATCGTCTATGTACCTTTTGTAGAACATGAGCGACTCGTTTCGTTGGTTAAAAATAGTCTCAGATTCCCACTTGTTGAGGACGATATTTGCCACGCTTGGGGCATAACGTGCCCCCATAGCTACGCCCCCTACTTGATTAAAAAAATCATTGTTCGCCCAAAAGTAATTGTTACCCATTGTTACACTTAGACCTTTAACCAGATATCTAATTTGTGCCTTCTTCAGCTTGGATTGCCTTATTAGAGCCCATTCTACTGCCACCAGTGCGTCGGCGTGTCTGATGTTAGTATATAGGGATTCTATGTCCACAGTGACCATGACGGTATTAGGTGTGGCTTTTAATTGTTGTAATAAGACTAGTAATTCTCGGCTGTCTTTTAAATAAGAGGGACTCAGTGACACAAGAGGTTTGAGGAAACAATCCAAATACTCCCCCAGCCGGGAGAATAAAGAATTGATTCCACTAATAATTGGCCGCCCCGGTGGGTGGTCTTTGTTTTTGTGTATCTTCGGTAATAGATATAGTACCGGAGTTTTTGGGGCCTGCGGAACCAAATAACCCGCCTCTTTCTTATTCAGGAACTGTTTAGACATTCCTTCTTTTACCCACTCATTTAGTAAAGTCTTTAACTTGGGCGTTGGATCCCCCCTCAGTTTTTGATAAGTGGTGGGGTCTTGTAACTGCCTGTTCATTTCCTGATAGTAGTATTCGCGTGTCATAATGACCAAACCCCCCCCTTTATCTGCTGCCCTGACAACAATTTCCTTGTTATCCTCAATGGATTTTATGCCTTCCCATATTTTTGCTGTATCGGCGTATTTTTTAATTCTAGATTTTTTATATCATTCTGAACCATGCTTTTAAACACTTCTATATGATGGTGTTTTCCTTTTTGGGGGTTGAAGGTAGAATTGTTTCTTAGATTGGTATGTATAAATGGATGTGTCACTTGGGGGGTATCTTGTACTGTGGTCTGATTGGCAAAATATTTTTTTATATTCAGTTTCCTGACATATTTTTCGATGTCGATAAATAATTCAAATTTGTCTGCATTTTTGCTAGGTGCATATTTTAATCCCTGATTGAGAACTTCTAACTCAACGTCAGAAAATTGGACCTCTGTCAGGTTGAACAAACCTTGATTCAGTTGTCCCTTTTTCTTTTTCTTTCGACCTCTCCCTCTTTTTCCTCTCGGTTTATGGTATCTTGCGGTCCCCGGGTGGGGATTTGTGGGATACGGTAAGGTTCCTTCCATCCCCTCCATTCCCCCTGGTATTGATTGGCATATTGATTTTGGTATGGGCCTGGTCTCCCTCTAAAGTTACCCCTAAAAGTTCCTCTAGGGGGCCTAGGGGGGTAGTGATTGCGTTCTGGCCCATAGTGATTGTATTCACTGGATCTATTATCCATCTGTCCATATCCACCGTAGGTTGGCAATGGATATGGTGGTGGATAATATTGGCCATTGGATGGGCCTTGATTGGATCCTCTCTGATTACCTAGTGGTTTCCCACTGGTGGATCTATTGCCAGTTTTGGGGGTGCTAGGTCCTCTGGTTGTTTTAACTGATTGTACCGGAACCTGATTTTTGGTCTCCGAGGTGTCCACCTCTGACTCTGCTAATAAAGTTTCTTGCCATTTGTATACTCTATTTTGCTCAAAGTCCTTGATGTCCCTTTGATATTTTTTTATTTTTTTGGCCTTTATTACAGGGTATAACAGGCAGTATAGGCAAATCGAAGCAATTTTCAAAAAACATTGGCCCATTTTGTTACAAGACAAAGATCTAAACATTACACAACAACCAAAATTCATTTACAGACGAGCTCCAGGATTGAGGAACAAAATCGCTCCTAATGTGCCAGACCCCCCCAGGAAGGTGACCACCTTCTTGGGGGGATCTGGCTTTCATTATTGTACAAGATGTAAGGCATGCCGACTGACTAGGAAGCCAGGAACCCAAAAAAAGATTTCGCATTTTCAATCATGTGCAACCAAGAACACACATAAGATCAAACCCCTGATCACTTGCCACTCAGACCATGTGACGTATGTTCTTGAGTGTCCGTGCCCAATGCAATATGTGGGCCGGACTACCAGACAACTTAAAATTAGAATAAACGAACACTTAGCCAACATAAAGAAAAAATTTCCCAATCACAGTGTTTCGAGACACTTCGAGAAATATCACAATGCTGACCCCACCCAGTGTCGTTTCTATGGGATCGATAAGGTCTCAAGACACTGGAGGGGGACAGACATGAGAAAAGAGGTTTCCCAAAACGAGACAAAGTGGCTATATACACTCAACACAATGCAACCGTTGGGTATGAACATAGAATTAGATCTGAACTGTTTTCTGACAAATGAATAGAATCTGAACATGAACCACACGAGGGGGGAGGGGAGGTAGAGTTTGTTACAAAAGAAAAATAAAAAAAAATAAAAAAAATTTTCATTTCCTTACATATTAAAATCTTTTTCATGATCAACCAGTAGAGGTCACTCTAAAGTGATCCCCATAGAGATAAATGATTTGTTAAGATACACCAAAAGACTATAATGCCAATGCTAATAAATGCAAAGTGAATTAGCATTAAACTAAATAAAAATCATCCTCTGGCATAAATTTCCAAAATATAACTAGCCAACAGATTAGTTAGAACTAAAGTATGAGCGCCATCTAGTGGAACACTCAGAATATGGCCGGCTTTATTTTAGTTGTTTTAGTTTTTTTCGACAACGATAGAAAAGGTGACATATAAATAAATAAATAAGTGAACAAAGACCTTTAAGATTAATTAATTAAGATGGCATAAAAATAAATAAAAAATTCAATATAATAAAAATAAGGAATATAAAGTTTCTCTCTTGCACTTTTTTTCCTAACATCAAGAACACTGCATAAAGTGCAACCACCAAATACTTTATTAATTAAATCATGATCCAGTCAAAAATTAGTGGTAGGATTGATAAATAAAAAGCTTAATATATGTTTTTAAGGTTGCTTTAAGGCATGTTTTAACTACGTATGATTATAAAATGTATATCATGAGCGGCAGGTCCGCAATGAGGAGTCCAGTTGGCACTGAGGCTGCGCAGTTCACAAGGTCTCCCATTGGCTGTTCTACCAATGGGAGACACTATATTACCAGGCATTTCCCAGTGATCAGGTACGCCCCCCTGAAGACGGAATCACGAAACGTACGTCGGAGGCGGTACCTGATCACTACACTGAACGCAAGCTTCCCAGGATATCCGGCTTTGTTGGTTGACGGCGCGAGGAGGTGACACGCACGCTGATCGGCCCAGGAATCCTGCAGAGGGAGAGCTATTTTTTCTAAAACCTTACCACTGTTTTATCAAGGCGAGCAGCCCCAGTGCCGGGCGGGCACCGGAGAATGTGAGTGGCCATTTGGCTTTCTTTGTTATATTGTTTTTAAAAATAAAAAGCAAAATTACACTATGAAGTGTTTTTTTAACTCCACATATACACCCATCCATGACCTGATCTGAGCAAATCTGAGAGGAGGAGGAGGAGGTGTCTCTAAGTTTTTTCCTTTGGTGCATCCAAACGGGCTATGTCCTGTAACAAGCGCATGCGATTGTTTTTTAGTTAAAACAATCAACATCTTCCGGTAAGCGGCCAGCTTTACTATTGCTATCACTTGGGTGAAAGAAGAGTTTTTCTATGCGGTGAAGGGATTCACAGTCACTAAGAAAAAGTGCAATTCAACAATCAACTGATGTCAATTATTTTATGAACTTTTTGATTTAAAATATTTTGGTTTTATGGTGATTTTTTGTATTCTCTAGAGACACTATTTTTTATCACTACTTATATTCATGTCCAGGTTATTGGTGTGTCCTGGACCTGGATTCTATTAAGGAGGAGTTGTTTATCTTTTGGTGTGCTTCATATTTACCACAGTTGTGGTACACTGTTTATGATTATCATTTATATATATTTTGAGCGATCATTTTTATCTGTGGGAGCACTCAAATACTGTTTCATTTTATGTTTATTGTGTAAACACATACAATTAGCACTTGGTCACGACCAAGAGGTCATTATTGGTGCCAGTATTCCATATTGGACATGTTGAGTGTCACAATAATTGGTTGATTATCTGACACTATTATAGGAATTGTTTTTCCTCTATTTTTCATCACCATATGAAGTTTTTGTTATAATATCCACTATCAAATATATGATTTATTAGGAGATTTATAATAATCTTGAATATGAGCTTCTTACCAGGGATTGTTACACCACAATAGAGGCACTTACACCTCATTTGAGAGTTATTTTCTACATTTTATATTATTTACAAATAACTCTAGTTTGCTATAGATTTGTAGCGCCCCAAATACCAAACCTCACCATTCATCAAATCTACGGATTTTAAAGGGAGCAGCTTTTGTAGTCAATTAACCTTTAATTGATTAAGGATGATAAACTAGTGCTTCCTTAGCGCTTTATCATCACTGTTTTATTAAAACATCTCATATATATATTTTTTGACTGTATAGTTTTCTCTTCTCCAAGCGCGGGGTTGAGATAACCCATTTATTGGGCCTTTTTTTTTTCACTTTGTTTTGTACAATAAGATTATCAAGACCGCTAGATCTCATGAACACTTGTAATAAAAAGAGGCATGCAGTACGTATAACAGAGAAAAATAAAGGCTTCTATGACATATGTAGTTCAAGTTTATATATATATATATATATATATATATATATATATATATATAAATAAAGCAGTTTGAGAGGCAGTATCATTGACCAAGACCCGCTCCCTGAAATTGCATGAAGCAGGGATACTTCTACTGTGGATCTCACTGAACCCATGTGGTAAAGAGCTATTTACCGTGTAGGACACATCCTAAAATGGGTTCAAGATATCTAGCTAGAGTAATGGGAAAGTTGGCAAAAGAAAGGAATTACTTGTCTCGCAAAGTACAACTGGACGCTTACTGCAGGAGTAATAATTGAACTTGGGATAAGGAAGGGGAAAGAGCAGAAGGATAAAAGTAGAAAGGGAGAGAAGCATAGCCAAGGATGAGACCGTGCCAGGTTGGGGAGGCAGAGAACTCAGAATACTTAGGAAAAGAATGGGGAGTAAGGTTGTAAGTAGTAGAGGGAACAGGAAAAAGAGGACAACGGTGATTTTTGCTCTAACTTTTTTCTCAGGATGTAAAAGCAGGGAAGTACTTGTTTTGCTTTTATCAGTGCCCAACAAATCTACCCAGTGAAACCATGTGGTGCAGTTAGTCCCTTTTAAGGGAGCTAGTTAAGTCTTCCATTTGTTGAATGTCATCAACTCAGCACAGCCATTGTTGGATACGAGGGGGATTTTCATAAAATCAGTTCTCAAGAGTGGGTTGCATTAACCAGGTGGATTATGATTAATCTTTTATACATCTTGAAGAGGTCATTGAGGTAAAGAAGAAAGAATCTGGGCACCTTCGAGATGACATGATCTGTGAATTAAAGCATTGATCTGGGTCTAAAATGTCTGTAAGCACAAGACCAGAATGAGTAATATATCTGCCTGTCTGAGACAAATTGCACCTGTAACATGAGTCGGATATATGGAATGTAGAATTTTTGGGGTGCGATACCACCCAGTGATTATTTTATAACTTGATTTCTTGTATTTGCTGTATATGAATGAGCAAAACGTCAAGTCAAAATTTTGGACCTAGTCCAAGCTAGACCTAGGTGGGAAGTCTGTGTGGAGGTCTGTTTCCTATTGATTTAGGCCAGTGTTTCTCAACTCCAGTCCTCAAGGCACCCCAACATGTCATGTTTTCAGGATTTCCCTCAGATAAAACGGCTGTGGTAATTACTAAGGCAGTGAAACTGATCAAATCATCTGTGCAAAATTATGGAAAGCCTGAAAACATGATCCCGCCACTCGTCTGGTCTGAGAAACCCATGTGTTTAATACATGCCAGATTAGATTGGATATGGATTGGATTTATATGGGTCTAGGTACGCACATGCTAAGTTGGATCTCTGCGGTGCATTCCACTGCATAGGCGGCCATATGAATTAATGAAACCAACTTTTTCGGTCTCCAACAGCACACAGCAGGGGTGCTCTCTATCACTCGTAGAATGGGTTAACACTCGTGCGAATTGGATGCTTGTTTCCCCGCATTCAACTCGCACAGCAGGAGATTGTGACTTATCATCACTGTGAAGCCCCTAGGGAGGGACCTATATGCTGTCATGCTTTAACGTCAGGAAAGGAAAATTACCGTTGGTTAAGTATACAAATTTAAAATTTTCCTGACACCATCATGACAGCATATACGTGTGGGATGTAGCAAGCACCAAAAGAAACAAGGGTGGGTAATGCTGAAGTATTTAAATTGAGGATTAGGTCTATCCAACACTGAACGACCAAAGTGTATTGTAGCAAAGGCCGCTGGGTCCACTTTAAAATGGGCCCAGATTGTGTTGAATGTAGATCAGGTCGCAGGTTCCATCTTAATTCTGGAGATACTCCTTTTATAGTTCTGTCCATGGATGCACAATCTGTCTGGTAAAGCAAACTCTGCACTCAACTGATGGATTTGTCCTATCCATCTAAGCCCTTTGAACTACCTTGACCAGCAACAGTGCAACTGTCTTGATGGACAGTGAACGTTACCCTCTGATGCCGCTAGGCCTAAAAAGCCCATTGAAAAAGTGCCACTTCCATGTATTTCTTCAACATCTAGTCTAGGTGCAATGCTTGTGATAATTTAGACAAGGGCTCGACAAACCCAAGTCGCATTTGCGACTAGAATTGGGGTCCTGGTGCCCGGGGTGACACAGCTGCGGTATCCTGTCTCCATGTGGACCCCGCCCCCGCCGCGCGATCGCATCGTGCTGGCCAGTAATTTAGGGCATGGCTTTGCGGCCTTCTGAAGTCCTGTAATATGGCGCCATTTTGTGGTGGCCGTTGATATTGCAACACCTCTAACAATGCTAATGCAATGTTACTGGAGTTTCAAAGCCCTGCCTGTTTTCACTGCCCGCCCATCTCCTTCACAAAGTGGAGAAGAGAAGGAAGCGATTGCGGGCGTCATCTGGCGCCTTTTGCCTAACGGTGAGTGTGGTGGTGGCTAGTTTAAATTTAATATAGCCTTTTTTTTTATAATAGCTTTTGATTTTTATTTCTTTTTTAGAAGTAAAAACAGTTTATTTTAATTAAGAAAAAAAAAAATGTATTTCTAATCTCCCTGCTTGGTCCCTTTCACACGGGCTGTCTGATCAGGTTTGCCTGTCAGTTTTTCAGGCGGACCTGATCGGACCCTTAGCGGGGATATGGCGGAAATGAAAGCAGTAACATTCTTTAGTTAACCACTTCGCGCCCGCGCTATAGATGAAAGACGTCTACAGCGTGGACGCCAATTGTTTACTTCCCCTCTGCGCACCGCCGCAAGTGTGCATTGGGAAAGTTCTGTGTTGGCCGTGTCCCTTGGACACAGCCAATCACAGATCGTGCTAAATGGCCAATCACAGCGGCCATTTAGCACTCGATCGGCTTTTCCAACGAGAGGTGATCTCCTATGTAAACATATGAGATCATCTCTCATCGCCGGCTCTCCCTCCTCGCACAGAGACAATGTGTGAGGAGGAAGCGCTTCTGTGCTGCAGCTGCAGCATCAGTGAAACGTGAGTGAACACTAACACAGTGAAACACACACAACACACATGCCCACCTGTCCCCAGTGCCACATGTCAGTCGTTAAAAAACAAAAAAAAAAAAAAAACTGTCTCCTAACTTTTTTAGCTGGCTCCTAGATTCCAAGCAAATTTGTCAACCCCCGATTTAGACATTCCAGGTTGGACATGCTGGAGGATGATGTCCTAACCCAGATGCAACGATGCAGACCTTTTGTATAGTGCTGAAGGAGAGACTAGAGCTAGTCTGCCTGATAATGGTAGCAACGAAATAGTTTATAGCTTGACGCTTTGGTATCTGAGATCCTTCTTCTAGGCCTATTAGGCATAGGAAATACTGCTTCAGTGTTACCTATGAGACCACCAAGTTTGTTTGATCTACATATTGACCAATCTGCAGACCCAGCTGGATGTCAGTAGTTCCACTGCTTTCACCTCTGGGAAGTCATTGAGTTTACTGTCAGGTTGATCTCCTGATTTGTTGCCTTATTTGTTGTAAATCCCTTGAACAGCTTATTGGTTTGGAGGCCATTCCTTGACCTCCAACGGCCTTGTACCATAACAGCATCAGCAAGGAAGTTCTAGGACACCAGAACCCAAAGGGTTGGCAAATCTGAATGCGAGATAACTTACAGAAGTGGACTAGTCTTGCATTGCTTCTTGACAGCGAAGATAGGACCTTACAATCTTGATGATTCTTTGGAGCATAGCTGAGGCTCTTTGTTGCTTTTGTAGAGCAACTTTAGCCTGAGAAGACTGGAACTTCTGATGTTGGACATTTTACTCCTCTGTTGGTATGAGTACCCAATAAACTAAACAGATTATTAGTATATCAGCTAGCTGATAAAGCTGAAAAGACTAGCTGGTTTAGCCACCACCAAGGGTCCTTGTCTCCTACGTGGAGTCACTGTTCCTGGTACAGGAAGCAAGCTTTCCATTACTACAGACACTTTTTAATAAAGTTCTCAACCTTTCATTGGACCACATGGATTACTACAGACTTCTGTACCATTGCGACCCTGGGATGCAACAGATGGAAAAGAGCTATGACTTGTTCAAGTGAGATACTCATACGGTCGCTTCCTTTGGGGTAACTCTACTGTATTTTTCTGAGTTATCAGAACTGCTTCCAGGAGTGTCATTACTGTAATCAGATTAGTTGGCCTTCTCCCGATGACTCATCCCAGTTTGTTCCAGGCTTAATTAGAATTTTGACTGTACCCGGAGGACGTTGATCCAGCAGGCTGTTGCCCAAACAAGGAAAAGGAATACCTGTAGCTCTTGCTTCATGCAAGGCAGCCACTGTGCTTTATGTAATACACTGGAACATGCCCAGAGTATGTGGAAAGGCTGAAGTCTGTCAGATGAACTCATAGTGAAACACACATCTGGTACATCTAAGATGACCTACAATCTTGCCTAATGGCTTGAGCAATTGATTGCAATTAATTCCATATTTCGTTTTTGGATCTTCATCCTTTCTGCCTCATGTCCCAGTCTGCTTTTTGACTAAGAACCAAGGATAGCATAATCCTTGACATCTTCTTTGGACAGGTGGTTTATCGTTGAACAAGATGTGGTAACACTTGTTTCAAGCGTTTATTGCTCTAAGGAATTATAGAGGGATTAAAATGAGTTGGAAAAGAGGAATGGAAACTCCAGTGGCTTTCCTTAATGCACAGGACCCACGGATCCTGAACACAATGCCCAACTTTCCATATAATTCTGTCGGCTGACACTGGGTGATTTAGGTGGAGAAATCTTTGTTGCTCCTAGAAAGGAATAGATTTGGCTTTAGGCCAATAGATAAAGAGGATCATGGCTTCTTTCAGTTTCTTCTATAGTCTTCTTCTACAGTGCTGTGCCCTACGCTAATACTCCACTAGTGTGTGGTAGCAACAGAAACATTCACAGATGCAGTTTAGACAATAGACAATAAAACGCCTATATCTGCATTTTCTGCAGACACGACATCTTCTTTGGGGTGCTCTTTGGGTAGGGGTACCACAGAGGACTTCTGGAAAGTGCCTCTCATGCAGCTGGCTTACTGCATTTGCATTGGGAAGTTCAGCCATAGCACCCTCTTGAAAACAGAAGGGCTGTGATCTGTTCCTGGAATTTTAGGAAGGTTTCATTTTGTCCTGATGCTTTGTATAGCACATAAGCATTCAGCAGAGCCAATTGAAATAAGTATACAGACACTTTTTTTGTACAAGCATCTAGCCTTACAGGCAATTAAGTATGGCGCCATCATCTGGTCTTTGTAGTGCATGAACTGCAAGATCTGCTCGTATCTAGTCTTGGTCGTGGAAGCAGAGAACACAGGCATATGGTGAATTAGGTCAGTGGACCAATATGACCGTAATGCACACTTTTTAGCAATGCCCATGAGGAGTGATAGGCCCAGAAAGGTCTTAATTTCGGAACCGTAATAGGTTTCCAGGCAAATTCTCTGCCAAGGACCAACTGGGGATTTGCGGAGATAAATTGACCAGAGTATAAATTACTTTGGTCCACAATAGATCTGTAGATATCTTTCGTGAAAAACAGTGAATAAAAGTCAAGGGAAGTAAAATCCGCTGTTTCCACCTGAATTGCAGGATGGCCAGTGAATGGGGGAAGTACGGGTGCTGCAGAAGTTGTGGGCTCCCAATCGGGATTGGCAAGCGTAGTGGGAAGGACACTATGGGCCTGTGTTTGAACTTCTGCTTGTGCTAGCCGTTGCACCAGCTTGAACTGCACTTATTGGACTCGCCACATCACCAAGTGTTGGGTTATGACCAGGATGTACTAGGCCACTGGCGCTGGTGCTTGCCAATTCACCAGAAGGTTGAACGGCACTAGTACTGGCTCTCTGCTCCATATGAGAGCCCTGCGGTTCTTACACCTCAGCAACAGAAGAACGGGGTCAGGTGCGCCTGACATTAGCAGGGACCACTACTCCATCGTCAGAGCTATCTGTCAGGGTGCTTCTGCTCTCTTCCTGTTTGTATACGAAGCCTGAATCTGACAGTGAGGCTTCCCCATGCACTCTCATCTGTCATGCTCATGTGTGTGATTATATGTCAGTATTACATTGTATATCCCCTGTATGTTGCGGTCATTTAAGTGCTTATTTAATAGTTTTTTGAAACTATTGATGCCCCCCTGCTGAAACCACCGCCTGTGGAAGGGAATTCCACATCCTTGCCTCTCTTGCAGTAAAGAACCCTCTACGCATTTTAAGGTTAAACCTCTTTTCTTCTAATTTTAGTGAGTGACCACGTGTCTTATTAAACTCCCTACCGCAAAAGTTTTATCCTTATTGTGGGGTCACCAGTATGGTATTTGTAAATGGAAATCATATCCTTTCTCAATCGCCTCTTCTCCAGAGAGAATAAGTTCAGTGTTCGCAACCTTTAATTTTGGCCTCTAAATTCATAGGTAAAGCTAGTGCGACTCGTGGGCAAAAGAGCACCTGGTTGTCAGAGACTGCTTCAATCGCTACCAAAAATAATTAACTGTCAGCGTTCGCAGGGATCAGGCTTGACTCTGCTAACGCTGCAGTTATGTGTGCTGTGTTTTGTAAGTGATAGTGATCTATTGATACTGCACTTGGGTGGGCTGGGCGGAGGGGCTAAATACAGGTGCTAGCAGGTGTATGGGCTGATCCTAACGCCGTGTTTTTGGGAACACTATACTACTGGGGACGCTAATATAGTTATGATCAGATCAAAGATATTGATCCGTTCAAACACTATACTAATAAGGGAGGTGTGTGCATGGGTGTTAGCACTGGCACTAATCTGACACTGGGATTGACGCTGACCCTGACACTAAAACCTGTACTGGGGAGCGATCAGGGGGTTAAACCTTTATTAGGTAATATATGGCGAGTACACTGACGCTATAAAAAAACTGACGGTGACAGTAACTAGCTAACTAGTGTCAGGGGTGACACTAAATACAGTGATCAGAAATTAGATCTATACACTATAGTAGTGACATTGGTGACGGGGTGAAAGGGTTAACCGGGGGTGATCAAGGGGTTAAACCTTTATTAGGTGGTACCCTAAACATACCTGGGCCTACTACTAACTGCCCTAATGCTGTTTAGTGTCACCAGTACAGTGATTAGTGAAAAATCTAATCCGGGCGATCAGGGGGTAAAAAGGGTGCCTATGTGTACTGGTGTAAGTGCAGTGCTTGGTGTACTCACAATAGATGTTCTCTCCTCTCTTGCTCTGGAACCGAAAAGGGCTCCATGAGGGAAGGTGACATCACTTCTTCTGCCTGTGTTTACATTACACAAGCAGAGGACAGTCTGCCATTTGCCAGAACCGATTACTAGGTCCAGGCCATAAATCATTGGCCTGGAGACTGATTGGTTCTGTAACAAATCCGATCGATGCAGGGACGTCAGGTGAGCGCACGCACGCCCGACGTACAATTACGGTGATTCGTCCAGGAGAGCCAACCTGCCGCAGTACAACTGTGGCGGCTGGTCCTTAACTGGTTAAAGGTCATAGCCTCAGCCTTTCCCCTAACAACAGACATCTCATTGTCTAGGGCAGTGATGGCGAACCTATGGCATTATACAGGGAGGAGGTGTAGAGCTGCTGCTGCTGCTGGGAGTTTGCATTCGACATGCAATGAACATGCAATGAGGCATTGTGAGTGAACCACATTGGTAAAGCATTGCTACAGTTGTCCTTGAGTGTTCACGTTCAGAATGATGTTTCCTGGACATATAGGACTGTGAACATCAGTCAGGAATGAGAGATTTTTCAAGTTGTCTTCTGCTACAGCAATGCAGGGCAACCAGTACGTCTTCAGCTGGAGTAGAACTACAGATCTCAACATACCTTGGCAACCAAAGAGTGCATAATGTGTGCCAGCAGGGCATGGGGGGACTGGAAGTTCTGCTGCAGCTGGAGAGTTGCTGGTTGCATGTCACCCCTGTAACAGGATTTCGATATCATCCAGCCAGTGCTTCTACTGAACAACTAGTAATTTAAAGTGCACCTGTCATGCATCCTGTTTATTTTATTTTTACTCAGTCTCCAGTGTTGCTCGTGGAACTATCAGCCTCGGCACCAGTTTTTCATCTGCTTCCACGTGGGATCCTGGTGACAGCGTTGTTTTTTTTCTGTTATATATCTTGTCTCCATCTCCCATGATTCCTGAGAAATTTTTAGTTTTTAACTGGGACTTCTATCGACATATAGATAGATCGCCTCCTAGAGCAAAGAAAATGTTGGCTCTACATTTCATGAAATTATATATTGGCATATCCAAGGATTCCTGAACTTTGTCCAGGGCTCGAGTGAAACTGGGAATAGGGGACCACATCAAAGGCATCTGCCATCTTCCTCAGCACTTTCATACACATCTTTTACGACATCTTTTTCATGTCCTTTTAAAGGCTCAACCTGGGCTTGAAGAGAGGGGCACTTCTGCAGAAACAGTATCTTAGTTTAAGCAAGATCTAGGACTAAACCCAGGTACTATAGCATGCCTGCACAGGGTCCTGTGATCCTTCCCGGCTACACTGTATCCTGCGATTCACCCCTCACTTATCTTCATATTCAAGCACTCAGGATAGATACAACGTGCAGATTAGCGGGAAAGCAGCACCAGGTAAGTTTACTGCAAGGGTCACTAAGAAAGGTAGAAGTGGTTGTTAATAAATATATATACATCACCAGCAGATGAAGTCTGCAGTTTTAAGGGGGATGCCGGCAGCTGGACACAGGGGACATGTCAGAACCATACATGTTAGCAGCCACTCCTAATCTCTGAATTCTGCACTACTTACTCATGACCTGTTTACTTTGTGTCACTTACTGATGTCATGACCTGTGAACTTTGCTTTAGAGCTCATTCAGATGGGGGCCGAGTCCCATCCTCCATGCACAGCTGCATTTTGGCTGCGTCCGCATCTACCTCAGAGCTGCATGCAGGCAGCCCATAGAAATGGATGCACACACAGAAGCCGCATGGACACCGTTGCATGTCAAAATTTAGTCAAGCTAGCCAGGAGTGAACTCAGGGCAGACATCCAACCAGATCACAACTCAGGCCAGCCAGCAAGCCAGGAGAGAACTCGGGCAATAGATCCTATTGACCTCTGTACTCTGCCCTACATCCTACTGACCCCTTTACACTGCCCTATACACTACTGACCTCTGTACACTGCCCTACATACTACTTACACTGGTCACAACTTAGAGCAGACAGCAAGGTTTGGCATTGCAGTACCACTCGTGTGTCAGACTTGTGGGGGTGGCCAATTACTCTCCAGACATGAAGAACAAGTTTCTCACTGAAGCTAACTTTTACAGTAGGCCAAATTACAATAGGCTTCTAAAAAAAAAAAAAAAAAAAAAAAAAAATGGCGCGGCACACCGGTGATCTTTGATGTCTTATATGTTGGTCAGGGTAGACCTTCATCTCTCAAAGATTGCCTACCCTTGCTCTAGGACAGTGGTTCTCAACCCTGTCCTCAAGTACCCCCAACAGGCCATGTTTCCGGTTATTCCTTTATCTTGCACAGGTGCTTTAAATCAGAGTCTATGGCTTGGTATTTTGGACAGCTATTTTAGCTAAGAGAAATTCCCAAAACATGGCCTGTTGGGGGTACTTGAGGCAGGGTTGAGAACCACTGCTCTAGGAGAATCCTCTGGGAGACCCTGGACAGGCTGAAGGGTAATGATGCAAACGGATAGTGGCGATCCTTCACAGTGAAATGCAGAAATTGCTTGCAAGGAATTTTGACTTACTGGTAAATTCCATATCATGGCTCTTGACCCTACTTGTGCTGTGGGTCACAGGAGTGCACTTAGTTCTGCACTCCCGTGACCCGTATTCGGCTGACAGTAGGCTAAAGTTCGCTGTTGGTTGATGTCACTCAGCAGTTCTGGGGGGATCCGGACTTTAAAGTGGTTTCCACAGGCTGAAGTTTTTTTTTTTACCTTTATGCATTTTATGACAGCAGTGGGAACCAGTGCACAGAGGAGGTAAGTATTATATGTTTGTTATTTAAAAAAATTAAAATAAAAAAGTTTGCCTTTAACCACTTTTCTCCTTCATTGATGTGCGCTGAGCTGCACTAATAGGCACTGATGAGCATTTATAGGCAGCAATGATATGCACTGGTAGGTGGCACTGCATAGCAGCAGTGGCTCTCTGTATGGGACCGATATCCTTCTGACAGAAGTTGGTAATTATTGGCTGACAGCTGATCACGTGCTAAGGGGCCGAGATCGGCCCCTTACACCGATCTGTGATCAGTCGAGTCTCATTGACTCGCTGATCGCAGAGTGTGCTGCGCATTCTCAGGAGGACGTACAATTAAGGCCCACGCTGTAGCTGTCTTTCGGCTGTAGCACAGGCAGGAGTTGGTTAATATCAGCAGCCACCCAGATGCTTGACTGGCAGCTGACAGTCATCGGCCCCATGCTCACGGAATACCAAGAAGTGAGCGATCAGTGAGCTTTGATTGCTTAGTTCTTGGGCTTAGAGGTGCTGGTGGACTGATGCTGCATCCACCTACGTTTTTTTGAATTTCCATACTTCTCTTTTAGTGCAAAACACATCCACCTGGAAGTCTACCATGGCATTCTGGGTCCATGACAGCCCTAGACCCTGAGATTACTCATGGGAGGAGCCATCTACAGAGCATTACTGATCCTAAACAGCTTCCATTTCCCCCTCCAGAAGAATATATTCTGACAAATCACCCCCCCCGCCTATGAAAAGCCATGGTTTGCTGAAGGATAATCAGGCCTGTATATCCCCACCCCCAGAGGAAGCAGCCAATCAGCTGAGAGGAGTGTCTTCACCAGAACACTTGTGTGGTAGCATTTCTCCAAACTCAATTTTTCTACTGTCTTTACCTCCCAAAGATTTCAAAACCCAGGGGACATGCCAAGGGGGGACTGCTACAGTTCCACATAGCACAGAGGTATTTGCCAGTCCATGCTGCAGGGCCATCAGGCTCAGGCTTCACCCATCATAATGGGCATGTCCCTCAGGGACAATCCAGGAGATTTGAAACTAAGTCTCAAAAAGAAGAGATCTTCAGAGACTCGGGAAAGTATTTATTACATTCAGACGCTAGCAGTAAAGATGGAAGCATAACCCAAATAGTCAATAATTCCTCTGTGTGCTGTTATGTGGGATTTAGAAAACAAATTATAGGCAAGTCAAAATTCCCTTTTATCCTAACCATACAGGACTTGTATTCCGTGGGACGTCTCCACGCAATAAACCGAGGGGTGGGCAATAGCACTGCAAACAAAACTGCGAGCAACCCCCCAAAAAAATACAAGATTTAGGGAATGTAAAAACACTCAGTTGACAGCTCAAGGCAACTTGCAGCCAAAGCTTGCAGCAGTTGTGGCCTGAACATCCTCCTGCTTGGGACTCTCAACTCCTCTGAAGACCTAGTCACAATCTTCCAAGGAATGGAAAGGATGCTCCTTAACACTAAGGAAGAGTTGGAGATCCACCATGTCAGGGATATTTTTGTCTAGCTGGGTAGATGCAGGATGATAGAGAGTCAATCTGATTCTTCCATGAGGTGAGGATGTTGAATTGAAGGGACCTGGAGTGAAACTGCGCAAAATGAACTGCCTTAACCACTTTAAGACCAGCCTCATTTTGGATTTTAGGTGTTTACATGTTTAAAACAGTTTTTTTTGCTAGAAAAAAAACTTAGAACCCCCAAACATTATATATTGTTTTTTTTATAACACCCTAGAGAATAAAATGGCGATCGTTGCAATACTTTTTTTCACACCGTATTTGCGCAGCGGTCTTGCAAGCGCACTTTTTTTGGAAAAAAATTCACTTTTTTGAATAAAAAAAATAAGACAACAGTAAAGTTAGTTTTTTTTATATATTGTGAAAGATAATGTTACGCCGAGTAAATTGATACCTAACATGTCACGCTTCAAAATTGCGCCCGCTCGTGGAATGGCATCAAACTTTTACCCTCAAAAATCTCCATAGGCGACGTTTAAAAAATTCTACAGGTTGCATATTTTGCGTTACAGAGGAGGTCTACGGCTATAATTATTGCTCTCGCTCTACCGATCGCAGCGATACCTCACATGTGTGGTTTTACTACCGTTTTCATATGCGGGCGCTACTCGCGTATGCGTTCGCTTCTGCGCACGAGCTCGTCGGGACGGGGCGCTTTAAAAAATTTTTTTTTTGTTTTTCTTATTTATTTTTCTTGATTTTATTTATTTTTACACTGTTTTTTAAAAAAAAATTAATTGGCTCGCTTTTATTCCTATTACAAGGAATGTAAACATTCCTTGTAATAGAAAAAAGCATGACAGGTCCTCTTAAATATGAGATCTGGGGTCAAAAAGTCCTCAGATCTCATATTTGGACTTCAATGAAAAAAAAAAAAAAAAAAATATGTAATTTAAAAAAAATGACATTTGAAAATTCCTCTTTAAGAGGTATGGGCGGAAGTGACGTTTTTGACGTCGCTTCCGCCCTCCTATGGTATAGAGATGAGTGGCGGCCATCTTAGCGTCACTCATCTCTAGACACAGGAGGGGAACGGACCCGATCGCTGCCGACGGTTCCGGTAAGAGGCGGAAGGCGCGGGAGAGAGGCGGGGGGGGGCACCTCTCCCGCCGCCGATAACGGTGATCTCGCGGCGAATCCGCCGCGATGACCACCATTATCGGACAGCCGACCGGCGCCTGAAGAGATGGATACCTCGGTTGTGGCAGCAGCTGCTGCCGTTACCGAGATATCCCTCTTCAAAAAAGGGACGTACATCGTCATGCGCCGGTCGGAAAGTGGTTAAAGGAGGCTACTATTAGGACCAGAACACTCATGCAGAAACAAACTTTTTAGATCTGAGGGTCTGTGTGTGGAAGTAGGAAGGAAGTAGGAAGGAAGTAGGAAGGAAAATGATGGCTTGGGCCATGTCCAAGATTAGACCTAGTTACTCCAGATAGTGTAAGGGCTGGAGGACAGAAAGTTGATTAACCAGCCGAAGGTTTGAAGGAATCCAATCACACTTTAGACATTGGCAGACAAGTTTTTGGCTGAGAAATGGTTCAGCAGGTGGTCAGCTAAGCACCCAGTGACAAGAATGCCCTTTAGCCACAGAAACACAAGCAGCAGGGTAGGCATTATTGTGAATACTCAGGGTGCAGAAGAGAACCCGAATGGTAGTGATACAAATTTAATTTTGGTACCCAAAAATGTGCACTGTTCTAAAGTCCGTAATTGAATGCCTCCATTGGGTTGGGGATTGTGAATAAGTTTGAATAAAAACTTTAGAACTTTTCTGCTGGAGGAGCTAGAACAACCACTCCTTGTGATTGAAGTCAACGCATGGCCAACAATGAATCTGCTTGTTTTTGAGCCAATGCTGACAGATGTGAGGAGTGGGCAGAGATAGAAGTTCTATTTTGTACCCCTTTGAAATTACAGATTAAACCCTGAGGTCCAGGATGGCTCAGATCCAGACTGGCGCAAATGCCAAAAGTTGTCCCCCCCCAAGGAGTGAGGGGCCCCTTCATTGGGAGGGCAGCCTTTGTGAACTTGGTGGTCCAAGGCTTATGACAAAGTGTGAAAACATCTCTTTGGCTAGAGTACAGGTAGTAGCCATGTGAGTAGGAGCATTAGGCTTCTGCTTGTGGGGTCAGAGGTGCACGATTCTGGACAAAATGATCACAATTTTTTTTGCTTAGAATAAAGATTCTTGGCGTAACATCATCTTTCACATTATACCAAAAAAATTGGCTAACTTTACAGTTTAGTTTTTTTTTTTTTAATTCATTGAAGTGTATTTTTTCCCCAAAAATTTTAAAAGACCACTGCGGAAACGCAGTGCGACATAAAATATTGCAACTACTTTTTATCTCTCAATGTTTATCAATGTTGTGATAAACTTTGCCTGCTCCTTTTTTTTTTTTGGACAGCTCTGAGTAGAGAACGGCTCTGCACTTGTTACAGGAATCGTGGAAACTCTGGATTAAGGTCGTGGGGGGGGGGCGGGTCTTGAATCGAGATCGCAATTTAACAATTAATTGTGCAGCTCTATGTGGGGTAAAAGTACCTTTCATCCCCAGTGACTTCCTTGATTAATTAATCAAAGGATTTCTCCAATAAGCATTTACCGTCAAAAGGCATCTCTTACAGGCAGGGGTGGTAGACCAAACTTTTATCCACAAAATATTGCACATATGCACTTTCTAGAGCGTCAACACATTACAATAAATCCGAGGGTGTGAAAGAAAGCTTTATGTTCTCTATTTATTGTCTTGTCCTTTCAAATTTAGGCTAATCCTCATGTAGTGCACTTTTTTTTTTGCGCATGGATGGAGCAAAAAAAAAAAATCTTATTTTGATTTTGCCAGCCTCCCTGTGCCCATAGGGGCTTGTTTTGACGTTGGGGACTCAGGTGCTGGTAAGAAAAGACTGGTTCGAATTCAGCTGAACTTGTATGATTTCATTCTGGTTGCCAGTGTAAACCTAGGCGAAAAGAGCTTTCCTGGAGTATTTCAGCCCCTGGTAGTGCAACTGAAGAAAGCAATCACCTATGAGTTGCAAGGCACCATCAAAAGATCTCTGGGATAAAGTTGTGGATGGGCACAAGTCAGGAGAAAAAAAAATTCAAAGGCTTTATCAATGCCTAGAAGCACAGTGAAGTCTATGAGTAAGAATTGGAAGGTATTTGGTACAACACAAACCCTCCCTGGATCAGGATGTCAATCCAAACTGGATGAAAGAGCCAGGAGGAAAATGGTCAGAGAGGCTACCAAGAGGCCTAAAGCAACTCTGAAGCAGTTACAGGAATTTATGACAGAGTGGTCATTGTGTGCATGTGATAACAATATCAAAAATTCTCCACAAATGAGGCTTGTATGGGAAGGTTGCAAGAAAAAAAAAAAAAAAAAGACACTCAAGAATGGCCACATGCAGTCATGACTGAACTTTGCCAAAACACACCTTGAGGATTCTGAGGCCACATGGAAAAATGTATTATGGACAGATGCGACAAAAATTTTATTATTTGGCCTCAACACCAAAAGATATGTCTGGCAGAAATCTATTAAAGCTCACCATCCAAATTACTCCAAATGACTACAGTAAAGCATGGAGGTGGTATTATCCTGTTATGGGGGTGTTTCTCTGCAGCAGGGACTGGAGCACTTGTCAGGATAGAAGGCAAAATGTATGGGGCAAAATATCATCAAATTCTTAAGGAAAATTTGCTGCCCTCTGCCCGAAAGTTGTCAATGGGAAGAAGGATTACCTTCCAACATGACAATGACCCAAAGCACACAGCAAAAATTACCACACTGTGGTTGAAGGAGAAAAAAGGTGAATGTCCTTGCATGGCCTAGTCAGAGCCCAGACTTAAACCCCATTGAAAATCTGTGGAAGGACTTGAAGACTGCAGTCCACAAACTGTCACCATCAAATTTAACTTTGATATTATAAATGTTCAGGTTTTCTGATTGTCTGGCTCAGATTAGACTTTCTAAGCTAGACAAGCAGCTGCTTCCTGTCCTTCACTGACAACAGTTTGCCAGCTGAGCTGAATTTGGTAGCTCTCAGGCAATTCCTGAAAAGGTTGTTGGTCACTGTGTGAGAAATCCATTCTAGCTTTCAGTAAACCCACCCTGTCCTGCCCAGCACTGCCCCCATCCGTCCCAGCCTTCTGCAGACTGTACAACAGCTCCTCTCTTCCAAGCCTTGTTTTGGCTAAGGCCCCATTGACACCATGGTGTTCTGGATCGCAGGCGGAATCACTGCGATTCTGCCTGGGATTTCAAATCGATGTGGGACACACTTGCGTTGCAATGGTACCCAAATCACAGCACGATTTTGCAGCGATTATTGCCCATAAAAATCACACAAACAAAATGGCGGAAGTCTTTGCAGACGAAACGCGTCGGGTGGATACGCTAGATACACTACTACTGCGTTATATCTTTTCATCTTGTTTTTATGAATTTTTAATTTGATGGTAAGATTTTTTATGGAAAATTATTGGGGAAGTTGTTACACCCCTCAAAAATAAATTTAATCCTTTGCTGGATTTTTTTACGCTATGAGGAGGCCCTCTATCTCTCTTTTTTTAGCTCCACTCTCCCGATCCATTGAGAATTTCTGATAAAAGCTGATAATTGTACGGTGTTCCTGTGGTTTGATCATCTTGGAGTTCGTGGTTCCATTTTCCATTCGAAGTTCGGTGAGTACAGACTGCTGTGCCGGCACAGTCTGGTTCCTGGTCCATCACTTCATAACATTACCATCCGGTTTATCTGAGCTTGTTTGACCCCTCACCAACGGTCAGTGGGTCCACCTCGTGCGGTAAGCGTACCTGATCTTTATCTACTTTATTTGGTTCAAGAAGTTGTCCAGTCTAACAAGGATATAGTATTCTTGAACACTACACATGGATAACCATACCTGCTTACATATATGAACTTTGTTATATGGACTGCTATGTTTACAGTCATTAAGTATATTCGCAGTACTTCCCAGTTCTTTAATATTCCTTTTTGATTGATTATATATATTTTATTTTGCGGTATTTAATACCAGGATCTATACATCCATTCTTGTACCCTTAGCTTCATTCATATACTGTTCACATCAGTTATGCTGTTTAAGATATGAGTTTTTGATAACACATGTATTAATGCACGATTTACACTGATTTGTATAAATCTCTTGATGCATTATAGCAACCAGGGGTTGACAATTTTCACTAATTACTTGAGTGATTTTGGGTTTACACACCTGTCGCCTGTCACCCAAAAGAAGTTCCAGGACTTTTTTTGGGCGACAGGCATCCTGCAATTCAACAGGCAACAATCGGTAACATTGAAAGTAACGGGGATCGCAAGCACATCCCACGGCGATTCAGAATTGCAGGCAGAACTGCGGCGATTCCCCCCCCACAATCCGGAACTCCATGGTGTGAACGAAGCCTTAGAGCTGAGAGAGCAGTCATTGTAAGGCTGTAATGCTCACGGCAGTGTATTCACCAACACATGACACACACACTGCAATGTACACACCACCACATGACACACTGCAATGTATACAACACATGACACACACTGCAATGTATACATCAAGGAAAAACTGTGCTAGACAATAATTACACTAAGACCTCTGAGCAGCAACACCACATTTTTTCTTTTCTTGTATTTATTGTTATTTGTGTGCATCACATGTGGTGTTGCTGCTCAGAGGTCTTAGTGTAATTATTGTCCAGCACAGTTTTTCCCTGCTTTGTGTTCTTAATACATTATTATTGCTGCAGGACCTTTAATTTTTCTTTAAAAAAAAAAGCGCAACTTTTCTTGTATACACCAACACACACACACACACACTGCAATGTATACACCAACACATGACACGCACACTGGAAGGAAGGAGGCACCCCGTGGATTATACTGCAGCCTTTGTGTTGCACACTACAAAGGCAGAATCATATGGAGTTCTCTGCATGTCATGTGTTGCACTCACACTACACTGTTGGATCACGTGGAGTTCTTTTCTTGTCATGCGTAGCACTCACACTACAATATGGTGGTAATGTATAGTGGTCACTGTAGACTGTGAGCTGAGACCCCAGTGCACTTCCAACTATACTGACAGTTCCCCCTGCCTCCAGCTCCCTTCTCCTGTGGTAGTTTTGTACACAGCTATACTGTATATGTGCACTGGACCTCCCAGCCCTCCTGTGTGAATGGTTCATTTTTTTCAATTTCATTTTCTTGTGAATGAAGATGCACAAAGCATCCACATTAATGAGAAGCATTGAGCAGGAACCTATGATCAGCTCCTCCCATCCTGTATATGCCCACTGGCCACACACACCGGAACAGTGTCTCTCACTGGAAGTGATGTCACTAGCCTTCAGTAACCACACCCACTAGCTGCTCTTAAGACACATGGCCTCAAGAGGGATTGAGACCATGTGACAGGCACTGGATACTGCAAAAAAAAAAAAAAAAGGTAGAAAAACTTATTTTTTTTTTTCATTTTGAGACATAAAGGCTGAACTTGGCTTACATGAATTATTGCAGGGCAGAATATAAAGTATTAGGCTTCCCTTCCACTTTAATAGATGTGTCAGAAGAAAAAAAAAAAACAATCTCCAAAGTATAAGAGGTCTATCACCTAAGGACACTATCAGAAAATGGAATCTCATTGAGTGGGCAGAGTTATATGAGCAAGTAGTAGGGGTTTCCGTAAGTTTTTTTTTTTTTTTTTGCCAAGGTCCAGTCATCTGAATGCAGCCTGCATAGACCCCTGGTGTATGAATAAAAGTCCTGTACTGTACAATTAAGATAATCTAATTTCCAGCACCACAGAAAATCTCAAGTAGGATATAGCAAGAATTGAAATTTGTGCCTAACACAAAAAAAACATAAGTATTATCACTGATTACTATGGGAAACATTGGCAATTTCCAAGCACTTTTATACAGGAAGACTGTTGTAAAAGAAAACTTTCCTAAAACAGAAATCGAAACAGATTTTGCAAACTTACTGCAGATGAACTTTCTCTAGAAGCAATGTACAATAATTGCCACTTAACCGTCATCTTTTAAATCAGAAGTCAAGGACAGCATGAAAAATCCATGTATGGAAAATTGTAGGAATGTGTGTATAAAATGTGAACTTTACCGCGATTGACAAATTTTCTCTCAGGTTCAAGAAAATCCTGTATTGAAAAATCTGTTCTCCTCTGTTCTCGGCCGCTGGGTATTTGGGGATTCAATCCTTGCATGAATATCAGCCTTGTATTGATATTGTGTGATATGTTGGCTAACACTCTCGCCACTTAAACATTTTTCGTGGTATGCATCAGGGCTGTCTCCTTTTACCAATCTTTTTCATTCTTACCCGTGAGCCACTGGCCATTGCCATCAGGGAAAACTCCAATATCACCGCTGTAGTGAATGCAGACCTTTATAACAAACTCGATTTGTTTGCAGACAATGCCCTTTTAATTCTCACCAATCCCAAATTACTCTCCCAAATATTCAGCACACGCTTTTCAATTTGTGGAAATTTCTGGCCTACAAGTAAGTTGTAGTTGGTTCGGGCGGGAGGCGTTCATTTCCTGTTTCCGACCTAAGGGGCGGGGGTTCTTTTGCCTGTTTCAAGTCTATAAATTGTAGATGGCAATGTGGGGGGGTTAGAGATATGCCCCTGTGGAAGACTTCTAGTCGAAACGTGTCGGGCCTGCTGTCTCACACCCCTCATATTGCCGCATTATTTTATATTTTCTCGAGATTTTATCCATTTTTTAAATTTGTCACATGAATATGTGAATAAATCTATGACCGTCTGACCTGCACCATCGGAGTTGTCTCCATTTTTTATCCTATTTCTTCGGTCTTTGGGATCATCCTTGTGACCATCGGAGGACCGTATGCTGAACATACCTTACTGTTGCTGACTGATCCAGCGTCCTGTCTCGGAAGCCGCCTGAGTTCCAGCTTGTGGTGGTCTCCCCTAGATGCAAGACTCTCCATCCCTAAGCCTGTTTGATGTGGATGCCGTACGGTTCCCACATCCAACGTTTCCGGTAAGAGTACATACGCCTCATAGTGACATCAGTCAAGCCTGCCTTCTTTCCAGCTCTTCCCATTGAGTTTATCAGAGGGACTCACCAGTTGATGTTATCACTCTTATGAACTTTATATATATTAATTTGAACTTTACATATATTATTTTTGATTCTCATTTGGGTCACTTCCAAGAATCACTATTCACATTTTCGTTTTTTATTACTGTTCTTTTGGTTTTGAGTGTTGTGACATACACTCACCTTCGTATATGTATTAGCGCTACAATTTTTGGATTTACATGTTTCTTGGACTTTGTTTAGTTTGATTAGCGCGGTGTTTCCCCAAATCTATACAAGTAAACCCTGCCAAAACCAAAACCCTCCTGAGACAGTTGCCCATATTCAATCTAACTTTCCTTACCAATGGACTTCCTTGGCTTTGGACTATTTGGGGGGGGGAAACTTACCCCTCCTTACAACACTGTTTTCAACCAATTATTATCCTTTACTATGCAATCTTACTTCACTCATGTCCAAATTGAATTTTTTGATGCTCTCTTGGATCAGCCAGATCAATTCAGTAAAAACGACCGGTTTCCCTAAAGCACACAATTCTTTTCGGACCCTGCCACTCCATTTAACTATTTTTTTTATTTACATCTCATCCAGAATCAGATCTTGCAGACAGCCCATAGGCTTAAAGTTGCAATGGGGGAGTTCCTAATGTTGAATGTTACTGTAATCTGCACAAATAAATCACAACTCTCGCTTCTACATGCTGCCACTGATATCCCCTTATAGGTATTTTTAAAGTTGCCCAATTGTGATTTGACCCCCTACTGTGGCTTCCTCCTAAAGCTTGTTCATCCAGCTTAAGCCAGTTAATGGCACAGTTTGAGGGTCTGGGACTCTGTTCGCTATTCAGGTAACTTAATGTCCTTTTTTTTCTACTATTAAACTGTCCTAAGCAATCCAATTCACACTTTTCTCTAGGTATGCCCCATCCTACATATTTTGCCTTTTTTCAAGAACACCAAGGTGCTCCCAATGCAAGAACACTTTCACCATTAGCAGTTGAGACATTTCATCTCGACCCTGCAGTTTGGATACCTTGCCATACTCAAGGATCGCCCAAAATTATCTAATTTTTATATTCCACGTTAAACACCAGAGGCCCTCTCTCTTATGTTGGGCTCAGGGAATAGAACTTGCATCACAGCTTCCCCTTTAAAGTAGTCTCACAGTGTCCTCAGTTCCCCTTCACATTAATGTAACAAGGGCTGCACTGTAATATTTACAATGCAATCTCCTTTATACAACTGTGTCCCTTTACATTATAGTGCCCCAGCAACCACAGCTCCCCCCATTACAGTGCCCCTGGCAGTCATGCCCCTCCTCTTTTTTATCCAACATCATAGTGCCCCCTTTCTCTCTCTGCTTCCCCTGTACAGTCCTACCTTTGACAGAGCAGAGGCAGTTAGCGTGCGTTTCACCTCCCACCGACAATGTCATCCTATCAGCAGGGCAGGGCAGGGGGCAGGAAGAGGTGCAGATCTGAATGAAGGGTGGGAGCTGCCCAACTTATCATATTTACAAGCAGGTGATTACCAGGTGGGGTTAGGGCACGATTCATACCTGGTAGTCCTGCCTTACACTTACAGCGTTCTGGTGCAGAACCTTTGGTTGCTTTTTCCCCCCGGTAAAAGACGTGGCCCTTCGGGTCTGGTATGGGTTTGGAGGAAAACCCAGCACCAAAAGTAAGGCGTGGGGTCCCTCCTCAAAATCCATACCAGACCCTTAACCAAACATGCAGCCCAGCAGCTCAAGAAAGGGCGGGGGGACACGCGAGCACCCTCCTGAACAGCACCAGGCCACATACCCTCAAAATGGGGAGGCCCCCCCACTCCACAGCACCTGGTCCCTATGTTGATGGGTACAAGGGCCTCTTCCCCACAACCCTGGGTCATGGACCGATGCATGCTGGGCCAACATCACAGGAGGGCGGTGCCACCAGGTAACATTGCCCGCCCCTTAGCTATTTAAGAAATGTCACACGACTGAGCAGGCAGACAGGTTCTTTTTTTTTTTTTCTCCAGGTCCGGTGGTGGTGGCAGGCTTCGTGATTGACAATAGATCTACATCGAAGGACATTATTTAAAAAAAAAAAAAAAAGGACTTGTCAAAAACTCTTGTACTGTCTTTATTCACTTTGTTGGTGAATGGGTAAGGGTATGGTGTACCCCCATATTCATTCACATAAGGGAGAGCCAGGATATGAGACATGCATGTTTAACCACTTGCCGACCGGCGCACGATGATATACGTCGGCAGAATGACACGTACAGGCAGGAGGGCGTATATACAAGTCCCTCCTTAATGCCTGTCTGTGCCGCCGGGAGCGGCGCGCTCCCGCGCTGGTCGGGACCCCCCGTGAGTCCGGTCGCGGTCCCCGCGGGGACCCCCGCGATCGTCTCACGGGAAGGCTGAACGGAGAGATGCCGAGATAAACAGCATCTCCCCGTTCTGCCTAGCAACTAGTGACGCCGATCTCTGCTCCCTGTGATTGGAGCAGAGATCAGCATTCACTAGCTGACAGCCACGCCCCCTCACAGTAAGAAACACACCCCTAGGCATACTTAACCCTTACACTGCCCCCTTGTGGTTAACCCCTTCACTGCCAGTGTCATTTATACAGGAATCAATGCATTTAAATAGCATTGATTGCTGTATAAATGACAATGGTCCCAAAAATGTGTCATAAATGTCCGATGTGTCCACCATAATGTCGCAGTCACAAAAAAATAAAAAATAAAAAAAAAATCGCAGATCGCCGCCATTACTAATAAAAAAAAAAAATATTAAATAAAAATGCTAACACTATCCCCTATCTTGTAAACGCTATAACTTCTGCGCAAAACCGATCAATAATCGCTTATTGCGTTTTTTTTACCAAAAATATGTAGAAGAATACGTATCGGCCTAAACTGAGGAAAAAAAAAATGTATTTTATATATTTTTTTGGGGATATTTATTATAGCAAAAAGTAAAAAATAATGCATTTTTTTTCCAAAATTGTCGCTCTATTTTTGTTTATAGCGCAAAAAATAAAAACCGCAGGGGCGATCAAATACCACCAAAAGAAAGCTCTATTTGTGGGGAAAAAAGGACGTCAATTTTGTTTGGGAGCCACGTTGCACGACCGCGCAATTGTCAGTTAAAGCAACGCAGTGCCGAATCGCAAAAAGGGGCCTGGTCCTTTGGCTGCAAATTGGTCCGGTCTGAAAGTGGTTAAAGGAGCATCCAGATTACGATAAGCCCCCTGCCAGCAAACCTCCACAGCCCAGGGTTGTGCGAAAGAGGCCCTTGTCCCTATCAACATGGAGACAAGGTGCTTTGGGGTGGGGGGCCTGCCCCAAAGCACCCCCCATGTAGAGGGCATGTGGCCTGGCATGGTTCAGGAGGGGGAGAGGGGCAATTGCTCGTGCCCGCCCTTTCCTGACCTGCGTGCTCGAGGATAAAGGCCTGGTATGGATTGGGGGAGGGGAGCACTCAACACCTTTTTTTTTGCCGTGGGGTTCCCCTCCAAACCCGAATTGGATTTGTTTTCAAAACGTAAGGTTAGCAATGCCAGCCTCAATATTTTCTTTTAGGTTTCTTGTCAAGTCCAAAAGTTTATATTGGGTTTCAAAGAACAAAGTAATCGGGAGGTAGATTAATAAACAAAGCCCAAATAAATAGTCAAACCACAAATTATGTGTCCTACTCCTTTTAATACCACATGTATTTGCAATATATATAGAGTTTTGTTCCACAGAAACTAAAACAATTTGGGAAAAAAAAAAAAAATAGAACGTTTTTGTTTCCGACACCCAAAAAAAATAAACAAACATTCTTTTGCTCCAACGAGCTACTGAACAGGCTTATTAGTGAATACCTAATTAGCTTGCTCCCCTTCTCCAGTCTTAAAACAACAATAAAGCATTTATTATTTTAACATCTGATATTGATAAACAGTGAATAGTAAGAAGCTCAGTGCAACAAAAACAAAAATCACATAAATATAACAACCCACCCTTGCTAGAGGACAAATGTGTCTCCTAATACTATCAGCACAAACCATGTGAAATTCTGCTTTAGTAACAGGTTATACAGGGGCTAGTGCAGTGATGGCGAATGTTGGCACCCCAGATGTTTTGGAACTATATTTCCCATGATCCTCATGCACTCTGCAGTGTAGTTGAGCATCATGGGAAATGTAGTTCCAAAACATCTGGGGTGCCAAGGTTCGCCATCACTGGGCTAGTGTATACTACATGAACACAGGTGGTTTGACCCAATGCGGCAAATCCCTGTGTTTTCGGGCACAAAGGAATCCCATGTGCAGCATTCAGCTCCGATGGTAGTAGCTTTTCAAAACCTAAGACAGGCTAAAATGCGCAGAATACCTGCATTCGGGGCAAATGGTATCTGAATCCGTACATCCCAGGAAGGTAGTACCACTTAGTAGTGTCCAGCCGCTGCAAATTTCTGCCTGTTATAGATGTTGTCAGGCTGCAGTTCTGGGTGCCACATCTATGCCTGAAAACACTGGGATTTGACACACACGAGCCCAAACCATTCATATGCATGAGGACTGGGTGTTCTCATTTAAAGCCAAAATTCCTCTTTTCTTGTTTCATTTTAAACCTGTGTCAGATTTTTATCCCAGTGTGCGCTTCTGTGGGGGAAATTAATCCTCACTTTCCGACTCCTTTTAAAAAAAAAAAAAGTTTTATCAGGAGATAGGCTTTAATCACCAACACGTGCTGTAATTAAAAAGTCACAAAGTCTGACTCACCTTGTGCCAACCAAATTAACATTCATAATTTACATGTATAACTATTCGGAACTAATTTTTTTTATTTTTGTCTCTTGCATCATAAAAATGAAACCTGGTTTCCTTCAGTGCAGGATTTAATCTGCAATACAATTTAGCAATCTATAGCTCCACAGTAACCTAAGGGAGAAAACTATTTTGTTCTGTGCAGTGCAGGGAATGTTTCAATGCTCCTGCTGCTGGCTGGGGTGGAATGATAATATACAGGAAGATGGGGACACTGGCTAATTTGTTATGTTCCTTTAGATTACCAACGTGAAATAATTTTTATGTTTAATTACAATTTAGCATAGACATGAAATAAATTAATGTGTAAAAATAAATAACGTGTTTTCTAGTATAACCAATTCCACCATTTTGTTTAGTTACTGTGGCAGTATGTGGTAAAAACCAGTGATCTGAGTATTTGGATGGATATAGACATGACTGAAGAGCTGTGCAGAGAATGAGGAACACATCCAATAAGAACACAATGGGAAAGAAAAGCAACTGTGGCACAGTGCAAGGAGGGATATAAGGAACAAGAAAGAAACCTGTTGGGAGAGCAGAAAAAGAAAACAAGCCCACAGAAGCAGAAAAAGCTCACAAAAACAAGTGTGGAATAAAAGGATAGCAAGAAAGACAGAATTATGTGGCCCATAAAAATGATGTTGCTTAGTATAGTAGCCTTGTAGGATGAATAATCTGGGACAGTGTGTGACAGAATAGAGGTGACCATGCAAAGTGCAGGACGTGACAGCGGGGGTTACTGAGCTCTCCATAGCTTAGAACAGGAACAACTTTTACAGTTCATGTCTATGCTGACCCAGGCACCCCTTTCCTACCAACAAGGGAACCCTGTACATGGGTATACATTAGATAAATGCATACTAAAAGGTTCCTGCAAGCTACATAAAAGGCAGCCAATTTACTGAGTAGTAATGAGATACATAGCCAGTGTTTATACTTTGTTAAAACCCTCCCATCCCTCCCACACCACAATTATGATCCTTCATTCAGTTTTCTTCTTTAATGCTCCGGGGAGCTTGGCTTGAATCCTGTAAGAAAACAGAGCGACATATCTTACAGAGGTGTTACAGTGATGCCAAAACTTTGAAATAAATGAATAAAACTGCTTCTAGGTAAAAAAAAATGCAGTCATCTATACAGTCTTGCAGTAAGCTGCCAAAAAACAAAAAAAAAAACACACTACCAGGAAGTAGAGCAGAGCTCTGCCTCTTCAGAACAGCCTGGTACTTGAATATAAAGGCGTAATGAAAACTACTGCGTATGTTGAGTCACGCCTGCCCTTTATACCTGCTAGCAGATTTTGCTTTCTAAAGATCAGTGTCACTTTAAACCACACTAATAACTAGGACTACTTAAAGGTGTTGTAAAGTCAAAAGGTTTAACATCCTAATGCATTATATGAAGATAAAAACCTGTGTGCAGAAGCCCCCCCAATACTTACTTGAGGCCCATCTCTGTCCAGCAAAGTCCACGAGTGTCTCAGCCATCCGAGACTCTCCCTCCTGATTGGCTGAGACACAGCAGAGGCGCCATTGGCTAATGAGGCAGTTAGCCAATGGCGCCACTGCTGCTCAGGAGAGAGAGGGGGCCGGGCCAAACCGTAGTTCCGTGTCTAAATGGACAAACGGAGCTGCAGCTTGGCTACGGTGCCCCACATAGCAAGCTGCTTGCTGTGGGGGCACTTGACAGGAGGGGCCCAAGAGGAGGAGGATCTGGTCTGCTCTGTGCAAATCCACTGCAACAGAGCAGGTAAGTATAACATGTTATTTATTTATTTTTTTCTATAAAAAACAACAAAACAAGACTTTACACTTTTAAAGCAGCCCTGCATTAAGGCCTCATGCACACTGGATGTTATAATAACGTTATAAAAAACACCAGTAACTTTGCAGTGAGTTTTTCAACTTTTTTGCAATAGCGTTTTTTCCCCCAAAAACATTAAACTTTGGTGAGCCGCATTTTTGAGCGTTTATCAGTGTTTTTAGCTGTTTTTTTGAGCCCAGTGCATGAGCATCTGCTTGAAAGATTTAGGATCCGCAGTATCTTGTAGGAAGAAATCAATAAAACAAGGCACTACAGGCAGAAGAGGAGGTTAAGACAAGTATATTATAGGATTTGTACTCAAATCCTTTAAAAACTTTCCTCAAAGGGATTCTAAAAAGGAAAAGGTTTGTTTAGCAAAGTACAAACATGTTATACTTACCTGCTGTGTAATGGTTTTGGACAGAGCAGCCCCGATCCTCTTCTTTTTGGGTTGCCTGCCGGTGGTTCTGGTTCCTCCCACCTGCCCCCAATAGCAAGCCTCTTGCTATAGGGGGACTTGAGCAGGCTTCGCTCCTGAGCCGTACGCTGTGTGTCCATTCACACATGAATGTGGCTGCGCACAGCTCCGCCCCCTGCTCCCTTATCATTGGCTCACTGGCTGTGATTGAAAGCGGCAGGAGCCAATGGCCACAAAGCGTCTGCCAGGCGTTTTACCAGGTTGGTGTACCACATCTGTCTGGGCCAGTCCTGAGCAACAATTACTACCAGAATGCCCTCCATCTCAAGCCTGTGAAGCAGACAAGGAAGGAGTTTCAGGGGAGGAAGGGCCCAGGTAAGGCTGCACTGATCCCACAGAGCCACTAGAACATTCACTGCATCTGCTAGATCTGTGTACCCAGAGACAAACCTGTTCAGCGTGCTTCTGAACCTGGAGACTAGGCCGTCCACATTCAGCAACCCCCCCCCCCCCAAACTTTTACACAGGTTTTAGAGCTAATCTGTGTGTGAAAAGAATACACTCTCAGATCGGCTTGATCTGCAGGCTGAAGAAGTCCCTCTACCATTTGTCTATGCCTGCAATATACATGGCTGGACAAGGATGGCATAAGAATTTATGCCCAGGACAGGATCTGCTATAGCTCTCCTTGCAGGAGACTTCTGCTTCCTCCCGAATGATTTGCGTATGCCACTACCATGACATTATCTGAATGTGGATTGAATGACCCTCCAGTAATATGGTCCAATGCAGCAGTGACAGTCAAATTACCTGAAATTTCAGGATGTTCATCTGGAAATTAGACTTTTTCCCCCCACATATCCTATAGCAAGAGTACTCCTCCCCAGCCCCATAGGTTGGCGTCCATAGAAAGGATTCTCAAAAAAGATGGGACGGAGGGACTTCCCTGACTTTAGAGTTGGATTCTTGAACCAGCAGACCAGAAACAGTCTAGTCCTCAGCCTGTCCAGAGACTAGGAGAACTTGTCTCTTGAGTGTTGTGTTTTAGAGATCTGAAGTACAAATTAGCAAATGGAACTGCTTCAAACGGAACTGCTTCAAAATGAGGCTACCATCTGCAGCAAGTCAAACCACTACCAGCCTGGAGTTTAAATCTGAGACCTGACTATCTAAAGAGGAGTCTAGACAGAGTTCAAAGGGGTAGAGAAACAAATGGGAGGTTTCTTTACAGAGAGAAAAGAAGACGACTGCAGTGCAGTCCGTGAGTTTCTCCCACTGAGGAAGGGAGAACCCGGGACAACCGCTCTAGTCATCTGCAGCATACCTGATTAGGTTTTCAAGAGCTCCCTTCAAAACATATGGATCAAATGCTTTTTTTTTTCTGCAATCCTGCACCTTAGCCAAAGGGCCCTACGCATTTGCACTGACATAAGACTCATGTGAGAATTGAGACCAGAGGCTTCCAGTAAACCATCACAGCTAATATTTACTGCTACATTCATATGTTCTATAAGTGGGAGATTGACCGCAGCAGTATTTAGATCTCTTTTAAGGGATTTTGACCAGTAAACATGGTTTGACAAAGTGAGGTCACAGCCAGAATCAGATGAATGGGCAGGACCAACTAGTGAGCTCAGAGCTCTGGACAGGACTTCCAACAACTTATCATGCGAGTCTTCAAGGACAGGTACAACCTTTACTGGAATAGTAAGCACCTTGTTAGATGGGACACTGCTGGATCCACAGTAGGAACTGACAAATTCTGCATAAAATCTTCACAAAATGTATACAAGGCTAATAATCGCTTAGCGGGAGCAAACAGCTTATCAGGATGCCTCCAATCTGCAGAGACTAGTTGGGAAAGCGAGTGCAAAAGGAAAAGTCTAAGGAGTTTAAATAAAAGGTGAAATGGTCTTCCTGAAGACAACTGCGTTTTCTCAGGGGTAAGCTAATTGGTTAAGGACTGGAGCAACTCAGAATCTGAAACTCTGCAGTAGATGGCTCAGAAGTCCCTAAGGCTGTTGCCATATCAGATATAGAATCTGCAGGAGGCGGCACAACAGCACACTTGTGGCAATTAAAAGTCAGCAAATAACTAGGTTTGGGTCAAAGTCTTGCATGACCGTGGTAAAAACCCCAACAGAGAGGACCCTGTTACATCCCACAGAGTCAAAAAGGATACACAGGACATAAAGAGTCCAAGATCAGAACAGGATTCCAGGGTTCAGATACCAACACTGCCAGACATAGGCAATAGGTGTGCTGCAAGTAGCCCTGAAGCCTTTAGTAGAATGTGAGCTGGGAGCACCCGGTAAAGGTCGGACTGTCCTCTCAAAGCTTTTGCCAGTGTCCCATCACCTGAAGGTAGCGTCATATAACCCATGGTCTATGACTTGATGTTGTGCATGATTAAGATATTCTATTTTTACCCTTGTAATAATTATTGGTGATTATAAACGGGGCGGGGGCCCTGATCTAATGAGCCAACCTTACATTTTAACATTTTTTTTTCTCCTTTGACATCTTGAAAATAATCTCACCACCCCACAAAATATTATACATGCACAGAACTTTGAGGCCATCTGGATGTAGTTGCCAATTTCTTCCAGAAAGCATGGAGAACATAAATAATGCAGTTTCATTTGCTTGACTCTCCAACCCACACCAGCTGCAGCTTGCTGGCAGACATTACCTAATGCTACACTGAATTAAAGCAACTCTATACAAACAAAACATGAAAACCGCTCTGATCAGACCTGCAGGTATATCACCCTGTACTAGGAAATTCTCTTTACAGAATTCCCGGATTTCATATTTATTTATATTGTGAAAAATCAAGAAGTATTATTTCATATTATCAAAATATGTGCCAATGGAATAATATTTACATTATTCCATTGGCACAAAATCTTTCATTCATTATCTTATTTGAAAGAGGTACTCCAATACAATCATGTAAAACCAGTGACATGCCGAAACAATATTCAGCTGTTGAATGGATCATGTACATGGAATTACAAAAAAGTTAAAAGCTCGTTTGGCTGTACTTCTTCTATGGATCACAGGAGTGCAGTTAGTTTTGCACTCCTGTGACCCATTTTCAGAGAGCGGGTTTAAGTCTACTCTCTGCTGATGTCACAGAAGTTGGTCCATGCACCACGGCATCAAGACAATGGACTGACACCTGGCTCAGCCTCTCTGCGAGCTGCCAAGAGCCTGAGCCGGCCACCCCCGCCCCATCCACAGCTCAGTGCTCCAGTAAGAGAGGAGGGGCAGAGCAGAGAGCTTCGACTGACAGTCTGCAGCTCTCTGCTCAAGGAGCTCTGAAAAAAGGAGTGATTGGTGGCGTTTGATCGCTCAGTTCTCAGTGTAGAGGTGCCGGGGCACAGATGCTGCATCCACCAAGGCAAGATTCAGGAAAAAAAATAAATAAATGCTAAAGGATAAGTCCTCCCTAACACTAAAATCTCTACACCTACAGATCCAACACTAACCTATCTAGTCCTGTAAAGAAATAAAATCAGTATACATACCTTTTTTTAAGCAGATCCGGTCTCCAGGAGGCGGAAGCTCTGCAGAGGAGACAGCTGACAATGGCTATGAAATTAATGGGGAGTGAAGTCACCCATAGACTTACTATGGGACTTCCGCTGTCGGATGTGTCCTCTGCTCCTGCCTCCGCAGCAGACAGCTCAACGTGGATCTGCTTCAAAAAAGGTATGTATACTGATTTGTTATTTACAGGGTTAGATAGGTTAGGGTTAGATCGTGGATGTCTGTAGATGTAGAGATTTTAGTGTTAAGGTGGACTTATCCTTAAACAGGTCACTGGGCTGACAAGTACTGAGCGGAATTTCAAGACTTACAGAAACACTAGTTAATGTTTGCAGGCTGGGGTTCAATAACACAACTAGTTGAAGAAATATAGCTTACCAACACAATCCCCAAAGCCTTTTATGCAAAGTGATACTAGAACACGATGTTAATTTTCACATGAAAATAACAAAAACAGATATTCAACAGATTGTGTAAAATGAAAATTTTACTAAAAGACTGCAACTCTTTTCTTCTCAACAACTGCAGAGATTTTTTTTTTTTTTGCTGTACCTATTTAATCATATACCTTTCCCCTTTTTTAATGACTTACTTTGAGGGTTCATGATAAACTGAGCCACAGGCCTGATAGGCCTAAACACAACCTTCTATGGAGAATTCAATGCAGAGCCAAGTTCACAAACCACTCAGGAACTGTGATGGTTTTTACAACAGGAACACAAAAACACACACTTCAGATGACATCTATTGAATAAGAAGCCCCACTTTTGTGCTACCTTCAAATTCATATATGAAGTACTCACTTCTCTGTAATCGATTTCACTTGATTGTGCACCAAAGACACATAGTGATCAATCTGTACCTAAGGCACAAAAAAAATACATTTGTTAGAAAAAAAAATCATCAGTGACAGAAAAGTTATTGAAAAAAAACGAGGGACACAAATAAAAAGGCAGATAAAAATCATCAGTGACAGAAAAGTTATTGAAAAAAAAACGAGGGACACAAACAAAAAAGGCAGATAAAAGGAACTATGGTATACATAAAAAAATAAAAAGTAGGAAAATAAATAACGGTTGACAAGGTACATGATAAACGCTTTAACATTATTTTTACAGTATTCGGTTTCAGATGGGACAAAAAGATAGCCTTCTGTCCCCGCTTCCTTCGTGCCTTGTAACGCTAGCTGCAATGGGGGGCAGGGCACCACCCATAGGGCATGTACTGCGTCCCATTGAAAACTGAATATTATGGGGAAAAAAAAAAAAGTCTATACATCAGAGATGCATGTAGGTTCCCCAAATGTGTAATCAGATCACATAAGACAATGCATGCAACTAAGGTACCTTTATTTTGACCCCTTTTTGCTGCCAGAGCACCCACAACCATTTATTATTTTTTGAAAGTAGGGACACTGGAGAATAAAACTGAACATGCAATTTATGTCATATTGTATTATTGCAGCTGTTTATCAAACCCATATTAAAAAAAACAAAAAAAAAACAAACAGTAAAAGTAAACTTAATTTTAGTGCACGCAAACATACAATCTATTACCCAATTATTATTTTTTTATTGCCCAGCACTGCCAGGGAATGACTGCTCTGAACCCTGAAGTGTAGAAATGGTTGTTGCATCCATGTCTGTTCCATGTTGGCTGATCTCCCTCTCACCATGCCTATCCTGGTCCTGCAGGAGGTACAGCAAAGGCCGGAATAGAGGAAGTCTTCAGGAGTGTGTGGAAGTAATTGGGTGGCCGCTTGAATCACTTTTAAAACAAAGTCAACAGTTGGCTTGACAGATGTAAACACACTCCTGGCTGCCATAGCAGCATGGAGTGTATGTACAAACCTGTGCAGACTGCCATTGTGACTCTTACATTGATAGCAGAAAAAGCTTTAGCGTTAACAGAAATTTACTGGCTCCTCTTTGTTGTCTAGATATTCTTTGCATGGTTGCAAGGAGATAAGAGCACCACCAAATAGTACTGTACACAATTGCACATAGACAAAAAGACAACTTTACGAATAAGCTTTAAATTGACACGTTAGGAGGAGCTTGGGCAGTCTATTCCAGTGTTTCTCAACTCCAGTCCTCAAGGAGCTCAAGGAACAGGTCATGTTTTCAGGATTTCCCTCGGATAAAACGGCTGTGGTAATTACTAAGGCAGTGATAATCATCAAATCACCTGTGCAAAATAATGGAAGGGCCTGAAAACCTGACCTGTTGGTGGCGCCTTGAGGACTGGAGTTGAGAAACACTGGTGTATTCAGCACCAGGTGGAACACACTACACAGGAGCCAAAATATCCACTCTGCATCAGATTAAAAAAAAAAAAAAAAAAAAAAAAAAGGGCGTTGCTTATATTGGCCCGTGAACCGGAAGGGACTTCATGACATTGCTCCGTGCCTCCTAGGTCATAGAGATGAGCGGAGGCCAGCTTTCCTACGTTAATCCCTATGACCAGCCACCACGACTGCTGGCTCAGTTCTCAGGCTTCCCGATGAGCCAGAAAAGCCCAAGAACCATCGAAAAGCGGCAGAAAGAGGGGGGGTGAGTGGGTGACCCCTCCAGACGCTTCTAAAAGTGATCCAGCTAATCAGTCGCTCGGATGACTTTTATCGGAAAGAGCGGCAGCTGCAGAAAACTTTAATACCAGGGTTTTGGCATTTAGCTACAGCCAAAGTAAAGACATTTTCCCAGTTAGGTGGTCGGCAAGTGGATATCAGTAGCGGACAAGTGTTTTTTCTTGAGTTTGGAGGTTCAAGCCAATATACACACACCTGCGTGGATCTGAATAACCATGATCTTTAGCCTTCTCCAGGACCTGCATCAAGCCTCTGTGTTTATTCACAGACTGGTGACCTGCATAAATTCTATCAGTACATGAAGGCAATATTCAACACTGCAGACAAGCAGAAGTTGGATGCTCACACCCCATTCATCTCTGCTGTAAAAACTGGACCATGCAAATCACTATTTATATCGATATCCACTTCACAGGACACACTCTTAAAAAACAAAAGCATGTCATTTTCAAATTATAATCGACATAAAACAAGTTTAGCTTTTGCACGCCGATGTGCTAATAATTGTACCTTGTATTTTTCATACACAACTGGAGCTATGAATGCAACCAACACCCCTATAAAAAAAAAAAGAAAAAAGAAAAAAAAATGTATAAAGTTTACTATACAACATTTGTCATTAGCTATACCAAAAACAGACATCAAACTCACAAGAAAAATGCTTACCAAGTATTAAAAGTGTGATCCCATTAAACACAGCGCCTACATAGGTCATCAGCCACATGAAAAGGGCAAGCTGGTTGGAAAAAAAGAGCAGAGTTAAATTATTGTAGTATTTGGTTTGATTAACAGCTATTAATACAGAAAAAACATTGTCTGTAAATTCTGTATCTTGGAGTACAGTAGAGGACACAGGCTGGATATTCATAGACTCTGGATTATAGGCTGTACCGTTAAATGATTGGACACTGGCAAAGCTTTTGGACATACCTCCCTTGGGCGTACCCCTGTAACCCTACCCTGCTCCGTGAGACCTCAGTTTGTTTTACAAGCAATAAAGAGTTAACACAGGAACAGAGGGGAGGGTGGTCTGTGTCATACACTGTACGCCAAGATATGGAATTTAGTCAAAATACATTTTACCTTAATTATACATTACAGAACACAGACCGGATATTGATAGACCCTGGGGTGTCCTCAATAAAGGAATCAGAAACGTGGGTAACCACAAGGCAAACAGAACTGTGCCAAATAGCTTAACTACACAGAAGAGAGTCAAAGATCCAACTCAGAGTGCAGCAGAAAGAACACTGGCTGAAAGCACCAGTCACAGAGGACTGCACATCCACCTGGAAAATGTGTGTGAACAGAAGACCAGATGGCAGCCTTACAAAAAAATAAAAAATAAAAAATGAATTGCTCTACAAATGCCTGATGTTGAAATGCCAGAAAAACACCCACTGATCTGCTGGAATGAGCAAGTAAGGGTACTGGAGGTGCCATAACTTTTACAGTTTAGGTTCTTACAATTAGCTGTCTTATCCACTATCTGCAATAGCGGACTTGAAGGCAGGGTGTCCTTTTCGAGAGCCTGTAGTCAGAATATTTTTGACATATAGCCATATTCCTGGAAAGGAAGCGGTCATATCAGGATCGTGGCTGCAGCTGCAGAACTTGCAATCGGCTTTTATGTAAAAGTGATCCGAGCAGATGTGCAGCTGCCCAATAACTTTTACAGTACAGGGCTTGGAAGGGCCCCCCACCCCACCCAACGCCACTGTTCCCAGGTTCTCCGATTCTATCAGGGAGCACAGAACTGCTGTAAATCAGCCAGGTTGGCTTCCCACAGAGGAGAGGGAGGCTACGGGAGGAAGTTGGTGACACCCAGTAAATCCATCGGTGAATAAAGCTTTGAATGGTGGACTCAATAAGTCAATAACATTAAACAGAAATTCCTAGTTTCCTAATAGTGTCTTCTGAATAGTATTAATTTCTATGAATAAAACTAATATTTGTGTTTTATACAAAATATTGCATGCGATATGTAAAGTGTCAATTCACTACTGGTAAATACTGCATATGCAATAATTACCTGCAAAAAATGTGTGTGTGAAATATATTTTTTTTATTAACTGTTGTGTGGTCTAGCCACTCTCTAATAAATGTGTTTAAGAGTTGAAACCTTTAGCAGTGGTATTCGCACCACTGCTAAATATGACAGCTCCAGCTAAGAGCTGATATAAAAAGAATTTTGCGCAAAAATAGCTGAATGAATAAATATAAAGTGCAATATAAAAATGGCCAGCGGGTTTAAATTGCACTTTATATTTATTCATTCAGCTATTTTTGCGCGAAATAATTTTTATATCAATTCTTATTTGTGTATCTGTGAACACGCCACATTTTGCTGCATAGCACCATACCATTTATTATTGACCACCTGAATACTTCAAGTAGCGTGAGGGACACATATATATACACATTTCCAGATAAGAGATGCTGGTGGTCAACAAGGCAGCACACACAGGTGGCCCAACAACCAGTGACTCTCTCTGCATGGCTCTTTCAGCTGACAGATGGGGATTCCCAGATTCCTTCTTCAAATTTCATATCAGACCCTTACCTGAGCAGGAAAGGCCTGAACCATATCAGGCCACATGCCCCAAGCACCTTGTCCCAATGTTGATGTGGACAAGGGCTTCTTACCCACAACCCTGGCACAGTGGATGTGGGGGTCTGCAGGCGGGGGGCTTAAAGGGGGCCCCCCACATACCAGACGGCTGTATGTGAATAAGGGGTAGCATGCTTGTATAAGACCCCTTTGACACTGGGGCTGCATTAGCGCTAAAACGCAGCTCGTTTTAGCAGTGCTTCACCACTGTTTAAGCAGCGCTGATTGCGGGGTACTTTTAGCCCCCAAAAAAGTTTTGGGAGTGCTGTTTTCTGACAACCAGCAACTCTGAGCTGAACTGTCACAATTAGCTATGGTAGTAATACCACTGCTAAACGTTTCACTTTCTGCTGCAGGCAGAGGTCCAGTCTGCATTAAAATAAAGTGTAACAAATGCGTTCAATCTTGCAAAATCATAAAAACGCATGCAGTATTTAATACTTTTTTTGTGAATTGCCTGCTGAAATGAACAATGCATGAGTTATTTTAACAGCTTAAGGACCGCCTCCTGCACATATACGTCGGCAGAATGGCACGGCTGGGCACATCAACGTACAGGTACGTTGTCCTTAAAGAGCCCAGCCGTAGGTCACACGCGCAGCGGTGGCGGCATGATCGCGACCCGGTCCTGAGCTCCGCGAGACCAGCGGACCCGATCGCCGCTGGTGTCCCGCAGTCGGGTCACAGAGCTGAAGAACGGGGAGAGGTAGGAGTAGACAAACCTCTCCCTGTGCTTCCTAGTGACACTGTCACTGATCGTCTGTTCCCTGTCATAGGGAAAGACAATCAGTGACGTCACATGCCAAGCCACACCCCCTACAGAAAAAAAAACAAAAAAAAAAAAAACACAGGGCTCACGTAACCCCTCCCCGCCCCCTAGTGGTTAACTGCTTCACTGCCATTTACACAGGAATCAGTGCATTTAAATAGCACTGATTGCAGTATAAATGACAATGGTCCCAAAAATGTCCGATGTGTCCGCCATTATGTCGCAGTCACAATAAATAAAAAAAAAAAAAAAAAAAAAAAAAAAAAAAAAAAAAAATCGCTGATCGCCATTACTAGTAAAAAAAAAAAAAATAATAATAATGCTAGAAAACTATCCCCTTATTTGTAAACGCTATAACTTTTGCGCAAACCAATCAATAATCGCTAATTGCGATTTTTTTTACCAAAAAAATGTAGAAGAATACGTATCGGCCTAAAGCGAGGAAAAATATATTTTTTTGGGGGATATTTATTATAGCAAAAGTAAAAAATATTGCATTTTTTTTTCAAAATTGTCGCTCTATTTTTTGTTTATAGCGCAAAAAATAAAAAACCGCAGAGGTGATCAAATACCACCAAAAGAAAGCTCTATTTGTGGGAAAAAAAGGACGCCAATTTTGTTTGGGAGCCATGTCGCACGACCGCGCAACTGTCAGTTAAATCGACGCAGTGCCGAATCGCAAAAAGGGGCCTGGTCCCTTGGCTGCAAATCGGTCTGGGGTTTAAGTGGTTAAACCAAAAAATCATGTATTTACCTCTTAATGAATTGATCCCCAAGTTCAATACTTGCTATAAGGTTACAATAAGGGTCTGACAACCCTATCTTTCAACGTCATTGGTCCCTGTATGGGTGGAGGCTTTTCCCATCACAGTGGACAACCACAGGAATGGACCATGGCCCTGGACCTGTAGTATAGCACCCACGGTTGACTACAAGTGCTGAGGTGAGCACTCAAGCAGGAACCAGTGTCTGAAGCAACATTACAGGAGGGCCCCACAGTGTGTGGTCCAGGTACCTTTATCAAGGCTTTACTGAGGTTGCACAGATCTGAATGCCCAACTTCTGTTGCATTAGAAGGCAGTGAAGAATTTGGTTGAAGAATTCACAGTAAATAACTAGTTAAAAAACGCAGAAATGTTTGTATACAGGCAGAGGAGGTCCATCAAAAGCAAGAAAACTTGGGTCTCAAAGAGTGGGGTAGGGGTACAGTTATAGGGATATGCCCAAGCAAAACATGTCCAAAAAATTGCCATTGTCTCATCACATGAAAGTAGCAGCCTATAACCCAGAGTCTATAAATATCTAGCCTGTGCCCTGTGGTATACAATGGTCTTCTTCAAAGTGTAAAGCAATGAAAAGTTTCCTCACCTTAAGTGAATCTATAAGGTCCTCCACAAGAAATAGGCGCACAATGTACTTCAAAGCAGTGTTGATGTGGACAAGGAATGAACTCACTTTCTTCTGGAAGCTGTCAGAGGAAAGGGTGATGTCTTGGTCCAGAAGAGCCCTGTAAAACAAAAAATATAATTTTATTCAACAGAAACATTCATGTAGCAGGTATTTTTAGATGCATTTGTAAGATACTGTACCAAAGCTCTCAGAGTGGAAAATAATACTATGCTCTAAACTACATCAGTGTCTTTTAGAGGGTGACAATTTTAGCAGTGTGAATATTTTATGTTTTAGTAGTGGTGTCTGATTAAAACAAAATGTATTATCATTGTTTTTACAGCAGTGTAGTGTGGCAAGAGATTATTTCATATTGCACATCTACATTTATAGTACTTTTCATACTAACTGCTTTGTGGTTATTTAAATATAGCTGAACACACAGGTCCCTAAGCATTCGCCTTCTGAAATGTATACAAAAATGGTGCAAACTCTCTGAATGCTATCCTACTCGATAATTGTATTAAACATGAACACCAAGCAGAACAACAACTGATGCATTTGTGAATTAAAACTATTACCCATAAGTACAAGTGAATCTGACTTTGTGCCAGCTTCCTGTAATCAACTTTACAGCACTATTTAATTGGTTAGAGACAGCACTAGGAGCAAATCATGCGGGCATGCACAAGTGCTCCTTTTGCTCTACGATAGCAGTGTTTCTCAAGTCCAGTCCTCAAGGTGCCCCAACAGGTCATGTTTTCAGGCTTACCATTATTTTGTAGAGGTGATTTGAACCGTTTTTTTGCCTTAATAATTACCACAGCTATTTCATCTGAGGAAAATCATGAAAACATGACCTGTTGGGGCGCCTTGAGGACTGGAGTTGAAAAACACTGTACTATAGGGTCACAGGCTGGGGGCAGGGAGGTGACCAGGCCGGATCTCATATTTTTACAGAAGAGGAATGCCTGGACACAAATTTGACATGGCTGTCTGGGTTGTGCAAATCTCAGAACTGTAATAACAGAAATAAAAATCCTTTCACAGGCAATATGCTGTAATTGTGTTTCAACTCTGTATGTAGCGGTTTGTCTGGAGTTCAACTTCTGTATTAGCTCATAAGAGATGGGGGGAATTCCTACTGTGCCAAGCAATTATATAATTTCAGAGTTGTGATAATCGCAGCTTTTTGTTTGATGTAGTATAATGGAAAGCGATTACCCTTTGCTAGTAAGCTTGGCTTATAAATAAAATAAAAAATCCATCTGACTATTGATTGATCACATGATATTTAGAGTCTTGTCAAATTTATTACAAGGTTGACAAGATTCTAAATATCATGTGAATGAGGTTCTGAAAGGCAAAGCAAAGTCATCCGTGGCTGCCCAAGAACAGATCTTTCACTTCAATTCTGAAGAGAGAGGGAAACTCTAAAAAGATCACCGTCACTGGAACAGGAGTCCCCTTCAGAAGATCCCCTTCAATCTCCTTGTGTTCTGTTGACAATGTGGCAATCGTCTTGGTGGAGTGTACAGAGTAGAGGGACCATTCTTCTCGGATGATCGCTATCTGCCCGACCAGTTACATCAGCTGATCCCGGTTCAGGAAGCCGCCTATTATACAGCCTATGTGCCTATACTGCTTGGCCATCCGGTAAGCGTGGAATTCATCCGGTGGTCGGGCTTAATAATCTTTTATGTCACAATCTAAGTGAAGGATAGTCACTGTGGTGCTTTTTCCTCCATTATCTTGGAATACCATATATGGAAGCACAAAATTAGTATTCAACACGACTATATGTACTGGATTTTAATTACACTGTGGACTGTTTTGGATTCAATTTACTTTTCAGGCCATTATCTATGTGCTCCTCCGTGGCTATAGATTATATTGTTAGAACTCATTTCTGGTTATACAATATTCTTATTTTTTAGAAATAGATCTTAATTTTTACTGGCGCAGCGTTATACAATTCCCTATCTGTGTGTATCCCACTTTTAGCAGCTGCCTTTTATAGATTGGTTCATAATCCTAGCGCGGTTTATTTACAGTAATTAGCTAAATGAGCCCAATGTCAAAGGGCTAACATGACAGAAATAAATGGTTTAGGTCACAACAATCTCTTTTTACACACGTATTTGATTTGTTGCAAATAGGTGGTAAAGAAGAATTCAACACAGGAAGATAACGCATGCAAGGTTTAGCAGACACCATAAAGGTGCTGTAACAAAATTCCTGCTTACAGGCAAACCCTTCAAAGAACGCCCCCACCCATTTCTGCCTCTTTAAGTGACTGCAGCAATATGTGGAGTAAAAGATAAATTATAGATTGCCAACAGGAAAGCAAGACCAGCTTAGCAGTGTCACCACTGCATCCACCATCATGCATAACTGAGCTGGTCAAACAATACCTCCTAAATAATGTGGGGAAAAACAGCTCTTACTTGAATGGATGTCCTTCTTCAGACTTCTGGACGGCTTGCATGACAGATTTGTAAATACGGAAGCTGATTGTGACAGTCAGCAGGGACAATACGAGATACGATACAACACTAATGATGCTAAATGCTGCCAAGGACAAAAGCAGCACCATAATGGCTCCAAAAACCATCCCAGATTTCTTCACATCTCTCCAGTACAGCAGATCATGAACTGAAAAATAAAAAATAAAGGCAAAGAAAGAAGAAACAAATTCATAATTATTTCACCTTGGTAAAACTTGAAATTCACATATCAGAACCATTTATATTAATGTCAATAACACATTCTGATTTCCAAAATATTAACCATATACGAATGCGAACTAGACAATTGACAAGTCTATTTTTATGAATCACAAAGCATTTAGGCAGGTGCCATTCCCTGATTAACAACCCAATGGTAACGATAGTCAAATAAGGTCTCACTTCCTCTAGGAGATGTAATCATTGCATGAATGTATTGGGAAATATCAGGGCTAAAGACCAACTAATACACTAAGCTTTGGCTGTAGAGCTTGTCTAGCAGGTATGGAAAAATGTATCTGATTAATTTCCTTTTACGTCTAGAAAGGGGATAATCATTTTATTATGTATGCTTCAAAAAGAAAATTCACTCAAGTCAATGGAAAAAATCTGAAGTGGATTCACATGTGTTTTTTGCTGAACCTCTCCTACATTTAAGCAGGCCATATATTATGCAACCATGGGTTGCAGGAAAGAAAATCGTTTGATTCCCCCAAGAGCTACTGTGGGGGGGAACTCTCCTAGCCAGAAGAGCACAGCGATTACTGCTAGCAGCTATAGCCGCTGGTTGTACCCAGGTAAATACAATCAGCCTGCCCATACATGGATTAGCTGGTCCCTGCTGAAAATCGGCCAAGATTCGATCCATTTATGGCCAGCTTTAAAGAAAACGGGGCTGGGAGCCGATCATGTGACTGGACCAGAGCGACCTCAGAATAGGCAAGTAGACATCTTTCCTTTACAGGGTAGTTAGAAAAGGCTTAGACTAGGAGGTGGAAAAAGGTTTAGGTATAGTTAACATATGACTGGAATTCTACTTTAACACCTGTAAGGGTGACACATTATTAAAAGGAGGGGCTCCTGTCATTTTTGTGTTTATTAAAAAAGTCAGCAGCTACAAGAAAAAAACAAAAAAAAAAAAACTGTAGCTGCTGACTTTTAAATAAACATACACACTCAACTGTCCTACGATCCAGTGATGTGCTCACCCGAGCCATCCCTTGCCTTGGTCTTCTCTCCCCGAGAAGGTTTGCGACAGCATGCGGCTTCACTGCTGGGTACCCACTGGGCTTGCACATGCCGTCCATTGTGGATGGTCCCGCAGTTCTCTTGGACCTGTGGAGGTGTCCCAGATGACTGCGGGGAGGGGAGAACTTCTGCTCGGATCACTTCCTATCTGAGCGAAAGTGGGAATGGGTACCAGTCAAAATCGGGTATATATCAAATGCTAGGTCCACCTATAGCAATGCAACACGCACATCAGTACTTGAGATGGGATGTACTAAAAGAAAGGCGTGTGTGTGCGTTTTTTGTGTGTGTGTGTTTTTGTGTGTGTGTTTCTGTGTGTGTGTGTGTGTGTGAACTTCTGATTTTGTACGTTTTCCCACTGACAAAGAAGCGATCAATTTATCATTTTAATTGTAGGTTTATTTTTTCACAGTGAGAGACAGAACAAAAAATAAATAAAAATCCAGAAAAATGCATTTCAAAAAAGTTATAAATTGATTTGCATTTTAACCACTTCAGCCCCGGACCAATTGGCAGCCAAAAGGACCAGGCCCCTTTTTGCGATTCGGCACTGCGTCGCTTTAACTGACAATTGCGCGGTCGTGCGACGTGGCTCCAAAACAAAATTGGCGTCCTTTTTTTCCCACAAATAGAGCTTTCTTTGGGTGGTATTTGATCGCCCCTGCGGTTTTTATTTTTTGCGCTATAAACAAAAATAGAGCGACAATTTTGAAAACAATGCAATATTTTTTGCTTTTTGCTATAATAAATATCCCCAAAAAATATATAAAAAAACATTTTTTTTTTCCTCAGTTTAGGCCGATACGTATTCTTCTACATATTTTTGGTAAAAAAAAAAAAAAAAAAAAAAATCGCAATTAGCGATTATTGATTATTGATTGGTTTGCGCAAAAGTTATAGCGTTTACAAAATAGGGGATAGTTTTATAGCATTTTTATTAATATTTTTTTTTTTTACTAGTAATGGCGGCGATCAGCGATTTTTATTGTGACTGCGACATTATGGCGGACACATCGGACATTTTTGACACATTTTTGGGACCATTGTCATTTATACAGCAATCAATGCTATTTAAATGCATTGATTCCTGTATAAATGACAGTTGTAGTGAAGGGGTTAACCACTAGGGGGAGGGGTGGGGTTATGGGCTGTGACGTGTGTGTTTTTTTTTACATTAGGGGGCAGGGCTGACGTCTGACGTCATTGATCGGCTTTCCCGATGACCGGGAACAGCCAATCAATGACAGGCCGAGTAGGAAGCGCGGGGAGAGGTTTGTTTACACATCCCTCTCCCCGTTCTTCAGCTCCGTAACCCGATCGCGGTCCACCAGCGGCGATCGGGGTCCGCTGGTCCCGCGGCAGGGTCACGGAGCTCCCGACCGGGTCGCGAGCGCGCCGCTGGTGGCGCGCGCGCGACCCACAGGCAGGCAAATGCACGATCACGTACAGGTACGTGATTTTGCCTGCCCGTGCCATTCTGCTGACGTATATATGCAGTGGGCGGTCGGGAAGCGGTTAATGAGTGAAATATGCATTTGACCCCTTCGCAAAACATGACTAAGTACGTGATGGCAAAACCCTTGTTGGCAATGACAGGTCAGACGTTTCTTGTAGTTGGCCATCAGGTTTGCATACATGTCAGGAGGGATTGCTCTTAGTAGATCCTCTCCAAGTCATTAAGGTTTTGAGGCTGACATGTGGCAAGTGAACCTAAAGCTCCCTCCACATCAATTCTATGGGATTAAGGTCTGGAGACTGGCTAGGTAACTCCAGCACCTTATAAGGCATTTCTTTTTGTTGCCTTGGCTGTGTGTTTTGGGTCATTGTCATGCTGAAATACCCATACACCACCCATTTTCAATGCCCTGGCAGAGCAGAGAGGGAAGGAGGTCCTCGCCAAAGATTTGACGGTACATTGCCCCATCCATTGTCCCTTTGATGGGGCGAGGTTGTCCTGTCCCCTTAGCAGAAAAACACCCCCAAAGCATAATGTTGCCACCTTCATGTTTGACGGTGGGGATGGTGTTCTTGGGGTAATAGGCAGCATTCCTCCTCCAAACACAGCGAGTTAAGTTGATGCCAAAGAGCGCTTGCTCATCCTGATCCCCTTTTTCTGACCTGCCGGGCTGTGTGCTCAGATCAGGGTCTGGAATTAATTTTGTGGGGGACCCCAACGCCGTTTTGTCGGTGTAGGGGTTCCCCTTAAAATCAATACCAGACCAAAGGGCCAAGTATGCTTTTGGAGGGGGAACCATGCATTCTTTTATTTGGAGTGGAGTTCCCCTTCAAGATCATCAGAATACAAGTCGCATGCCAAAGTCAGATCAGTTAGGGCGCCGATCCGACTTCAGTGATATTCAATGGGCTGAAGTAGGATCGGGCCAAAGTAGCGCAGGGAGCATTTTCAAAGTCGGACTAACTTGTGTCGGACCAGTTAAGGTGGCTCTCATAGGGAAACATTGATTTTTCCCACGTCATGCGGCATGAGCTCCCAATGTCGGAGCGTTTGTCATACAAGTGTGAACCTGGCCTCATAAAGGGATCAAATACTGCAAATCAATTCATAACTTTTTTGAAACTTGTTTTTCTGGATATTTTTGTTGTTATTCTGTCTCTCACTCTCAGGCTGCATTCACACCTGAGTGTTTCAAAGTCGCACATTTTTACCAAGTTTTTTGCCATGGTCACCAATGTAAAAAGCAGAAAAACGCCTGTAATCTGCCCCAAAAAAGCTCATGTTCTTTTTTGAGCTTAAAGTCGAGTTCCACCCCAAAAAAGGTAATTTATATGTATATACTCACCTCTAAATGCCTGTTTCTAGGGGGTCCCTTGTAGTCTGCCTCCTTCAGCGCCTGGGCTCTTGACGTCACTTCCCTTGGCGCAGGAAGGCAGATCAGCTCTGCCCCCCGCCCCCCCTCTTGTCAGTCATCTGGGACACATCACAGGTCCCAGATGATTGCGCAACCAATCACGGCACCGCAGAGCGGAGGGGGGAGACGAACGGGGCTTCGATCTCCCGCATAGCTGGACCCTGGGACAGGTAAGTGTCCAATTATTAAAAGTCCGCAGCTGCAGTATTTAAGCAGATGAGTGTTTTCAGCTCATAAAACGCTTGTAAAAACATGCAAAATCCCATTCATTTCAATGACACCTGTTCACATCTGAGCGTTTTGTCACCTGAAGCAAAACGCCTGAAAAACGCCTTAAAGCGTTAAGGCGTTTTGCTTCAGGTGACAAAACGCTCAGATGTGAACAGGTGTCATTAAAATTAATAGGATTTTGCATGTTTTTACAAGCGTTTTATGAGCTGAAAACACTCAGGTGCGAATGCAGTCTCAAAATAAACCTACTATTAAAATTATAGACTGATCATTTCTTTGTCAGTGGGCAAACGTACAAAAATCAGCAGGGGATCAAAATACTTTTTTCCCCCTCACTTTACTACCGAAGCTGAAAAAAACATGGCTTTTAAAGAAAGGAGTTTTCCTTTAATTATACTGTAAATTTTATTTTTGCCTGCGTTTTCTAAATCTAGTTTAAGCATCCGGTCATCAGTCTTCTACAGGCAGGAGGAAGCGTTCTCTCAGCCTGTACTCTGCAGTTATCAAACTGCATAATTATATCTTTATTACAAATCACAATGAGAGATGGTGCAGGAGGGGGCTGATCTGTGCTCATGATCTTTGGAAATCACAGTATTTAGCTAAATATGTTCAGTATCTGTTACGGCAGGGAAATACTTGTCACACTCATTAAATTTTTAATAAATGGAACTCCAAGTGTCATTTTAAATAGTACTTTACACTGTAATAGTCTCGTTTCTTTGCAGCACTGTCATTCAGACTTTACTGCAGTGCATAGCGAGTTGGTTGACAGGAAAGTAGAGCACAGAGTTGATCTTCAATTCTGGGCCATTCCTTGACAAACTCTATTGTTCTAACTGAGGGAGCGCATAGAGGTCAGAACATGTGATGTGTAAATATGTTCAGCTAGTTTTGTTATCCAGAAATTTTTTCGTTTTTTGGCAACTAGAACCCTTCACGTGCATGTATTTCAATTGGCCCTTTTTCTGTTTGCTTACAGTAATGTAAAATACCTTAAAATGTGTCTAAAAAAAATAAAATAAATATATCAGTAATATATGCACATTTCCCACTAAACTAACACTGCAAAAAAATATTCATCTACCAGAAATGCAGTGTGCTCCCAACCTCCAGTCTGAGCCGACAACACAGTGGGGTTTGATTAACTAAAACTGGAGAGTGCAAAATCTGGTGCAGCTGTGCATGGTAGCCAATCGGCTTCTGACTTGTTCAGTTAGACTCGGTTCACACATGGGCGACTTGTCAGGCGACTTAGCCGCCTGACAAGTCACATCCGTTCTGTACAATGGAACCGTTCTAATAAGAGCGACTCAAGTCGCTCTGACTTAGAAAAAGGTTCCTGTACTACTTTGGGGGCGACTTGCATTAACTTCTATACAGAAGTCGTTTTGCAAGTCGCCGATGCCGTCATGTGCAGGTGGCCTGAGGCAGTCGCGCTGCCTCCGTGTGAACCGGCTCTGAAGCTTTGACAAAGGCACACTGGATTTTAAAATAATGTTATAAAAATGCCAGTATCTTTGCAGTGAGTTTTTCAACGTTTTTGGAATAGCATTTAGCGTTTTATCCTTTTCAATGGATCAAAAACGTCCAAAAACGCTGGCGAGCCACGTTTGAGCGCTTATCGACGTTAGAGCGTCTTACAGCTGAAAAAAAAAAAATATCTTCAGAACCCACTAGTTTTGGGTTTTTTTAAAGTCAAAAAACGCCCCAGCAAAAAACTGCTGACAACAGCCTATGTGTGCATGGACACATAGGATAACATGATGGGGAGTTTATTGACTGTAGAAAAAAAAACGTCTGAAGCCAAAAACAGCTGCTGTAAAAACGTCCAGTGTGCATGAGGCCTCACTTAAAAAGAGAGCAGTTCTGTAGTACAGAAGAGGAGAATTCAGGCCGAGCTGATAACACTGCTTAGTATTTCAGTGCAGTAGAGGCTTCAGGGTTTTCATTTTTATCTTAATCTTGGTGGCCAGACTTAGAGCCGATTCACACAAGGGCAACTTGTCAGGCGACTTAGCCGCCTGACAAGTAGCGTCCCGTTCTGTACCATGGAACCATTCTAATAGGAGCGACTAAAGTCGCTCCGACTTAGAAAAAGGTTCCTGTACTACTTTTGGGGCGACTTCAGGCGACTTGCATTGACTTCTATACAGAAGTCATTTTGCAAGCCGCTGCTGAAGTTGTGTGCAGGTCGCCTGAGGCAGTCGCTCTGCAAGTCGTGAAGCCCCAGTGTGAACCGGCTCTTAAAGCAGGCAAGAACAATGTACTTTGCTTCACAAGTGAAACCTAAAAAAGGAGCTAGACAAATGACAGTAATTAGAATCTAGTAGTCAGAAGTGACTTTGATTACTACTATTGCAATGACAAAAATAGAAAAGGTTGGGAAAACAAGTTGGACATTATCATCATTTTCTGGGTGTACTGACAACCAGATATTTAAAAAACTGCCAGTTAACATACGAGTTCACCAACACCGAGATCCACCATCCCTAATCAGCAATGCCCCCATCCTAGCTAAGGCTAGGTACACACGTAAAGTTATTTTATTTTGTTTTGTTTAAACCACCCAGCCCCGGAAGGATTTGCCCCCTTAAAGCGGTTCTGCACTCTGAAAAAAATTTTTTTTTTTAAGGATGTAATATAAAGTGTGCTTACCTTTATTAGGGGACTCACCTGTTCCATCTTCCATCTCGATCGCCGCCGGTTTTCGTCCGATGAAGTTCCTCGTCTTCTTCTTTAGTGCTGGGGGCCATCTTGCCTGTGGGCATGTGAAACACCCACAGGGACTTTAGATGGCCCACCATGCACTGCCGTTACTCGCGCGTGCGCAGTAACGGCTCATCTGCCGAGATCTCACGAGATTTCGGCAGATGCGGCCGAAATCTCGGGAGATTTCGGAAGATGTGGCCGAAATCTCGCGAGATTTCGGAAGATGCCCGCACTGGCTCCTGGGATCAATGACACCAGATCCCAGGAGACAGTGCGGCGTGACGACGATCGACGCAGAGACCCCGCCCGCCGCCGCAGAGGGAGAAGACCGGAAGTCTTCAATTACAAGGTAAGTAAAAAAAAAAAAAAAAAAAAAAAACATTTCATTTAGTACTCTTTGCCTGATTTGGAAGGCAAAGAGATTTACTAAATGAAATGGGTGTAGAACCGCTTTAATGACCAGAGCACTTTTTGCGATTTGCCACTGCGTCGCTTTAACTGACAATTGCGTGGTTGTGCGACGTTGTACCCAAACAAATTTGATGTCTTTTTTTGTCCACAAATAGAGCTTTCTTTTATTTACAAAAAAGAGAGCGACATTTTTGAAAAAAGCGCAATAGTTTTTACTATAACTATCTCCCAAATATATATATTAAAAAAAACATTTTTTTCCCTCAATTTAGGCCGATATGTATTCTTCTACATATTTTTGGGAAAAATCGCAATAAGCGTACATTGATTGTCTGTGCAAAATTTATAGCGTCTACAAAATAGGGAATAGTTTTATGGCATTTTTATTATAAATTTTTTTTTTTTTTTTTTTTTTTAGTAATGGCGGCGATCTGCAAATTTTTATCCTGACTGCGACATTATGGCGGACACATCAATCAAGTTTGACACTATTTTGGGACCAGTCATTTATACACAGATCAGAGCTATAAAAATGCACTGATTACTGTGTAAATTACACTGGCAGTGAAGGGGTTAACCACTAGGGGGGCGATGAAGGGGTTAAGTGTGTCCTAGGGAGTGATACTAACTGTGGGGGGGGGGGGGTGGACTTCAACACACGACAGCTAACACTGCTCCCGATGACAGGGAGCAGTGATCCGTCATGACACTAGGCAGAACGGGGAAATGCTTTGTTTACAAAGGCAACTCCCCATTCTACCTCTCCGTGACACGATCGTGGGCACCTGGCGGACAGTCAGCGGGACGTGCCCGCAGTGCTGCTTCTTAAAGGGGACTTACCTGTATGCCCTATTGCCCACCCGTGCCATTCTGCCCCAGTGGGCTGAACGGGCAAAAAAAAAAAAAAACCTGACAGATCGCCATACCAACGCACGCAATGTTAGTGCAGCGATCTCCCTACTGTGCCTTTGTGTTCTGACAGGGGGGCTGCCCACCTGTCAGAACACAATGATCAGCGCTCGCAGCCAGTGGTTCGGATATTTATTTTCCAGCATATACCCAGTGAAGTGACTGGCCTCAAGTGATACAGAGATGAAACAAATCCCCCTACATAAGTTGTACATATTAAAGAGGAACTGCAGTCTGCTCACATAATTTGTAATAAAAACATCTTTGCCATTCTGAAGCTTCCCTCCAACCACTTTGCATATTATTTTATATATACTGTGATTCTGTACTTGCCAAATATGCTGCAGAAATCTCCCTCCACGGAGTCTGGCTGCAATCATTTTAACTGCTGCCTGTTCACTTCCCAGATTTACACAGACACACAGAGGAATACCTCCAGCTCTGCAGCTCTCATTTTGACTTGCGACTCACCCCCCCCTTCCTGGTAAACTCTCACAAGAGAGAGAGAGCTGTGCATGATGTCATAAACCTAGGCTTTTACCAGACAAGAAACCGGAAGTGGGCTGTGTGACAGACCTAGCCGTGACACAGGCTTTTGGAGAGGACTAAATGCGAGCCTCTTGCCAACCGATTATGGGCCCTGGATTTTAAGGGGCACAGGGTGAATGAGAACCCCACTATAATCTGTGCTAGTCAGATTCAATTGCAGGGTTAATTAGCACATACGACAATAGGTGAAATACTCTTTAGAATCTGTGTCAAGACAAACTAGACTCGTTTGCATTATACAAGACAACAGACAGGTGGCTGGAGTTGATGATATTAGCATCTAACATGTGTGAAGCTCGGTGACAACAAGTCTGACCTGTAGTGAAATCCTGATGGGCACAGAGTCACATCGGCTGCTTAAAGGGATTAGTTAATTAGCTCATGTTAAATTTGTTACAGGTGTGTTGTTAGAGTAAAATGAGCAGGAGGGGGGGGGGGGGATCTCCCCTTCTACTGTATTATAAATAGTTGTCATTTTGGTTCTAAATAAACAGTCCAGTTTTAGCACTAAGCAAGTCTCGTCTGGTGCTTGGGAGTGGTTGGAATATCTGAGATCTATATTCAGACTGGGAGGAAGTGGTATATGACGAAAGCACTCAAGAGGAGTGTAGGGACGTTTTGTCACAGGCTGTAAATGTATTTAAATGGCAGAAAAAAAAAAAAAAAAAAAAAAAGTTACTATCCAAAGTTAAAACAAAAGGCAGAAGCTTTAATAGACGAAAGATGAAAAATGACTGAAGTTGCGCTTTAATCCACAAAGTCCAGAAACATACAGCTCCGCTGAGCTTTCAGAAAGCAGAAGTTGGGGAGCTGAAGTTACACTCAATGAAGAGAGGTCTGACCGCTGAGGGAAGGGAAGGGACACGCCGCCACCCCCCCCCCCCCCCCCCCCTCTTCACACAGGAACAGAGCTGAGGGTTATCAATCACAGGCTGTGTGCTGGAGCTCCCTTCCCGTTTTGCTCTTGGTGTCAGGAAAATTTGTAAAAATAGAGGAGGAAGGAGGCAGCAAACAGAAATGATACTTAGTGCTCTGGATTGAGACAAGTACACACTATAGAGGGATATGCTTTGTTCATTTCATGTGAGATTTATAGCCATGCGTCCGAAAACCATTGTGCACATATGTACATATGTGTCACACATGGAACATATAATGCTACACAGTTTTTTAGGACTATGAAATCTATAAGTCAACTTAGCTGCTGTGTCCATTAGTCTGTACTACAATTTTTTTTTTTTTTTTTTTTTTTTTTTTAAGTTAAATAACACGAAAAAAAAAAAAAACACAGCCAAAATTATCAACCTGCATTACTTTCATGGTTCATCCATTCTCAACATTGTCCATTGACCCTTCATGACATCTGTTCTTGCAGGTACAGACATGTACTAACTATACCAACCCAAATACACTCTACTGGTGCCTGATCTAAATGACAACAGACTGCACATTTCCACTTTTAAATCTAGCAAATCCAATTATGCAATTATAGTTTAAAAAAATTAAACAACTCAGGCAGCCAATCTATAAAAGACAGTCTAACAAAATGTATAATTAAATATGACAGTTCCATGCCATGATCATGTAATAGATCAAGAAGAGACAATAACATCAGCTGTGTGGGAATATGATAATAGTGCAGCTATGACTAATATAACCACACCAACCATCTGATACCTAAGCAGATTATATATATATATATATATATATATATATATATATATATATATATATATATATATATATAAATAAACCTAGAGTGTTATAAACTGCCTATAAGCTGACAAAAGGAAAAAGATTTACCGTATGTATGAGCGATGGATCACTGTATAAAACACTGCTACAGACTTGTGGGACAGATGAAATGCATTTTTAAAGTGTATGTAAAAGACCTAATTTTTCATTTTATGTAGGGCTTGAAGCCGTTAACCACTTTCAGACCGGACCATTTTGCTGGCTTAAGAACAGACCACTTTTTGCGATTCGAAAAAGAGTTTACAAAATAGGGGATAGTTTTATAGCATTTTTATTAATATTTTTTTTTTTACTCGTAATGACGGCGATCAGCGATTTTTATTGTGACTGCGACATTATGGCGGACACAGAAATTTTTGACACATTTTTGGGACCATTGTCATTTATACAGCAATCGGTGCTATTTAAATGCACTGATTCCTGTGTAAATGACACTGGCAGTGAAGAGGTTAACCACTAGGTGGCAGTGTGGGGGTTAAGTGTTCCCAGAGGCGTGTTTCTAACTGTGTGTGTGTGGGGGGGGGGGGGCGTGTGGCTGTGAGCTAGTGAATGCTGATCTCTGCTCCAATCACAGGGAGCAGAGATCGGCGTCACTAGTTGCTAGGCAGAATGGGGAGATGC